>JARHVA010001657.1:1155000-1440000 GCA_037957365.1 Torreya grandis | reverse complement strand
ATAGTCAACTAGGGTCAAAAGTGCATGATGTGCTTCAAACCCTCAATGCATGAAGTTATAGAGCTCATGGGGGAATATTAACCATTGGGATTGATTTAAAAACATGGAAGGAGGTGTTTATAACCTAAACCAACCCTTTAAATCTTAAACCAAGTGTCAAGACACCACTTTCAGGTGTCATCTCTCTCTTGACCTCACAAAATTAATATTCAGCCACTTGAGAGGCACCAAATTTTACTTGGAACTCCCTTGAAAGGTTAGATGGTGCCCAAGGATATTATGTGTGGTTTAAAATGTTTATGACCTCAAAAATTTAGGCATTGGTTCTCAATTTATTGTCATTTTTTTATGAATCATTGCTAAGAGTGCAAGGCACCCATAGGCTGCCAACAAGTATTATAATGACCTGACTGAAGAGATGGTCATCATAAGTACCTAAGTTAAATTAAAATTGAATAAAAACTAATTTTATGGCCTTTATGATTCTCCTGATCAATTAATTGAGCCATTGGTTGGCACATGTGAAGGTAGAGTTGTATGAAATGGTCATAAATGCATGTTGTAGGTATGTTTATGAGTGTGATGGGTATGAAATGGTTTATGAACCCTGTAGCAAGGCATATAAGAGATTTATATAGATTATAAAATCATTCAAACTCTTTATTAGGTCCTTAAAGGTGATATATGAGCCAACCAATTCACCAAATTGGCCAAGAAAGTGAGAACATGCTAGTTTACAGGTCAAGGAGTCTATATGCAGGCCTATAAATTACTTCAAGAGACCTATCCTTAGTGTATTAAGTTTTAATAAGGTGTTTATAACCTAAAAAAATCATTTAAAATCACTATAACCTAAATTTTTCTTGGAAAACCACTTCAATTACCTCTCAAGCTTGTTTAGGCACCTAAACTAGGGTTTTGACCATTTCATGGTTCACCCATCTGTATAGGGTTTCAAGAGCTAAAAATTGGCATGGAGTATGGTTATGTGATGGGTAAAGTGAATCAAATAATTTTCCTATGTTTCACATGTGTGAGAGTCATTTTGGGCCGAAACTTGGTTTTTAGGCTTGAGGGCTAATGGAGACCTAATTGGAGAGATAAAATAGGCTAAAAAATGTACTTATACTTAGAGTTAGGCTATGAAATTTGACATGGATATATAAGGGGATAATAGGTACTCAAAAATATTTTTAGTTTCCTAGGATCATCCATACATTTTTCCACACAAGGAGATTTGTGTGTTTTCAAGGTTACAAAGAATTGAGGCCAAATGAGAGCTTAAGGTACAAGATGAAGCCTTGGAGAGAGTTTGATGCCTCTAAATTAGTTATTTCAAGTATATTTTGACATGAATATGAATTTCATGGATAAGAATTATAATTATGAATATGAACTCAAGTTTTGAGCCAGTTGGGCAAGATTGGTGTAGTAGGACAAATTAGACTTCAAGACACCTAAGAGGTGCAATCATCATTGAGATGTTAGTATGGAGAGATTATAAATTGATGTAATGTGTCAAAGAGTAGGTCATGAGATAGTTCAAGAGGATTTAAAGATCAAGTGTGCCATTTGTCTATCACAAGCCAAGAGAAGGGATAGTTTTGAAGATAAAGATCAAGGTGTCAAGCAAAGTTTGAAAATCCCATGCCATTTGGAGTAGGAAAGCATCTTCAGGAAAACACACTTGTCCTTTGAGACCTGATTCAACTATTCTCCAACTCCTTTCTTGGTTGTAACTCTCATGAGACACTTGTCACCTCTCTCTCCTATACCCTTCTCTCTTCTTCTCTCTCATTTCTCTATAAATTAAGCCTTGATAGGCTATGTATGTATCCTTCACCTAGATATAGAAAATACCTATCCATTTACTAGCCTTTGATTAATGAGAAAATTATATTTTTACCTCCTTTGATTGGTTTCAATATGTGTGCATAACTAATTGATCTTGTCAAGTGACTAGTTTAGCCTCCTTAGCATGTTGCCTTTTTATAGCATTCATATTTAGTTTGAAAGCTTCTTTGTAGGTCTTGCGAAGTGTCTAAGTGAGGTGTGAAAGTTGAGTGAGTTGTCTATTCACTAGTGTCATTCTATGACCTCATAACTAGTCCTCCTAAACCAAACATCTTTCACAACCTTTATGTGAAATGTTGATGTAGAGAGGAAAATTAGGAGCAATGTTTGTTTTAGGTTAGTCTCATAGTTAATGTGCATTTGTAGCCAGTTGGTATTGCTTAACTTATTTGGTGCATCACCTCCATTAGATTAGGTTTCTCTCTCTTTTCCTAGCAAGTTAGTAGATTAGTAGATGAACCTAAGTGATACATCAAGGGGAGCTAGCCCTTTAACCTAGATATTTAATCCAACATTAGACCACCCAAAACCTTATATTATCTCCATGTTATCCCAAATTTAGAAGGCTTGAATAATATTCCAAGGGTATAGATTTGGGTGATATACAGAGTCCACATTCTTGAAGGAGAATTCTAGACATTAGGTAAATTTGTGCTGGTGTTGTAAAAGTGGAAATATGACTTCAAGACCTTTAAAGAGCCTTGAAAGGTTATCCACTTATGGATTAGATTCCCAATTCTCCCCATGGTGTTTTGGAAAGATAATATTTTGATGGGGACTATGAAATCTATTGGCACCCTTGTTAAAGTTGATTATGTTACCAAGCAAAAAATTAGATTAGTTTTTACAAAAATATGTGCCATTACTGATATGGATAAGGTTTTGCCTAAATCAATTCAATTAAATTTCAATTCTAGAGTTTGGACTCAATAAATTATATATGAAAGGCCGAATGAAATTTATCCCAGATGTTGTACTTTTGGCCACAAGTTTGATGAGAAGGATTATCAACAAGGAAATGACAACAGGTCTTTAAAGGATTTTGATGGAAATTTAGAGGCCCAAGAACTTAGTAAGGATGCAGTGCATGATTCTTCAAGTTAGGAACAATTTGAGAAGAAGGAATTCATCACCCTATAAGTACGAAGCCAACCACTATTGAGATTTATGGTTAGAATGTTCTAAATGCCAAAGGACCTTATTTGACTAAAGATATTTGTAACAGAGGGTAAAAGAGCTGTCAGATCTTATAGAAAGAGGTTGATTAAGATAAACCTTTTGAATTTTGTGTCCTGGTCAGATCTTGCATGAAAACCCTAAAAGTGGATCTTTTTGAGGTGCTTGTAGTGAATCTGGAAGTTAAACTAGAACACCAAAAAATTACTGGGAGGTTCGACCTCATAAATGAAAATGTACCCCCTTGAGATCTAGGCATGGAGAATCCTTCTCCTATCAAGAGTCATGGAATTTGATGCCAAAATAAGATTTTACAAATGGTTGATATTAACCCAAGAGGAAGCAATAAAAAAAGGGGAAGACCCCATCTCAATAAAAATAAGATAACTGATGTTGTTCCAGATAAAGGATTTGATCATGAATCATAAAAGTATTAATTAATATTTTGGTATAGATCTGTATTTTGAGGTCTAGATCATGCTAGTTTTGATTATTTAATGTTGTTTTACTAGCCTGACTTTAGAGTATGTTGAGTCGAATTTGCCTTTGGCTCGGTGGCTATTGGTTTTATCTAGTTTTTATTTTATAGATTGATGGGCTTGGCCTCGATCTCAAACTTATCCCCTCTTGTTTAGAAGGTTTGGTGGATGATGATGTGTTCAGCTAGAGCTTTATTTTCCTAGCTGTTACTTTTGAACCGTTGGGTATTTATAATAGCTAGTTTGATTGTTGGTTTTCAAGTTCTTATTTTTTTATGCTTGAGCTCCCTAATTCTAGATTGGATTCTTTTGATAGGAGTTGATGTTTTAAATTTCAAAATATGAGCTTGTCTACCCTTTTCAGGGTTTACATTTAATTTTGGTTTTTGGATGGGCTTTACCTTTTTAAATTTCAAAATATACTTTGGCCCACCTTTATAGGGTATGCTTTACTCTTTAAACTTAACCTTTCCTTTCAATCTAGTTTAGTTCTTTCCATAAGTATTGGAGACTTGGACCCCCTATTATGCCTAGGCTAGTTCCTGATCCAATCAAAATCAGATGCTTTAGTTCCATTTGAGACATGGGCTTCTTTTATCCAGGTTGACTCCTGCACTAGTTGCTTATAGCTTTTGAGACACGGGCCTCTCACATTATTAGTTTAGGCTAGTTTTTGATCTAGCTAAAGCTGGTTGGTTCCCCCACCAGTCAAAAGTGGTTGTTTTTCTTTCTGATGATGTTTCTTTTTTTCATTGCATCCATTTTGTCATCCTGGTGAGTTATATCTTCTTCTATATTGTATATGCCAGGGGGAGACCTAGACCTCCTGATGTGTCTGGGTTGGGTTACACACTAGTCAAAAGTGGGCTTACCTTAATTTGAACAATGAAAAAGAAGAGCAAACCCTAGAAAAAACAAAATAGAATTTTATTATAATTTAAATGGTTTCTTTGTGCATAACATTTGGTAAAAGGCTAACATTTTATTGAGGATGGATTTGTTGATCGAGGTCTAAAATAAACATACGACCTTGGGAGGGGTTGTCAAATGATATCCTTAAGGACACCAAGAATATTAAATGGGAAAACTAAGATCCCATGTCCTATTGGAAAGGCAATCTTTCTGTTATTGATATCAATAAATGGCTTATAAAAGCATAAAGATTCTAAAGGCAATAATTAGAATTACCACCTTTATATTTAGGTAACTAAGGGAGAGATAGAATATATATTATGAAGAGAATGCAAAGAGGTCATTGTAGATAGTCATATGATTTTGCCATCACTATAATGATCCAAACCCCTACCTCCTTTTTTTATTAATGCATCGATGATTCTACTCTCAATATTCCCTTTCATGACTAGGCATACTCGGCTTGGTAAGTAAAACATGTTATTTCCTTTTTCCTTATCTTTTTTTGGTTATATCTTTTTTTTTAGGTTTCGATGTTCTATTTGGTTGGATTTATTTGATCTAGGTCTGAAGTAAACATATGAACATGGGAGGGGTTTAAACATGATTAATCATTGGATTTTATTTGTTAAGCCTTCACATTCATATGGGTTTTCCCTTGGTTGTCTTACCATAACTGTTAATAATAGATTTGGAGTTAATAGTTTTTGGTTTGTAGTTAATTATTTTATTTGGTTAACCATGAATAATATTGTAAGAAGAATCATTGCATGAATTTAATTCATACAAATATGTATTTGATTTATTTGTATGAATTACATTCATAAAAATATCCAATTGTCCTTGAAAGATGACAGTTTGAAATGAATGAGCTCATCTCTGCACTCCACCTGAAACTTGTTGGTGAGGGAATTAAATATCTGTTTTAATGTACTACAAGCAAGGTTATGCCAATGTGAATCATATGAACATATTTATTCCAATTTTATAACAATATTCAATAATTTAACTGAAAAAAATAGGATAATATTATTTACATAATAAACATTTTACATAGCATAACATTATACATGACTAAATAAACTAATGTGCAAAACAAGGTTGCTCTCTTATATTATAGCCCATGGAAAATAAGATTTCTCACACTTAACTAAATAAAATAATTAACTACAAACAAGAAATAAATAACCCCAAACCAAAACCAAATATTTGTGAAAAGTGAGAAATGAAAAAAAATCATAAAACACTTTGGCTCATGACCTTAGTGAGGTTTTTAAAACCTCACTTGTAAATCCATTTTTAATGGTGATGTCAAGAGGAGCATTGAAGAACCCAGATAAATGTGAAGGCTTAACAAGTAGAATCCAAATATTATTTGTGTTTAAAAACCCCAGTGCAAATATGCATGTAAAACAATTGCTTGGTGTAATGGGCACAAACATGATGTGTTGTAACATAGGTATTCATGGATTTTGAGTCACAACAATAATCCCCTTTCTGAGATGACCCAGGCCAGGTATTATTAAGAGTAGGAGCATGATGGCCTATGTACCTGTTGCATATCCAAGAACTACTCAATCCAATGCCATTCTAATTTCGTAATAATTTCAAAGACCCGGTACAGATTGTTAAAATTTCAGATATGGAATACCCACTTCAAAAATCAAGTGTATTTTTTCGAAGATTTGCAATAAGCCACTCGAAAATATATCCGCTGTTATATTAATGCAAAAGGTAAAGTACTTCTGAAAATCCAAACTAGTTAGGTGAGGTTGAGCTTAGGGATAGGCTCATTCAATGCCCACAACATATTATTCAATGTAGGGTAGTGAGGTATTAATGTTTTGTCTCCTCGAATTAGGTGCATGTATAGTATGGGTTAAGCACTATTAATTGAAGTTTTAATATCTCATTATTGGGGCTCACCTTTTTGGGGAGAAATTTATTATCACTAGTCAATTTGACTTTCAAAATGGCTATATAATGACCTATTGCACGATAATGACCTAGGACTGTAATGACATGTCACATCATAAAAAGCTTGAATTAAAAAGTAGATACGTTTAGCTATCCATCAATGCCAATTTTAAGTGTTGATGTGACATTGTCTAGGTGCCACATAAGTGTGAAGTTAGGGCACATGACTACTAGGTCCTCTTCCTTAATTCACAAAATTGTATAATACACCAATACTGGAGCAATGAAAATATATGTAGACCATATGCTAGTACTAAATTAAATGATTGAAATTAAATATTGAGCCTGCCTTTGTTTTTAAAGTAAAAAAATTATATATTATGGAAAAAGAAAAAAAACATTTAGAAAATCCATATATTCATTTGAAAACAATCGTGGGAAAATGATGTGCTTATCGACTCTTAAAGAAGAAACATTGAATAACTTCTTAAACATTTTGACTCCTTGTAATTATAGTTGCAACAAAGCATCATGTGGAAGATATCTAGATTAAAACCATGGAGTGTGAAGACAATAAACAAATAAATTCGTGCTACTATTGCCCATCATGTTAGGCGAAGCTCCCCCCTTACCCATATTTGAAAATGAAAATTTGGGTTGAGAATAAACTGCTCTCACCGATGGAAGAACAACATAGATCACCAATGGCCTCATCAAAGGCAACAACGACAACTCTTCATTTGGGTTGATTAGAACTTGCACTACTTGCCCCACATAATACTACAAGTGATGATTATGGCGTGAACACACCAATCCCAAAATCAACTCTCTTTTAATTTCCTTAAAATCATATTCAAACCCTTCCAATTTTGGATCCACACACTCCACAACACTTGCCTTGTTGTGCATCCCCCAAACCTAATCCACCAAATTCCCTTCAACCAATAGAGCCTTGCGCTCTGCCACCCACCTACCCATAGACACATTTATATAATTATTTTTTTCAATCTTAATTTTTTTTATTTATATTTAAAAGAGAATGTACTAAAATAATATTAATGAAGAATTTTTCGTTTCACAAATACATGCCTTCCCCACCTTACTACCACTATAAATACATCTCTCCCCATAATAATTATAATTTAAAAAAAAAATAATAATAAAACAATTAACATTTAAAATGAAAACTTTTATACTAAACAAGAACCTAAACTCCTTGTATGAGACCCCTTCCTTAATACTCTAGAGAAATGTCTGGTTTTCCCTAAAACCAAGCGCTATAGTTTAATAGTTTGGTGTGGATTTACATTTACAACTCGGAGCGGTGTAGATTTACATTTACCAGTCAATTGATCCAAGTTAGAAATTCAAAATTAATAACCGTTACAATGCCGAATTCCCTGAAATATCGCTAAACCAAGCCGCATAAAGTTTCAGGCCTCATTTTCCTACTAGCATATGAAAACCGTTTCCTAAATTTTTTGCCTGCAGTTTTCAGATTCTGACAAATTATAAGCGCTAGTCATTTCTGAATTTGTTTATGAAATTTGTTAAGGACTGAATTGAAGAGAGGAGAATAATTTATTGTGCTGCGTACACTTTTGCTGTACTTGGATTGAGTATAAACAAGTCAAAACACATCAGCGGGATTATGCAAGCTTCGGCACGGAAGAGAGGGAGGAAACCCTTCCGGACATTTTAAGCCTGAGGATCGAGGAGGTCGCCACTAAATTGACATAAATTCAATGGTGGGGAGAATCGTATTCGATATCAATGAAGGAAGATAACACTGGCAGTGACATCGGATGATGAAGAGACTTGAAACCATTCGATCTCAAACAGTTTCGTTACCCTAGCTTCTCTTTCTTTCTATGTTTCCTTTTATTCTCTTAAACTGTTCTTAATTTGTTAATGAGCCCTCCTGTGAATTACAGGGTTATAACCAGAACAGCTAGCGGAGATTTGGGAAAAGGGGATATCCATAAATGGACAGTTTCCTATATAGGAAAAGGAAAGGAGGGAGGTAAGACGTTTTGCATATAAGAAACTTTTATTTGTAACCCTAATTTATCATTCATACCTGAAATCTTACACTTGTCTTAGATATTACCACAGGAGCTTGCTTACTGCATACCTACATGTTAATTGCAGGTTTCTGCTGATTGCAATTGCGATGGTGAATGTTATTGTTATTTTGATGTTATGGAGGAATTGATGCACCGGCGAGGTCCTGCAGGGGAGGAGTCTACAGTGGGAGAGAAGGAACATGATCGTGGTGTTCATGACAAATTGGTGTGTAAGGTTGAGGAAAAGCTGTTTATGAAGCAGAAAGGGCTGCGTCAGAATCAAGAACGGCTGTGTAAGGAGAAGGAGCGGCTGGATAGGGAGGAGGAATCGTTGTCTTGGCTTAAATTTTTTTCCATCAAACCCCAAGTAACCCTGTTGACGATGTGCGACCAGGTTTGATCAGCTTCTCCCTTTAGCCTCAATTACCAAATGTCATGTTCAATATTATTGTAGATAAAGTAACAAATCTCATGTTCAATATTATTGTAGATAGTTTCTGTGCCAAGGTAATGTAAACACCCCAGAAACCATACACTGATCTATATAAGATTAAACCCTAAATAACCTTGACACTGCTGCTTCTGTTAAAGTGTTTCTGAATCAATGTTCATTTGTGACATAATTTGTATTCCTTCCTTCTTTCAGTCATCATACCTTAGTGTTTTTTTGTTTCGAGAGACCTTTTTCTTTCTAGGTTTCAACCACGGCTTGTAAGGTTCTTTTTTCGTCTGCAAAGTGAGCTCAAAAAATCGGTGATCCCAGTGGAGCTCAGTTATATCTTATTTATGCTAGGATAGATTGTTAAAAGCTCTCTTACAGGCTGGCTGGCCATCACCACATTTTTCTTCTGAACTAGGCTGTCCTTTAGACATATCGACCCATTCAGAGGTATGGGAGCGTTCCACTTTGATCTGACTTCTTATTCAAGAGGGAGGATGATGGAGGCACATGAATTTCAACTCATAAGGATTATTTATTGAAGCTGTATCTATTGTAGATTATCATATCCCATTTCTTCCAGGGACTCAAATTGTCGGGTTAAGAGGGAATATTCTAGAAATGTGTTATGCCTCTCTGCTCAATGAGTTTTCCTTCACCTGCAAAGTTACCCACTTTTCTGATCAGCATCCTGTAGTTGCAAAGATGCTATAAATGTGTTATGTCTCACACTATTCATAAAGATTCCTCGCACTCTTCTTCTCGGATAGTCTCATGATTAGGTTGAGGTCTTCCCCTGGATCCACTGCATAAGTAAATTTAAGTCCAGGGAACTGGAAGAAATATGAAAGTCCAGGGACAAATCCTCTAACTACTCGTTATTGCTCATCTTGAAAACGGTTGTGCTATCTAGCTAGAGCAGAAGCTGCATCGGGACATTGGTCATTGCTCTGATAATAGGCAAGCATCCCAAAGGTGAAATTCTGCACTCAAAACAACAAGAAAATTAGATTATCTTTAGGTTTAAAGGAAAACATATTTCATGTTTTAAATACATCGCACCTGTATTGCGTTGGTGATATTAGTGACGACCATGGCAACACACTCTTGAGGAGGATGCAGCTGCTGCATGTTGGGATTCCCAAGGCATCCGCCAAGATAGTCGTTGCTACCAATGCTTACGAAATACACAGCCTCTGAAAACAATTTCTCCGCTTCATCAGACCCCAAAACTTCCACAAGCTTGCTTTGAACCTCGTCGAATTGACCCAATTGTTTCTTCAAATCCACAATCTCAACCCCACGACAAAAACAAGAAAATAAAATAAAAAACTGCCTGAGCAGCCTCTCCTATTTAAAATTTCCAAACAAAAGAAAGCAAGAGGAAATAAACATATAAGCCCTTGATTGGTGTGCGGAAGAACGCCTTCTCCATCCAACGCAAAATTGGCCCCTTTAGAGAAATCGGCCTCAGGTTGTAAGAAGGTGGAATAGGTGGGAACTTGGCATATTCAGCTTGCACAAGAGTCACACGAATTAATCATCCTTTAGACTGTACAACTATAATTTGGAACTTAGTCTTACCTATGAAATCCGCGATTACCCTGCCTTCAAAGAAGCGATTGTTTCCATATGGAGGATGATCTGCTCGGAAGTGAAGAACGGTGGAAATGTAGTTATTGGAACCGTCAAGTCTCCAAATATGAACAAGGCAACCCATCTTCCTGATCTTGAGCTACCTCAAATGTTTCCTACGCCTCCTTAGCAGAAGCCACCAAGCCCTGGAGCAAGTTATCAGTTCGAGCTTCAGCTAAGCTCGGAATAATCACATCCTCATCCGCATCACTAGACACTTTCTACCTATTTCTATTCTGCAAATCCTGAATACTCTACACAACCTTTGTTACACCATCTATTTCCCCGATTGTTGAATGCCTATCATTTGACAGTCTTTAAAAGTTCTATCAATTGACGATCACCCCAAACCTTAGGGCCGAAAACCCTAGCTCAAAAAACCCTTTAATGCCCTCCACTTCCATATGTTGTTTGGGCTTCTATGCAGCTGCTCTTCTAAGCGATGGATTAGTGTCGACATTGTTATTGAGAGTATAGTTGGGGTGACGGTGTTACCCACCTGAACTCTCAGAAAACAACTCCTTCCTCATCATATCCTCATTGACGACCTCGATTGTTTCAATGTTTTGTCATGAAATGAGTACACAGTTTGAGGGTCGGATCGTTAGATTGTCGCAGATGAATGGCCTATAATTTTTTTTTTATTATTAATTTTTATAAAAGGATATTGAAAGTAGGTTTTAATATTTTATTTTTTAATCCATCTTGTGTTTTCATGGTAACATTAATATCCTTATGTGTTTTTTTTTTTTTCTTTTTCTTTCGGTTCTTAGTTTTGATACAAAATATGGACATATAATTAAGATACGTGAATTATTTGATAAAATCTAAATGCATGTAAAAAAATTAAATATAAGTCTCTCATCGTTAAAAGTGGGGACTAAATTTAACAATCGACCTTCCATGCCATGAAATTTTTTTATGCCGGTTATTTATTCAACATTGCCCTTCAAATGTTAGTATAGTTCATAGTAGAACAAGGAAACATTTAATATTTGAATGTATATTTTTTATAACCCTATACAATTTTTGACAGTCTACCCAAAATGTCACCTTGCATCTCATACAGTCTACCAAAAAACTTATTTGTATTTTACGACAAAAAATGTAAAAATAGTTATACGACCATCAAATTTAATCTCTGATTGAGATGATGTTTGCAATTCGTACAAGTACAATAGGTTATCAACATGTATGTCAAGTGCAAGAGTTTGGTGGATGCTCATAAATTTTTATACATCAAGAGAGAAATACACGGTGTCTCATGGAATGTGATCAATGCAGCTTATTAAAGACATGGGTATCCTCATGAGTCATCAACAACATATTGATAATTTTACTTTTGTAACACGCTCCAATAAAAAGAGTTTGTGAACACGATATGGACATCCAAAAAATAATAATAGAAAGGGAAAAAATCCATATGTTGTGCCATTGATGATGCCCTACATTTCACAAAACCCCCCGTTATATTAGCATAATAGAAATGCAATTTTATCATTTTAAAATAAATAAATATAAAAATAAAAAATTGATGTTGGACTAGGGCCTCCAAGCCCAATCTAATTGCTCTTCCTTTTGGTGTCATTACTTCAATTATAATCATACAATGCCAATTTCAATTCACTATCAATGTGAATCTCAATATCACAACATATTGTAGAGAGGGTTAGTTGAATAAGGTATTACACTTGAGTTTGTTTACAAATTCCTTAAACCTAATTATAATCACTTAACATGAATTAAGGCTCGAGTATCCCCACTTTTAACTTGAATCTCATGATTCCTCCCAAATGTTCCAATGGTTGATCATCAATGCCATTTGTATTTCAGTTCATGCCCTGTGAACCTACCACTTAAAATTTTTAATGTGTAAATTCTAATATTAATTCTTAATATAGCCATGTGTGTATCAACCAAATGTGATAATTTAATGCCAATTATGGCTTGATTAGCACCAATTGTGTACCACATTAAACCAATAGAGTAATCAGTTCATTGTGGTATGCAAATGGGGCCAATT
Source organism: Torreya grandis (assembly GCA_037957365.1). Classification (NCBI taxonomy): domain Eukaryota; kingdom Viridiplantae; phylum Streptophyta; class Pinopsida; order Cupressales; family Taxaceae; genus Torreya; species Torreya grandis. Next base: position 1,427,499 of record JARHVA010001657.1, on the reverse strand, counting down.
CAACCCAAATCAACCAAATGTAACAATATAATATTGATTGGGTTTGATTTGCCCAAATTATGTACCATATCAAACTAATCAAGTAATTGATTCAACATGGTACACAACCAAGGCCAATTGAGCCCAAATCAACCATACACAATAATATAATGTTGATTAGGGATTTTTTAACCCCATTTGTATACTAGATTGAACCTATCGAGTAATTGGTTCAATTTAATATGCAAACAAGGCCAATCGAGTCAAAATTAACAATTTAAAATTGGGGCTTGATTGGCCCTAATTTTGTACCATATTGAACCAATTAGTTAATTTGTTCAATGTGGTATGTAAATGGGGCCAATTGAGCCCAAACAATCAAATTTGATAATCTAATTTTGATTGGGGCTCATTTGGTTGCATCTATGTTCTTCATTGAACTTATCAAGTAACTAGTTTAATATGATATACAAATAGGGCCAATCAAGTCAAAATCAACCAAATGCAATAATCTTATATCCATTGGGCTCGATTGGCCCTAATTTCATACTGCATTGAATCAATTGAGTAATTGGTTCAATGTGGCATGAAAACATGGCCAATTGAGTTCAAATCAACCAAATGTGATAATCTGAAGTGTATTCAGGCTCAATTGACCCCATTTACATACCACATTGCAAGCGTACATCCAATTGAGGCCAAAATAGCCAAATATGAAAATGTAATGTGTATTGGGGCTTGATTGACCCCATTTGCATACCACATAGAACAAATTGAGTAATTGATTCAATGTGAGGTGCAAACAGGGTCAATCAAGCCTAAATTGACCAAATACAACAATCTAAAGTGATTTGGAGATCGATTGGCCCCATTTGCATGCTACATTGAACCATTCGAGTAATTGGTTTAATGTGGTGCACAACAAAGCCAATCGATCCAAAAATAAACAAATGCGACAATCTAATGTGGGTTGGGTTCAATTGGCCCCATTTGTGCACCACATTGAACCAATTACTCAATTATTTCAATGTGGTACACAAATGGGGTGAATCAAGCCACAACACACATTAGATTATCAAATTTGGTTGTTTTGGGATTCATTAGACCCATTTGCACACTACATTGAGGCTAGTTGAGGCCTGATCCACATTAGATTGTCGCATTTAATTATTGTGTGATTAATTGGTCCCATTTAGGTACCACATTGAACCAATTACTTGATTGGTTTAATATGGTATGTCAGTGAGGCCAATCGAACCCTAATCCACATTATATTATTGCAAATAGGTTAATTTAGGATCAATCGGCCCCATTTAAGTACCACATTAAACCAATTACTTGATTGGTTTAATGTAGTACGTAATTTTAGCTAATTGAGCCCCCATTGACATTGGATTGTCGTATTTGGATAATTTGGCTCAACTGGCTCTATTTGCATACCACATTAAACCAATTACTCGATTGGTTCACACAAATGGGGCCAATCGAGCCTAAATTGACATTAGATTGTCACATTTTATTGATTTGGGCTTGATTGGCTTCATTTGTTTACCACATTGAATAAATTACTTGTCGATTTAATGTGGTATGCAATTGGGGCCAATCATGCCCCAATTGACATTATATTGTCAAATTTTCTTGATTTGGCCTCAACTGGTTCCATTTGTGTACCATACTAACCCAATTACTTGATTACCTCAATGTGGTATGTAATCAGGGTCACTTGTGCCCCAATTAACATTATATTACTGTATTTAGTTGATTTGGGCTCAATCTCCCTTGTTTGCATACCATATTAAATTGAATAATAGATAGGTTCAATGTGTTATGCAAATGAAGATAGGTTCAATGTGTTATGCAAATGGGGCCAGTCAATTGGCCCAATTTTTGTATCACATTAAACCAATTGATCGATCAGTGTATATGGTGTGCAAATAGGGACAATCGAGCCCTAACTAGATTGGCTCTTGATTGGTCCCATTAGTGCACAAAAATAAATCGATCAAAGAATTGATTAAATGCATTATGCAAATGGGACCAATCGAGCCCTAATCCATATTTGATTTTCATATTTGGTTGATTTTGGATTGATTGGCATCGTTTACATACCATATTGAACCAATTACTCAATTGGTTCAATGTGGTATACACATGGGGCCTAATTAAGCCCTAACCCACATTAGATTGTTGTATTTGGTTATTTCGGTCTTGATTGTCACCATTTGAACACCACATTGGAAAAGTCACTTGACTAGTTTAATGTGGTACACAAACTGGGCCAATCAAGCTCTAATCCATATTATATTATCAAATTTGGTAATTTTGGGCTTGATTGGCCCTATTTGTGCACCACATTGAACTAATCACTCGATCAATTCCATGTGGTATGCAAATGGGACAGATTGAGGCCCAATCCATATTAGATTGACATTTTTATTGATTTGGGCTCGATTGGCCCTGTATACGCACCACATCGAACCAATTACTTAATTGGTTCAATATGCTATGTGGTGGTATGCAAATGGGCCCAATTGATCCCTAATCCACATCATATTATTTCAAACAGGTTAATTTGGGCTTAATTGACCCCATGGGCTTAGTTGGTAGGTTATTGCAAATAATTTAATTTGGTCTCAATTATTTTTCCCTCGCCTTGTGCCTCATATTCCTCTCTAAAATTTTTGACAACTCATTGAACACCTCATCTCCCTTTGATTGGATGCGACCTTGACCTCTTCGAAGTCCTTTGTTTTGCACTTGAATAAATTATTCATTATTTGATCTATTTGAGTTTCTAGGTTGTATTGTAGCTTATTGAACCTGATCTGATACTTTATGTTGTTGGGGCACTATACATAGGTATGAGGGCAATTCTAACTTAAAACATGTAGCACTCCTTGCACCTAAAAGGGCACAATTCATAGTCCATGGTTTGCTCTATGATCATATCACCCATTTGAATCTCCAAAACATCTTGTAGTGGTTGTCTTAAAAATCTGTTTCAACACATATTTGTGCATAAGCTACATATTTCCTTTCATTTGAATGTTTAAAATAACCCTAGTAGTCACCCAACACAACACGTATTTACATTAAGGATGTCTTCTCTCTAGTATATGAGAACTGGTTGGAAGAGATGAATCCAAACATGGATGCATGATGGTGGTTATTGAGTCAAGTCAAACCATAAATGCTATGACCTCAAACATATTATAGCTTTCTATAAATAAGTTCCTATCATGAGGGGCTTATTCTATCTACTATCTATGTAAAAATTACTATAAAATATATGTTAGCACACAAAATATCTAGGTCTCCTTGTGGCTCACATGCAACACATCCTTATTTGCAATGAGATTGGAATTTATTTAGACATCTAGAAGCTTCCCTATCCAAGAATGGTTATGATAATACACTGGGTACTTATCCACTCATTTTGTTTTAATCACCAATCAATGCTATTCTCCACAACGTTGGAAGAAAGCATTTTATTTATTATTTCTAGACATTGAGATTTGAACTTTTTACCTTCAGGGAGTTACCATTTGTTGCTTGAGCTTCGAAAGGGTTAATTATATCATCTAAGGATAATATTATTTATGCTAACATGGTATTTCAGCTTATGAGTTAATCCCTCGTGCCTTGAGTAATGAAGGTGTGGATTGCCTAAGCCAAAAAGTGTGACAAGGTCTTCTAGGTAGGGTTGAAAAGAAAATTGTAAAATAATGTTATCGAGGGAAATTTCTTAAGTTTGTTCTAGATAGTGGTAGATTGGGTCATAAGGAGGTTTTGATTTCAATGACAACTTCTAACTTATAATTTACAAGTAGTGGAAGATAAGTGTTTTTTTACAAACCATAATTTTTGGAGCTATAAGTAAAATGTAATCAAATTGCTTGCATATTTGGAATATTTGCAAAAATTGTGAAGGGTATCATCTTTTACTTCTTTGGTTTCACCATTTGACCCACCATATTATTCATTGAAACTCTACATTATTTATCCTCCAAAATTCAAAATCTGAATTTTCGCAAGGGGAATTTCTACATAATATTCCCTCCTAGACTAGCGTAAGCAGACAATGCTTCAATTTTTAGCTATTGACAATGACAATAGTATGCATGAGGCATAAAGGAGTCACAAAGGATTAAAATAGGGGGTTGTTTGAGGTTGGTGCAAGCATGGACCATTGGTGATGTTGTGGAGGGGAAACCATAGGTGAAAGCACCGATCAACAACAATGTTGCTATCACCAAAAGAGCTATGGGCTAGGCTAGTTGGCCCAACCATGTTTGCTATAGTGCTTTGGACCATGAGGTGTAGGGGTTGAATATGATTGACCTCTTGTCTATTATTGTGAAATATAGATTGTATAGATGATGATTTGCAATATTTAATTTGATGAAATGTAACAAATACAAAATTGACCCATGGTATCTTTGGTTGAGTATTAATGTTTTATTAATATTTGCATCCTCCCAATGACCAACCTAATTAGTGTACAATAGGAAATACAACAAATCCATGTAACTAAATATAAGACAATACTTGTTGCAATCATGTCATAGGTGGATTTTATTTTTTATTTGAAAACTGTTAATATTTTATTGATCCATGGGTATTTTTTAAGGGGGGATCAACTAGAGGTCACAACTTTTTCATATAAGTTTATTTCTTGATTCAATTAAAGGGTTAGAAACCTTGAAAACATCTCTTCATCATAGTATAAGTTATAATAGGTTTTGAGCATTTTTTTTTAAGATTTCCATTGAAATAAAAAAAAATGACCTCAAACCTAAGTGTTGTCATTCTAAATGGTTAAAATTATATGTCATCATGGGAGCATGATTTAATAAGATTTCTCAAGGCAAAGAGAGATTCTATTGATGTAGAGAAGTTGGTAAAGTATAATGATAGGGTTCAAGATGCATTTGGATTCATTAGCTCATATATCCCCAAAGAGCTAAGATTTCACATCTAGGTTCTTCATACACCATTACAGGGTTGGTAGATGCTAAAAGGACTGTTGAACAAGACTAATGAAGCCAATTGGATAATGAGCTTTCCTGAATGGATCCATTGAGTTTTGACAAGATTGAAGAATCCTTTTAGCATCTACTAAGAGAAAATACATTGAGGCACTATTAGCGGAGCATGGAAATGACTATCCGAAGAAGGATTAAAGATAGTGCTATCACCCTTGAGGGCTTCCTATGATGTGTTCCACTTTAGCTTTATCACCTCAAAATCTATCATACCCAAAGACAAAGTGCTCATTTTTTATGCATTTTTCTCTATTCCCATTAATGAGATAATCATATTTATCCAAAATTAGAAGTTTGGTTCAAAAGGAGCAAGCCCGCTTCACCAAAGGAATGACAAGAGAAGGTTTGAAAGACAAAAGAGCTATGGAAAACATGAAGAAGGAGATATAGAGTTCAATAAGTTTTATTACAGTGAAAGTCATGGCATGATAACAATAAGTGCTACAAGAGAATGGTTGATTTTGATGAATGTCTCAAGAAATGAGGTTCATGAATCTTTGAAAGGATCATTGTTAGGGTAATGCTTTCTTTATTTCTTGGAAATTTTCATATACACACTCTTGTATAGGAATTGGTAATGGATTTAAGGTGTTTACATCTCATGGCCAAAGATCTTAGCGAAGAATCTCTACCACATGTGTTTTTTGGGAAAATTCCTTTGATCAAGATCCCCCTCATCATCTCCTCTCTTTGTTGTTTCAATTGATTGTAGAGGATGATAAAGAGCACTGGAGCTATGCGGTTTTAGTGCTGGAGTAATTATCTATTTTGGGGCTCTTGAGGGTCATGCACTCTTAGAGCTTCTTGCTCCAGTAAAGTCCACTAATTTCTTCTTGAACCATTTTCTTGATCTATACAAGACCAATAGAGTGCTTGCATCTAGGTCTGTTACCCCCTTAGAAGACCAATTAAAATCCAACAAAGGCACAAACTTGAACTTATTTGTGTATAATGGGTATTCTAAATTGTTTCTATTATCAATTATCCCCTGAAATGAAAAACATGTGAACTAGGAATTTGACATAGGCGGGAGGTTAGTCTTGTGTTAGTCTCATAACACCAATGAAATGAACACACTAAGATCTGAACACCTCTATCCTACACATTAGGTAGAGCTTAGGTAACACAAACTAAATGAAATCACAATAAAACTATAAAAGACATAACTCTTTTACCTTCTTGGGGAGCTCGAAATGGCTTTGTTGAATGGCTTGCTCGGTTTGTGTATAAAGACGTCTTTGACAATGGAGGTTGCTTGGCTCCTTTTCTCCTTGGCACCTTGGCTTGTGATGTTGTTTGGCTTAATATTTGAGGATGGTAACCTTATTTGCTAAGCATTTAGGCATTATAACACTACATCAAAGAGCTTGCTGAAGATATTTTAGCACAATAGCTTTGCACCAAAATAGCTTATAATTCAATAGGCAAGGCTTTGTATTTATAGCCTTAAGAATTAACTCTCACCCAAAGTAAATTAAGGTTGAGTTTAGCCCTGTAATGGGTTCAAACTAAACCTAGCTAAGTTAAAACTAACTCTAGTTGAGTTAATAGTTGTCAAGTAATTATGATTTGCAATTACTAGGCATGGATCTCAAATTAGATATTTTAGGATATTTTCAAAGTGCTTGACAACTCATAAGGGCAATGATGAAAGGCTAGGATATTTTGATTTTTGAATTTTATTTTTTCGATATTCATTAATTTCAAATGGATAATTTATCTAGAAATTTAATCTTGTTTAACTTGTTAATTGATTTTGATTAGCGCTTTTTCAAGATTTGATTAAGTGTTGCAAGTGCCTCACTTAATAGGTCCATAGGCCAAATTGATAGTTATGATGATGTAATTTGATTAGAGATGAATCCATGAGAGGTTATTGTCACATATGATATAATACCACAATTAAGGATGTCTCAACATGATTATGAGCTTTGATGAATGATGCACAAGCAAATTTGAGGCATTCAGTGATTCTTAGAGTTAAATTTCAATATTTGGTAGGAATCGATCTAAAGTCTGGTCAGAAGCCAATTGCGGGCATTTTTAGGTGTTTACAGTTTGCTCTTATTTGGGAAGATGTTGCAAGCTATAGGCATAGTAAAGTCTTCTCAAATAATTAAATAGGCTACTAGGAATGAAAGAAGATAATGATTGAAGAAGAATCTCCAAATAATATTTAGGAAGCTTATAATGATGCCCCCTCGAGGGAGTGGCTAACATATTCGATTGATGGATGGTCCCTCAAAAAGAAGCAAGAAGAAAAATGAAATTAACCCATGGATGAGATTAATCCAATCGAGATAATGCTTGCATGCATTGATTTAAAAAATACTGATTTACCCAAACACAATTATAATCAATAACAAAGGTTGAAACACTGATTTGCTCAAAAGCTATTATACTCAGTAAAACAAACACATGCCCTAGTAGGGTTGATGAGTCAAAATAATGATTTGCCCATAGGTGGTTATAATCATTAAGATGACTTGGATTGAAAATGATTTTTGATTGTGTCTTAGTAGGGTAGATTGACAAGCACAACTCAAAGACATATTTTATTGCACAAATTAAAGATGAGCAGGCGCAAACATAGATGCAATGGTCTAATGACTGAAGAAGCCACAAACAACCAAGCACATGAGGATGCACAAGGTGATGAAAGAGATGATTGGAAGAATAAAGGTTGATCGATATGAATGATTTCATTGTACCTATCAATACAGAGATGCTCGTTCCTATTAACATTGATATAATTAGAATGGTCAAAGGGTTGTTTGATCAAGGAGGGTGGGAGGATTTACCAAGAAAATGTTTTAGTGGCTCCATTGCTTGTAAGATTTTTTGAGTTGATTTTTTCTATAGCACATGACAATAGGCATCATGATATAAAACATCATGATAACTTGGTCGAAATATACATAAGGACCGACTCCTGATCTAATAAACAATTGAAAACTATGCACTAATGATAAAAACCATGCTGATAATGTTGACCTATGAATATGGATAGACTCAAGAATAATGCGCAAGGAATCACCCTAAGAACACATATAAATTAACTCAAGGCACAAAAATGAAAACAAACAAACATGGAAACAAACAAACAACAACGCAAATAAAAACATAGAAAGCTTGAAAGAAAAAACAATAAAAAGCATTCTATCATCAACCAAGTCAATACCTACGTGTGAAGGCTCAATGGAATGATAAATGGGAAGTGCCCCCAAGCAAGAATACATGGAAAGGGAAGGTCACACCCTTAATGGAATGGAATAGACTAGAACCAACAATGGATTTGCCCTAGTAGGGTGGATCGAAGATGATTGACTAGGTTTAAGCAGGACATGTTTTTGGATTTTGAAAATTTGAATGTTTTTGGAATTTTTTGAGTATTTCATCTCAATTAAGAATTACAAGACACAGAATGATTTAACTCACAAAATGATGAAGTGTGGCTTAGGTTACTCATAAAATGATGAGAGCATATGGAAAAGGGGGACTGGGCTAACCTCAATGTGAATCAAGTGTTGCTCCATTAGGACCTGAAGTCACAGTAGTTTTGCCAACACAAAAGGTGATGAGATCTGACCAGGTCACAACAAGTTCTCAAATGGAGGCCAAATGGTAAGGTAAACGAGAATAGTAATGACAAGGTGATAAAGCAATGCATGGTAAAGGTGTTATTCTTAATTTGCCCACAGGGAGTTATAATTACGAAATAATGACATCGGTCTTTGATATTAATTTGCCCATAAGTGGTTATAATTAGTAACACAAGGTGGGATACTAATTTTCTCAAAGGCAGTTATAATTAGTGGCACCAATCAAATGTCAATGAAAGATAACTTACTAGATCCATTATCACACTACTTTCATAGACTATCATTTAAACACGAAAATTTGAAACTATTGAAATTGGATCAAAAACCCCTCGTAGAAGGTGTGGGAAGAACCAAGATCAAAAGGGCTGGGTAGGGTGGTTAAAAATAGGGTTTGGTCAATAGTGAAGGTATAGTGAAATGGTAAAGGGTATGGCATTGTTAGAGGATGGTGATGTTATGACAATTAGATATAATGGTAATAAGGTTACCCCTAAGTGATAAGGTAAGGTAAATGGTAGGGTATGAAACAACAACAAGAGGAATGTCAAATGAAAATGGTAAGGTATATGATTATGTTGTTCTTGATGATGTGGAGTTGCATGTCTTGATCAACATATGATACAACTAGAATAGTCAATCATGTAAATTGCTAGCCCACACCCCTTCTGAATAGCTACTCTGTCAAGAACCTACTGTAGATTTGGACTCCAATAATGTTTTTTGGTCTTTGTTGGTCGTTGATTCTATTTCCTTTAGATGTCAAGACAAGGTATCTTTGTAGCCTCAATAAAGGAAAGTGTGGCCAGAAATGGTAAATAGAGACAAATAGTGGATGATAGGTTTGTTTTAAAAATGTAAAGGTGGATGATAATGGAATGTATGATGGTTGGGCAACAAATGAATATCAAAATTTTAAATCACACACAATGTTACTATTTTCGAATTTGACATAATTTTGGTTGTGGTGGGGCCAAAGACTTCTGAATATGCTCTCGATATGACCACTATATTTTTTGTTGTTTGGGCCTAAGAGTAGCTACCATTTGATTATCCTATAGATTGGAAGTTGTATTGATGTTATATTTAATAATGTCTTCATTAAGTAGTTAAGAACTATTATGCTCAACTATTGGCACCTTGATGAATTTTTCATCAATGAATTTATTTTGATTGTCCCGTAGCACCTTCGAGAAGGTTTTACTAAGTAACATTTTCTTTTGACTTTGATTATCTTCTAGCACCTCCAAAAAAGTTTCTCTAAGAGATGTTGAGTTTGGACTTTGATTTCCCCTAACACCTTTGAAAAGGTTTCACTAGGGGATTATTCTTCTTTTGCATGAATGTGGTCTTGGTCCCCATGATATTTTGTAACTAATATGTCACCATGGATGCAATTCAACAAGGTATGATTCTGTTGGTCTCAATCGACACTTATGGGAGGTATAATGTCAATATAATGGCTATGTTGGGTGGTGTTAATTACACATGGAACGGTAATGGAATGGGAAGAGGCAATACAATCCTTGTAGAAGATACTAAGAGAATTGTGTCAAAGCTGAAGTAATCATCCTAAAAAATTATGGAAAGATCACAAATATATTTAAATTGATCTGTAAGGCATGTGTAATCAATGTTGTAACAACCATGAATGTATTCTGATTCTGAAGTTGAGTCTGACTTAAAAGACTCTAAATCTGATGTTGAGACTGATGTTGATTCTGATTTTGATGCTAAATTCAATTTTTATTCACGAATAGAACCCAACTTCAATGTTTATTCTTCATCTAGTGTGGATGCTACTACAATGATGTCATGTTGAATGTTTGGTATTGGACAAGTAACAGACTATGATGACATAATGGAGTCCACAAAGACTGGTTTGTCAAAATGAGACACCTCAACGAAGGGAAAAATGTCAAGAGACAACTCCATAGATGTTGGCTTATCAAAGGGAGGCTCTTTAAAAACATGATAATGGTCAAGATAATGATTTTCTCAAAGGTGGCTATAATCATTCAGAAGTGGCTCAACAAAGACTGGCTTGTTAGAGTGAGATTCCTCGATAACAGGGAAATGATCAAAAGCTAATTCATCACAATTTGAATTGTCATAAATAGGTGTTTCAACAAAAACATCATGGATTGGTTGGTTCTCTTGTCCTTGGTTTACAATTAGTTGTAAAATACCATTTTAAAATACATTTTGATTTTTAAATGATTGGCTCAGTTGGAGAGGTAATTATTAGCTTGATTGTAGCTCAACGATTGACATTGGTTTTTAAAGTGGGGGAAGGTTGGCAATAGATAAAGAATGGTCAGTGGTTAAATAATGATAGGCTTAACAAAGGTTGGTTGTCAGTCTATGACAGTAACTATGACTTGTCTAGTTGTAATTGCACAAATTTGTTAAGATAACGAGCTACCATACTTGAAAGGGCCTGAAATGGTAATGGTAGGGCATTTCGAATCTTGGTTGCTCTTGTGAGCCAAAGGACAAGGTCTTGGAATAGTAATGGTAGGGCATTGCGAAGCTTGGTTGCTTGCACAAGCCAAAGGGTAAGGCCCTGATATTGTAATCCTTAGATGTTACAGAACTTGGTTGCTCGTGCAATCTGAAGGAGGTTAATGGTAAAGGTAGGGGATTGGGTACCATGAGTAGTGAAACAATGAACATTGTATGTTAACCAACCCAAAAAAGGTATCATTGCATGTTACTCTAAAGGATCTTGGCTTTGTTCCCCAGATTGAATATTGTAAGGAGGATAAGAATTTGTCTCACAAACCACCTCCTCACCATATGGGTCTTGATCAAAGTCAATTTGTGCAACCACGTTATCATAACTTGGATTGTACATGGCTCAATTACAAATGTAATGAGACATATAGAAAACAATGGTGAATGTTTTGCAAAAAGGCCTAGAGTTTTACAAACTTTGAAAAACAAGGTCCAAGAGATAAATAGTTGAAAAATAGTCTAAGTTGGTTAAAAGAATGGAGTTGTATCTCTAAAAAGGTCTATTATAAACTTGGTATGAAACAGTCTAACGTCAAATGCCTTACACAAAAGGTCAAGTGGATGAAATAAAATCAGAATGCCAAATTCTAGGTACAAAGTGTTTCAAACAAGTCCAATCTAAAGAAACAAAAGTTGTTAGGTCTTTCAAAGAAGGCACAAAAGTTAGGCTCAAAATAGGCATGTGCTAGGTCTTTTTGAAAAGGCATAAAAGCTAGACTCAAAACAAGCATATGCTAAGTTTTTTGGAAAAGGCACAAAAATTAGGCTTTAAACAAAACAAGGTATGAGATTTAATCTAACAAATTTGAAACACTCTGACATAAACTAGTCATTCAGATTTAAACATGAACTTGGTCAATTGGTATAAGGCATGAAACAATAGGCATATGGAAGATACGTTATTTCTCCCAAATCTAGGCACAACTCAAAAGTGAAAGATCGATGTATAGGCCAAATTTACACAAGGCATAGGAAAAAATCAATCAATATTTGGATTTAAACTTGTCAAGGTTAATTAGGAACTCAGTTTAGAAAATTAGAATCTGTAAACAAAAATCAAACTAGACAAGAATGAACGACATAACAACACTAGGTAAAGATCCTAAAGGCACATGTGGCTTTGGTTTCAAAATGAGAATTTGGACATAAGGCAAATACGTCTTTAAAATGATTTGAGTAGCATAATGACATTATTATGCTCTAAAGATATGATCAATGGTTTGTATTAAGACTTAAGGCACAAGATTTGAAATGAATTGGGCAACGTAATGACACCCTTTCTAATCAAGTGAACATACAAACGATTTAACAAAAGTATAAGGCAAGGGTATGGTGTTAAATGGGCGGTATAACACCTTCTCAAACAAAGGAGTGATGTATAGACAAGACTCATTTTGACATGGTATGATAAAAAAATAGATATTTTAGACTCAAAACCATGTAAGAAAGGATATAAATGATGTAAACATTTAATTGTAACATCCTAAATCCTAAAACTGACAAGGTTGCATAATACTGTCAAATTTTGTCAATTTACTCATTTTTTAGAGGATTTTAATTGTTAATCCAAAAAGTAAAAGCACATGAAAACTAGGGTTTTTAGGATCCCTTTTCTCTCAAGAGTTTGTAATGTGACATGAAACTTTGGGCTACTCGCCCTGCATCAATAGTATGTTCATGATAAGTGGGGTTATTCTAAACTATTAATTTTTGTTTGTTTATAGATGGTTTCAAGTGTGGCTAACATAAGAGATGCTCACATCAATTGAATCTGTGTCAACTGGCTTGTTTTGAAAAAGTCTTGTCCTTTTCACAACCACTACATTCATTGCTTGCTCAGTGTAGTGGAATGTCCAAGTTGATCATATGTTCTGAGGGTAGCAGTCACTAACGAAGGTAGTTTAACTGCTCAAACTAACATCCTAGTGAGTGGGGTTGAAATGATGTTAGGGGATGAATTTTAGGGTCAAGACTTCCCTAAATAACCCATGAAGAGGTGATGAACTCCTGCTCACAAGCCAAAATGCATGAAAAATAAAGACAAGTGAAAAGACTTTAGGGTCATTTTGGGATCACCCAAACCATACGGATTTGGGGAGGGTTTTAGCGAATTTATTTTCATGTTTTTGGATTAAATCAACAAATAAAAATAATGAATGCTTTTGGTCCTTTGAGTTCCCTAAAGGGGATGGGAGAAGAGCATACACATGTCAATCGTTTTGATAGAAACAAACAACTTCCAACAAATAAGAATAAAACCAACAACTCTTAGGAGTATGTAACTAAGTGTGAAAGTTCATTTTGTTGCACCAAAATGAAAATATGTTGTGAAATTTTGGCCCCTTGGCATTTATTGTTTAAAAAAATTTATAAAAAACTTTAAAAACAACTAAGGCATGAAAGACAAATTGTGTAAGATTTAACCATGTTCAAACTTTGGTTTTTCACCTTAGGACCTGTAATTTGTTAGAGGGTTTACCTGCTTAGAAGCCCAAAAGTGAGTGAGAAAACAATATTTATGATTTAATTCTCAGGTTTCCTATTTTTTGTCTCACATAGGGATCAATGTTGATCCATAGAGATTGACATCGGTCCATAATGATCGATGTCAGTCAATCCACATAGGGATCGATGTCATTCGATAGAGATTGATATCGATAGAAAAAATACAACTTTATTTTGATTAAAAAATGAATAATAATATGATCTCAAAATAAAAAAATCCCACTAGATCCTAAAATAAAACGGTTAAGCAAATAAATATTCAAATCCTCAAACATAGAATGATAACAAGAGAAAACAAGAAAAACCATTGTTATCAAAGTCTCTATCATGTTCTAATTTTCACACAGGGACCATGGCTGATTCATTGGTCTTGAAGAATCGACATCGATCTCTATCAAATTTTGAAATAAACTGACGTCGATTACTTGCAATCTATGTGTTTACTAAAAATAGAAATGTTGGCAATTTGAGACATTGATGTCTATAATATTATCATTGATGTCAAAGGATGAATGTACTATAATGCATTAATATCAAAGGATGAGTTGAATAGATTTGTGGAGTAAATGGAGTTTATGAAGAGCTTTTACTTATAAAATAAGTAAAGTAGTCTTAAGAACTCGAATGGGTTTTGTAGTGCAAATCGAGATTCTAGAAAAACTTTACTTCTCTCAACTTTATAAGTTAAGTTGTCCTGAGACCCCGAATGGTCTAGCAGTGTTAATCGAGTTTATGAAACAACTTTACTTATCTCATTTTTATAAGTCATCTCAAGACCCTGAAAGGGTCTAGAAGAGTTGATCAGGGTTTTGAAAGCACTTTACTTCTTTCATGTTTATAAGATAAGCAATGTGGAAAACCCAAATGGGTCAAAGAAGAGATAATCAGGATTTCAGAGTGACTTTACTTCTCTCATGTTTATGAGTTAAGCAATGTGAAAAACCCGAATGGGTCTAGGTGAGTTGATCAGAGTTTTTCAACAACTTTACTTAGTTCATTCTAATAAGTTAAAAAAGGTTGAAAACCCAAGTGGGTTTGGAAAAGTTGATCGGGTTTCTAAGTTGAATTTACTTCTTCCAAGTCTATAAATTATGTTGAGTGAGGAAACCAAAATGGTCTTGAAGAATTCTTTCAAAAAAATTGGCAAAGACAATTCTTTTGGACAAATTGGCAAGGACAAATCTTTCAGACAAAAAGCCCACAAAAATTGTTTCGAAGGGCAAGTGGATTGTTCAGAAAAGCTAAAGGGTAGTTTGCAAAAAGTTTGAAGGGTATGTGGACCCTTTCAGAAAAGCTAAAGGGCACTTCTCAAGAAGTTCAAAGGGCAAGTGGACCGTTCAAGAAAGCCGAAGGGCACTTCTCAAGAAGTCCGAAGGGTAAGTGGACTGCTTCAAAAAGTCTGAAGGGTATGAGGACCATTCAAGACTTTCAAAAGGATTGTTACAAAAAAAGTCAAAGGGTATGTGGACCTTTATAGAAAAGTTGAAGGGTACATTTACAAAGCCCCGAAGGGTATGTGTCCTAAACAAAAGTGCCAAAAGGAGACCCAGACAAAAAGTCCATAGAAATTGTCTCGAAGGGGACTCAGATAAAAAGTTTGTAGAAATTATCTCGAAGGGGACATGTTAAAGTTCAAGCAAGTCTGAAGAGATCGACGAAGGGGAAGCATCTCAAAGACGTCGAAAGAAGCGAGATGAAGTTAACATGTCGAAGGTTAATGATTTAGTCAACATAAAAAGTAAGCATCTTTGATTATCCAATGACACATGCAAGTTAGAACTAAGAAGATCCAATGGAGCGAGAGGATCCAAAGCCTTAAAAATTCTCAAAAGTTAATGCATAGTGGTGAAGTTAAAGACTGAGCAAGTCTAGTAAGATCTATCAGAGTGAAAGCTCTCATGAATGCCATGACAAGCGAGATATAGTCAAATTTGCCGAAGATTAACATCTGACTAAAGTTATAAATCAAACATATTTGAATAAATTGAAAAGAGCAAAATAAAACCAATCTTATAGAAGATATCAAGATGCAGGAAAGAGATCGATGGTTAATACAAGAGAGATCAATGGTTTTATTTTAAAATGAAAATATCTGACGGTTCAAGACAGATAGTGATTGGCACCAAAGACAAGATGAAAATCCTAGATTAAAGACATGACTAGAAAGATGGTGAACTCGTGTCTACATGGAACTCAACATCAATCTTCTATTAAAGAAGCGGTGCATTTATGACCAGAATCCAGCAGTTGCCAAAAAAGAGATCTAACCATTGCATTGTAATGCATGAACCGAGACATGGGAAAGAGCATAAGTCAAAATCACTTTTAATGAAGAACTAGTTAATTGCAGTTGAAGTGTGAACATAATTGGAGATAAAAAACCCTAAGCTACATTGTCTATACATATACGACATCTTGAACATTGAAAAATGCTTTTTGCTGCTAATGTCATCACAATTTGAAGAGAAAGAGGAATAGAGGCAAGAAGATGACATTGATGTGTCAAACAAAGAATATATAAAAGACACGAAAGAAGAGAGGCCAAAGCAGCTGGTGTAAATGGACTATGTCAAATAGAAGATATAACGACATAAAACTAGTAACGCAGAGAGGAAAATAAAATACTATCGATGATAGATGTATAAAAATAAAGTAAAAGGTAGAAAGGAAAGGAAAAGAAGTGTGTCCAACTAGAATATATCCAGACACAAATAGAGTGAGGTAGAGAGGAAGAAAAAACACACAGATGATGAGCAAAAAGTGAGGCAGAGAGAAAAAAAGGGCACACAGTGGATATGCAGAGAATGAGCAGAGATGAAGAATAGGCATACACAGAATAAGCCAAGAGTGAGTAGTTACATACTAGACTTGTAACAAAGAAACTAATCTAGATTCATTTGTGAATCTATCTTATATGTTGGGGTTGTAGCTCCATAGTTATGATTGGTTTGTACCATTAGATAAACTGAGTTGGTGCTTAGTTAGGGGATTGGAGTCTCCTTAGGGTTGGTGCCCTTAAATCTTGTAATTAGTAAGGTTAAACTGAGTTGGTGCTCAGTTAGGGGATTGGTGTCTCTTGAGGATAGGTGTCTTTGAATGTAACCAGTGTGGTTTAGCTAGTGAGGTGATTTAACTATGAGGCTAGATTAGAACAATAGATTCTAGCAACTATTCTCACCATGGTTTTTTGCTTTGGGTTTTCCATGTATAAATCTGGTGTACTATACTTTTATGTGTGTGTGCTCTCTACATTTGTTCTTTGATGTGCATATGTTTTGTATCTTCATTAAAAAGTTAAAGAACTAGTTTTTAGCTGATCTACTGATTCACCTCCCCTCTTAGTAGATAGTTGTGTTCAACAATAAATATGTGAAAAATAAACTTAAAACTCAAATTTTGAAGATTTTAAAGCATCCATTAGCAAAATTAAGAGTAACATATTAATTTAATTGGTTGTATGGGATGCTTAGGTTCCCATCGAATGTGCCAACATGTAAGCTAGGAATTTGACATAGAGGGGAGGTTAGTCTTGTGTTATTCTCATAAAAACCACTGAAATGAATACAGATAAAAACATATTATATAACTCTTTTACCTTCCTTGGGAGCTCTAAATGGCTTGCTTGGCTTGTGCATGAAGAAGTCTTTGACAATGGAGGATGCTTGACTTCTTCTTTCCTTAGCACCTTGGCTTAAGATTTAGGCATAATAACTTTACTCGCTAACCATTTAGGCATTATAACACTATATCAAAGAACTTGTTGAAGATATTTGAGTATAATAAATTTGCACCAAAATAGCTTAAAATTCAATAGGCAAGGCCTTATATTTATAGCCTTACGAATTAACTCTCACCCAAGGTGATTTAAGGTTGAGTTTAGGCTTGGAATGGGTTGAAACTAAACCTAGGTGAGTTAAAACTAACTCCAGTTGAGTTAATAGTTGTCAAGTAATTATGATTTGCAATTATTAGGCATGGATTTTAAATTAGATATTTTATGATATTTTCAAAGAGCTTGACAACTCATAAAGGCGATGATGAAATATTGAGATATTTTGATTTTTGAATTTAATTTTTTAGATATTAATTAATTTCAAATGGATAATTCAACTAGGCATTTAATCTTTTTTAACTTGTTAATTGATTTTGATTAGCCTTTTAGCTCTTTCAAAATTTGATTAAGTGTGCAAGTGCCCCACTTAATAGGTCCATAGGCCAAATTGACAGTTGTGATGTCGTAAGGTGATTAGGGATGAATCTGTGAGAGGTTATTATTGCCTATGATAGAATACCCCAATTAGGGATGCCTCAACATCATTTTGAGCTTTGATGAATGATGCACAAGCAAATTTGGGGTGTTTAGTGATTCCTAGGTTTAATTTTCAATGGTTGGTATGAATCAGTGTGAAGTTTGGTCAGAAGTTAGTTGTGGATAGTTTTAGGTGTCTACAAGAGCTTCTTTCTCCAGTAAAGATCACTAATTTCTTATTGAACCATTTTCTTCATTTGTACAAGACCAATTGAGTGCATGCATCTAGATCTATTACCCCCTTAGAAGACCAATTAAAATATAACAAAGGCATAAACCTGAACTTATTTGTGTATAATGGGTATTCTAAGTTCTTTCCATTATCAATTATCCCCTTAGTCGACTAATTTCAATTTGAAATCCCACAACTATTCCAAGCTCATCCTTGTATAGCCTCTTCATCTCAACTCAAAGTCATATGCACAATTAGTCCAATAATCTTCAGTAGTAGGTTCATGATAGAAATTAGGACCCATCTTGAGTCAATTCTTTACGAATTCCTTGTTGTCAAAAGGGGAACCCTTCAGTATGGAATTGCATGGGGAAATGGATCATTATTGTCTTAATGTTCTATGCGTAAAATGTAGGTTTACATATATAGTGACCCAATTCAATGGGAAACTAGATTCTGATGATGTGTTTTTCCTTGCACTTCTTATAGATTTCCCCTAGTTGTCTACAAAGTTCTAAGAGAAGAACCTTATCATTGACATATCTAGGGAGTCATTATGGAGTTCCTTCGAAACCAAATACTTTGATATAGGTGAGTTTTGGACATTGTATGAAATAACTTCCATATTGGTTGATCAATTTAGTAGTGTCATTGGAGATTCTAACCATTGTATTCCTATCCAAATATTGTACTGTGAGCATAAAAAACATGTCATTAATCACATGAAGTGATTTGTCCTCTTTTAAAGGTGATTTGAGGGTAATATTCATAAATCATTCATCAATTGGATAATGAGCTTTCCTAAATGGATCCATTGAGTTTTGACAAGATTGAAGAGTCCTTTTAACTTCTACCAAGATCAAATACATTGAGGCATTATTAACGGAGCATAGCAATGACTATTTGAATAAGGATTTAAGATAGTGCTATCACACTTGAGGGCTTCCTATGATGTGTTCCACTCTAGCTTTATCACATCGAAATTCATCATACCAAAAGGCAAAGTGTTCATGTTTGATGTATTTTTCTCTATTCCCATTAATGAGATAATCAAATTTATCCAAAATTGGAAGCTTGTTTCAAAGGAGCAAGCCCATTTCACCAAAGGAATAACAAGAGAAGGTTTGAAAGACAAAAGAGCTATGAAAAGCATGAAATCAAAGAAGGAGATATAGAGTTCAATAATTATTCTTACTCTAAAAAGTCATGGCACGATAACAATAAGTGCTACAAGAGAATGGTTGATTTTGATGAATGTCTCAAGAAATGAGGTTTTTGAATCTTTAAAAGGATCATTGTTAGGGTAATGCTTTCTTTGTTTCTTGGAAATTTTCATATACACACTCTTTTATAGGAATTGGTAATGGATTTAAGGTGTTTACATCTCATGGTCAAAGATCTCAATGAAGAATCTCTACCATGTCTTTTTGGGAAACTTTCTTTGATCAGGATCCTCCTCATCATCTCCTCTTTCTGTTGTTTTAATTGACTATGGAGGATGATAAAGAGCACTGGAGCTATGTGGTTTTAGTGCTGGAACAATTGTCTAGTTTGGGCATCTTGAGGGTTGTGCACTCTTAGAGCTTCTTGCTCTAGTAAAGTCCACTAATTTCTTCTTGAACTATTTTCTTGATTTATACATCTAGGTCTATTACCTCCTTTAGTTACCAATTAAAATCCATCAAAGGCACAAACTTGAAATGATTTGTGTATAATGGGTATTCTAAGTTGTTTCCATTATCAATTATCCCCTTAATCTAATAATTTAAATTTGAAGGCCCACAACTATTCTAAGCTCATCCTTGTATAACCTATTCATTTCAACTCAAAGTCACATGCACAATTAGTCCAATAAGCTTCAATAGTAGGCTCATGATAGTAATTAGGACCCAACTTGAGGCAACTCTTTACGAAGTCCTTTTCAAAAGGGAAACCCTTTAGTATGAAATTGCATGGGGAAATGGATCATTATTGTCTCATTGTTTTATGGGTCAAACATAGGTTTACAAATATAGTGATCCAACTCAATGGGAAACTAGTTTCTGATGATGTGTTCTTCCTTGCACCTCTTATAGATTTCCCCCAGCTATCTACAAAGTTCTAAGAGGAGAACCTTATCATTGGCATATCTAGGGAGCCATTATGGAGTTCCTTCAAAACCAAATACTTTGATGTAGGTGAGTTTTGGACATTGTATGAAATAACTTCCATATTGGTTGATCAATTTAGCAACATCAGTGGAGATTCTTACCATTGTATTCCTATCCAAATATTATATTGTGAGCATAAGAAAGATGCCATTAATCGCATGAAGTGATTTGTCCCCTTTCAAAGGTGATTTAAGGGTAATATTCATAAATCATTTGCCATTATCCTCAAGGGGCAAATTATCCCTTTGGGTAGAGTCTGGACCATTATCCTAGGACCTCAATTGAATATACCAGGTAAGATGTCATGTAAAACCTCTTTTTGGTCTTTAGTGTCATCAACTATTTAAATGCAATGTGTCACTGATAATGTGACCCCAATCTACAGATTATTTACCCTAAAAAATGATGCCCATTGTCATACATATCCACTCATAAAATTCACCAGTGGTTGGAATCTCCATCACCCTGTTAACTAGAGTGATCATTTAGGATAAGTTCTCATGAAACTCAACCCTATAAAGCAACTTTTGAGAGCTTAGAAGGACCTTTTATATTCTTCAATCAGGTCTGGTTGACCATGTTGAGATATTTTCTTGTATTCTAGTCCTAATATTTTTTAGTAATCTCCTTGCTTATTAGCACTGTTCATTCTTAAGGGGGAATTCTAAGAATGGTGATCAGGGAATGACCATCTAATTTGGTCATTAGCACATATTTTATAATTTGGATCTATTCGGTTTTTGAGTTGTAATATTTTCCATATGCAAGGACCAAGTTGGTGTATTGAACTGAGGTTGGGATTCAAATGACTTTTGGGAGCTCGCTATAAAAAATACATTTCCCAATGGTTGAATGTTTTGCCTCATTCATTCTCTCGCAGAAGTCCTCCAAGTCAATATTGCCAATTCTTGAGTCGTCAACCTCTAGAATGCTAGACTCTAAAGTAGAGATGGGTTCATAACTCATATACCTGAACTTCAATAGTGGAGGCTTTGTTGCATGGAAAGTAACTTTAGTGAGCAAGTGGGTAGATTTCATCACTAATTAGAGATCCATTAGCATGTCTCAATTTTAATTTTTGTATGGTTTAGATGTGGAGGTTCCCATTTCTTTGGAGTTACCTACTCTGCAGTTGGCAAGATCAATAAAAGATGAGAATTGTAGAAATTATTTTAATCAAAGAATTATGTGCCTGAGTAAGTTAGAAGAGGAAAGGATCATGGTCATTGATTGAATCATTGAGCATCAAAGCAAAGTAAATCTTCAACAAGAGAGCCATGTAAAGAGACTTCCAAACTGGTCATTGAGTTCTTTGGGATAAGAGGAGGGATCCAAAAGGTAATCATGGAAAGTTTGACTCCAAGTGGATGAGGCCCTTCAAATCATGGTATGTGTAATTTGAAGGGAGGAAATGCTTCATTGAGTGTGAAGTAGAGGCCATAATGTCATAAAATTGCTGAGATAAATGATGGAGAGCACAAAACCATACCAAGGATGATGAACTTGTGAAGAAAAACATGATTCCACATGTGATGTTGAATAGAAAGCAAATCTAAACCAACGTGAACACTTTGGAGGTCAATATGCAATGTGACTATATATCATTTTCTTTCAATCACATCCACCCCATATATCTAGAGGGCGTTGGGGTTGATCACAATCAATGACTATCTATATTACCCTATTATACTCCAATCAAGGGCAAGGGCACAATTCATTCATGCCTCTCCTCCCTTTCCTTGGGTCCATATATCTAGAGGGGATTGGGGTCAATCACAATCAGTGACTATCTATACTAATAATATACCACTACACTCTAATCAGGGCTCTAATAAGTAGCTATAATTCAATCAGGGACCTAGGCCATTCATGTCTAGATGAGATGGCCCAGATGGTAGATGATATCATAGTTGACTCAGAAGTTGGTTGAGCAGGCTGGGTCCCCTCAATGGCATGTGAAGGCAAGTGGATCAACCTCCTTGTCCACATGTATCCCCTCCCCTCTTTCACCCCTCTAGATGGAGATGAGCCCTAACTCAAATTATCCCTAATTCAAACTAACTAACAAACAAATGATCTAGAGACATTATATGTATAGTTAGGCCTTCTCTTAATCATTTATTTTCTTTTCTAATCCTCATTTCCATTCTTAGGTTATTTCTCTCCATTGGGCATTGTTTTTAGTGGAAGAGTCTCATTTAGTAGATGTATTTGGGAAATTATTTTTTAGTAGAAGTGGACACATTATTTTGATCAGTTTCCATTCTTACATCTTGATACCACCAAGCCCTTCTCGTATTGATTTTATGGGAAAAGCTTTTTTGAATTTTTGTATTAGGGACGGACTGCTCAATTACTAAGGAGTGAAAGCATGTGACTATATCATCCAAAAATAGAAATAAATGGCATCTGAAGGTGTTGTTGACTCTATAATTGGGTTTTGGCATGACACAACTTACACTGTCTTTTTGCACTTAAGCACACAACATGTTGTCTCGTTTGGTAATGATTCTACAATTTTTAGTATAATTGAATGTAAGCTGATCTTAAGTAATTGTTGTTGTTCCTTGGATTCTGGAGACATCACTTCGTTGGGATTGAGGAATTACTACAATTCCCTCTAAATAACCCTAATTCTACCCTTGAATGTTGCTTTGGAAGTATAACCCAAACTCTTTTGATTGAATATTAGAAAGCCTATAGAATGAGTATAGATAGAGTTCACCATATATGGATCTAATTGGAGCACAAGAACTCTATATAGTCATAACCGTCCTTGTATAGATATAGATATAAATATAGAGTTTCATTAGCAATGCCATTGGTGTGGTAATAATTTAATTGTCTACCCCTAGATATATTAATTGATATATTCTATTGATCACCTATTTATTATATATATGGGATGGCTTTATTATCCTTCATCTATACCCTACCCCTCGAGATACTATAAACCTGTATTCTAGGTAACTATGGTGCGGTGGCCTTACTCTTACTAGATACAAGCCAACCATATCCCTATAATAGCTACCTCTACCTCTCCCTACTACCTCCACAATTTAGTTTAGTTTTAGTTCCCCGATCTAGGCAAATGTTTTGCTTCTATAGTTACCTCAATCCTACTTCGATGCATTCCATAACCTTAATCTTACTTTGGATGTTATGCCATGACTTAATTTACACCCACCTCTTTGTGAGTTTCTCTTCTATGGAGTCTAGTGTCAACTATAGTTGAACTATAACTTAGGGTTGGGGATAGTCAACATCTTATTCTATATGTAATAGAATAAAATAGAATTGGGCTAGTGCCTCATTCAGGGTAATGACCTAGTTGGGTATCCAGATATATACGTATACATCTCTACTTTAGGGTGATAAGAAGGATGAGTGGGTTGAGCATATTAGTTCTTTATATGTAAGCATTATAACCAACATGAACATGATCAAATTACCTCGCCAGTCATTCATTAGTTACTGATGATTAGTTATATCACATATACGATAGATGGATAGTCATGTCCATCTATAGTTTGTATGTAATATATATGATACAATTGACAGACCTTACCTATGGGGAGTAGGATGATTTAATTGATTGTAGTCAATCCATATTATTTGTAGTTAATCCCCTCTTTCTTCCATCGCCTTTCTTTGTTACCTACCCCCTATCCAATCCATATATGCTCACCATGTTATAATAGGTGTCCAAGGGATTGATTATAGGTTGATGAGATTGGTCAAGCGGTCCCAATTAGAGATGGGATTGCATGTGCTAAGATTCAAGCTAGGGAAATGGTTAAATTTTGTATTGTTGTGAAAAGAATAGCATTGAATCCTAATAATGAGAATGTAGGTATTATTGTATTTATTAATGATATTTCAATAAAGGAGGATATCTAGTCAATCAGACTAGATTTATTATGGATGTTTTTGTGGGGAAGGCCCACCTAGGTCATGTGTTTGATGTGTTGGGAGTCCCTATTGATGGGAAAGGGAGACTACCATCCAATGAGGGTTCTGAATGAAGATGTGTTGAACAGAAATACCTTGCGATTATTGAATGTAAATCTATGTATGAACCTCTGTAAAGATAGTTAAAAGCAATGGATAGCCCAATTCCTAAAGTTTGTGGTTCAATGAGAATTGATCATTGGGGAGTGATGAACTAGGAAAACTGCTACACTATTGATATCGTATCAAACCATAAGCACTCCCACCATAGGTCGGCCACCTCTAATAGTGTGTATTGTGTCCATGTAGTGACTTGGTAGAAATGCTCAATTGTGGCCAGATAGGCTCCCTTGGAAGCAGATGTGTTGGAGAATCCTATAATCAATGAAGCCACCACTTTGAAACCTACTCCTCTACAATTTCTAGCTCCATATCCCTAGCGTGCCATGGGAGAATATTCCCATGATAATTGAATGCACACATTAATCATCTATGATGATCCAATTAAATAAGGGGTGGCATATTGACAAATGTCATTATTGCCTCATCACCCACTAGGTCGTAAGGCTTTCCCATTCACACTCTCATCTATTAGAAAGAGCCTCAAAATGATCGACCCAGATAGGTGCAGGTATCTTGATTGTATTAACCATCATTGAAACATAAGTTGGAGACATGTCACCTTGCATCCGTACCAATGTGATCCTCATTACAGATGGGTAGATTAATCTAAAATTACAACTCTTCTATCTTGGAATTAGACCAACTATTAATGTTAGCTTACTTGTCAATACTTAGTTGAAATCTATGAAATAAGTATGTAGTAGTTTAAAACCCGAATCAACATAATACCATGAAGTCACTACATCTGCTCAATCTGAGTCAGACCCTAATGTTGTAACTTAAGCACTATCAAATAGAAGTGCTAGGCTCATAGATATTCTATATCAACTATGATATCCACCACTTCTTATTGAAAGACATATCCTAGTTCCTCATGTTTTTATGAGAGGGTTCCATGATTGAATGGCACTGGATGAAATATCTGATTATGAGAGAACCATTTTGATTAGTACAAATAACCAACCAAATCTACTACACGACATTGTGGAGAAGGATAAGTTAACCAAAATAGAGATGAAACCTGATGTTTTTTCAAAGGGAATTTATATTTCTTCAAGGGGATGAGATGAATTGGTTGACTATGAATTAGTTAACTAAGAATTAATTGACTACAAATTGGCTGACTATGAGGCCCAATTCCCCAATTCAATTATGGTTGAGCATAATTTAATGTAATACAACCTATCTAAATTAGTGCATAGCATGTTGGATCTCAACCCACCTCTTGATGGCAACAAATTAGAATTGTCTGACTTGGATCTAAATATATCCCTTACCTTGGTGTCACCTCGAATGGGGAGGCTACCTTGATCATTCTACTAGATCTCTTAAGAATAAACTAGAATGGGGAGGTTGCACTAGTCTACTAGATCTCTTAGGAAATGAATGGGGAAGCTATGGATTTCCTCGAACAAGTCAAACCTCATCCTCCATATCCCATATCCTCTATCTTAATAGTGTGTGGGGTGGGGATAAGTTGGTCGCCATATATCATACACAAAGTTCCCCTATCCCCTATCCAAATAATGGGTGGGATGGGGGCAAGGGGTCACCATATACCATAGATCTATCTAGTTATGTGGCTATGTAGAGGGCCTATCTATAGTAGCCCTTAACCTGCCTATACATACCCCTATCTAATAATGGGGGGAGAAGGGGTCAATGCAAGGGGTGAGTGTATATGTATATTCATTGGTACTCCCAAATGGTAGGCTACTTACCCTCCTATCTGGCGAGTGACCCTATCTATATACATATTGTGTAGTATGTATATTCAATGGTAATCGACTAGATAGATAGTTCGAGTTACTTTCCATTCTATATGGTGAGGGTTTGTATCTATACTTGACGAGGCATAGTGTAATATGTATATAGTTAGATCACTTAGATATAGGCACTCCTAGATGGATATATAGGTTGATTTCCCTATATACATATCTTATTAAGGGCCACTATCCAATTAAATTAATCTATATATAGCTTGACCCTTTGAGCATAATTATGGCTATCACCTTGGGGTCTCAACTTTTTTGGGGCCCCTAATCTCTATATGGTATAGAGGAATATATTCCATATCATCTCTTCGACCATATGGCCCATCAGTGAGACTCCCTTCCTATCTTTGATTTGCATAAATATCCATACTTCAACCACCCAACCCCATATATATAGATTTGGACACTTCCCCCCATGGATCTTATCTATCTAGGTAGAGGGAGTTGAGTTCAAAGATTTATCTATAGGGGAGACCCAAATAGATCTAGAAGGTAGGGTCGGTGATATCTAGATAAAGTTATAGAGAGTAGGCCATTGGGCCCCTACCCATATATATATATATATATATATATATATATATATATATATATATAGCCCCTCCCCCATCCCCATCTATAGATAGCTACCCTCTTTCATGAAACTATATAGAGTAGGGTAGGTCTTTAAGCCCTTATTTGCCCATATATATACAGTGTGGCCCCATCCCCATATATAAATAAGGTATAAGGTCCCTCTCTCTCACTATATAAAGTAGGGTAGGTTGTTGGGCCCCTATCTCTATATGGAATCTCTATAGATAGAGGTGGCCCTTACATCGACCCCTTTATATCCATTTGGGTAAGGTCATGAC
Source organism: Torreya grandis (assembly GCA_037957365.1). Lineage (NCBI taxonomy): Eukaryota > Viridiplantae > Streptophyta > Pinopsida > Cupressales > Taxaceae > Torreya > Torreya grandis. The sequence continues at coordinate 1,400,523 of JARHVA010001657.1, read as the reverse complement.
TGCTATGCACCCTTGTATCTTATCATATCTTATACATACATACATACACACATACACATGTAAAATATGTACACACCCACATATTCTTTATAGTTGGGGCCAAAAAACCTATATATAACCATCTATTTATACTATATAGACTCATAGAGGATTGAAGCCCCAATTATGTGCGTGCATGCGTGCACACGTGTGTGTGTGTGTGTGTGTGTGTGTGAGAGAGAGAGAGAGAGAGAGAGAGAGAGAGAGAGAGAGAGAGAGAGAGAGAGAGAGAGAGAGAGAGAAGAGGCATGCACATACATATGCGTTGGGGCCCCAAATATCTGTAGTCAAAATCACGACAGAATCAGGTAATCTTATAGAAATAGAGATATAAAGAGGTATATAGAGAGAATCCCAGATAAACTAGAACCTATATAGGCCCCTTCACATATTAGATTATTCACCCAAAGATCAAAGGGCTAGGGTGGATATATGGATAAAAATAATAGCGATCGAAATGACTTTGATCAATGAGTTGCATGAATGCCCTAATAATTAATAGGTTCTTCTAGTAGGCTCCCCTCCCCCTATCCCTCTATATAGATAGGGGATAGGGGATAAGGGATAGGCTACTCATGACTTGTGTCATGTAGTGCATAAATGACCTCTCAGAAAAGAGGAGTTTTATCTATAGTGTAGTGGCATGAATGGGAATTGCTCAATGCTGATGTGAGCCCTTACATAAAAATGATATCTTTATCTTGGTGGTGCATATATGCCCTTTAGACTATTCGACCCTCGACTTATGTAGAAATGAAATATGCTATCTCCATCTCGACCCACTATTCTATATGCCATATATCTATATAGGATAGAGAGACCTCGACTGGTCCCCTACTATCTATAGGCATTCGAGCCCAACCAAAAATGTATATACATCATGTGAATCTCTCAATATCAATATCTATATAGGGGAGGGGAGGGCCAGGGTGGTTGTGCAATATTGAACATATAATTCTATTCCAATATGTGATATGGCTGATGATTGATCATATCATATCATATCATGTATATAATGGATAAATGGATATGGAAGATGGTATGTGTATCTTGATTGCCCTGCCCTTCCCCTATATACATATATAGGTATTGAGAGCCAACTAAAGGTCATTCAGTGTACATACAATTCAATATTACTAGCTTGGCTTGTCGAGAAGAGCAATGGAGAGAACCGTTTATTTCCTATCAAGGTGGCATGCCACTTTCTATATCATATCTATATAGGTGGGTGTGGGCGGATGAATCATCTAGGGGTTTGCCTTGCCTATATTATATAATAGCTAGGGATGGGAATGGGGATGGCGTTAGTGGCCTTTACTTTAGAGGGCCATATACAATGTTTGCCCCACCCTAACCATTCTATATATAGATGGGGAGATGACTGATCCACTAGATTCATACCTACTATGCCATATACAATGTAGTGGACTTGGTGTTACCAAATGAGTGGGGTCATACTGGTATATATATCCCATCATCACCTTGATTGATTGGTGCCTTCCACATATGAAGAAATATTTTTCGTTCAAATCAACCATGATGGAAAATAAGAAAATAATATGTATATAATATAGAAATAATGGGTGTTGTCCTAATTTATTGATTTCTAAGTCCCCCTCTATAGAATGTGGTTGAGCGCTCCCATTCCATAAACATATAGGGGTGATTTTCCCATAACTAATACTATACTTTTCTTTCAATGTTAGTGAAATGGGTTAGGGAAGGTCGAATGGGGTTTCTAGTCTAATTAGTCAAATAGAGACAATGGTGTTTATAGTCTAATCCATTAAAACATTTTACTCATAATAGTGATATTGTAGGTTTGAACCCTATTAAGCCTATTCCTCTAGTCCAAAGGTTGGTCATTTTTGTCTTACCCGACTATAGGCCATAGTCTATCAATAGGGAGAGGTCTTACCATCTATCCAGAGGTTAGGAAAGCAACTTATATATAGTTATGGTGACCCCTATCTATATATGGCATATTTAAAAAATTTGATCAATGGGAAGAGCTCTAGCTCCTATAAATAAGAATTTCATTCAACCTGTTGAATCTCAGTTTTGATCTAACTTCCCTTAGGTCCTTCCCTTATTTAGGTCACCATATCATGACAAGATTCAATGCCTTTGGTGAGGGTCCATGGAAATTGAGTCATCTATATTAATTATGTCAATCATTTCATGAAAAATAGAGACTTAGATTGAGTCTACCAAGATTGTGAATGAAATATCAATCTGCCTCTTATCCTAATGCCATGTTCAGTCATGTCTCTGATTCAACATTCAATCCCTATCTCCCTAGCTACATAGTCGATCGCCCTCCTCCATTTATAGATAGGGTTTAGGTTACGTCGAACATGTATCTGGTTTGGTGAAAACTCCAACCATATATAAATGGGGGAGCGGGCCATGCCATACTTTTTCCCCTATCTATATATGGGAATAAAGAAGATAGATGTCTATACATTCCCCAACTTGATCCCTATATGGGAATTCATTTGTTCGTATCTAGCCCAAAATTGATCCAAGGATGGAATAGAGAATCAATCGATGATCATAAGAAAGAGATCACCACTAGGGTTTCAAACATAACTATATGAATGGGGAAATATTCATGTGTTGGGCATGAACATATTATTAGCGGATGGCCATAACCATAGTGATTCTATTATCTACTTCACTTCTAAGTCAATCATATCATATTATGTCTTCAAAATTAAAGTGGATTGGTGGGAAGAAACGTAGAGATGGGCCTAAATTATCTACTTTTTATATAGACTTTCTATAGCTATAACTATATATGGGGTGAGGTTGTTCTAAAGAGTAGGTGTAACAGTGATTCCCCACTCTCACTCCCACTTTATAGAGGATGAAAACTTCTAGATATTTCTGTATCTATATCTATATTGTTCTCCCTTTCCTGGAGTATATGTTTGCCTACTGTATTTCAAACCATGGTGCACCACTACCACTCATTCTCATTATTTATGGATGGGTTAGTGAGGCACAAATAGCAATAGGGAGCATATATTCCCATTCACTCTTGGAGCCCCGTCTCCTGTGAGTAAAGGACATAAAATGCCTTCTTTATAGTAGCATCAAGCATCAGGACCCTGTATATCTAGATTAGCACGATTCATTTGAATCCACTATGCCTTAAGAATGCCTTAAAAAATGCCATACCTTCAGGAACGAATGGGTCGAGAATGCTATGTACCGCGAGATATGATTTATTAATGTATATGGGTTGATGGATATGCTGACATGTGGCATATATCCCTTTATCCCCTTTAGTTAGTAATATGGGTCTAGTATATTAGGATACATGAGTAACTTGTGGAATTAGTATATTAGGTAATGGTCAACCTATATTAGGATTAGGAGGTTACCCATCATTTGTTATTTAATTAGAGGTCTATATAAAGGATATGAACATCATTGTAAATCAATCAAGTAAGTGTTGAGTCTTCTATTTGGCAGAAGGATATTGGAGGTTGTCCCCTTGAAGAGACATTATGGAGTTATTCCTTCCTAAAGGAGTATTTATGGTGTTTCCCTACCTTAAGGGTATTATTCTATTTTTACATATATTGAATATTTAGGCATCTTGTCCCACTAATATCTATTGTGTGGTTTCGATCTACATTTTCTTTCAAATATTATAAATGTAGATTGTAACAAGTGGTATTAGAGCATCAATTTGGGTAAATATTGTGGGCAAAACCTAAATTTTGAGAATCACTTATATCTTGTAATGTGTTGTAAAATTTTCTACAAATTGTTTTGATGTTAAATAATATTTCAAAGAAGTCACAATAAAATAATCGAGGTTCTATGATCAATTTCAAGGGAGTTATTGATATTTTAGGGTTTGTATTAATTTTGTCATATTTGTTGAAATTTCAAGAAATTTTTAGTGATTGAGTATCAGTATACAAGCAATCTATAGTTAAGAATTTTTAGATATGTTTGGTGGTAGTTATTGTGATTTTATGATTTTTCATAGATACACTCTACATGTCAAAAATTTTGGAAAATTTTCACAAAATTTTCATTGAAGTTGCAATATTATAAATGCAAGATACAATAACATTTTTGGACTATTTGTATCAATTTCGCATGAGCTATTGAAATTTTAGTTTTTTTCATTAACTCTAGTTTTTTTTTAAAATCATAAGTCAAATTGATTACAAACAATGGGAAAATATGGAGTGTTATAAAAATGTAAAATATTTTGGATTAGTATTATATGAAAAAAAAGTGGCATGTGGTGGAAGAGGACATTGATGATGATAACCAATAAGAGAGTACAGATGAAAAATAAGAAGAAAAAGAGGATGAACATAATGATGATGAGGAGGGAGCTACAGATGATTCAAGAGGAGAGGTTGAAGATCATGATGTGGAAAAAGAGGAAGAACATAATTTTGATGATGGAAATGAAGAACATGTAGGTGCTTATGAAGAAGAAGAGAGAGCATAATAATGATGATGAAGAGGCTACAAGTGGTGTAGAAGGAGAGGTAAAGGATCTCGAAGAGGAGGAAGAAGGATTGGATAAGAGTTCAAATAATTTGGCTCCAAATAAATTAGAGTAAATTTTTCAGTTTCATGGATGCTTTCAAAAGAAGGTCATTGTGTTCATAAAACCTAGAAGTAAGTATAACTTTATCAACATAGATATGGCCCAACATCTATAGGTTAAAGCAAAGGATGTCAAGAAGGATCAGATGGTAAGAACATTCCAATTTTTTAAGATTTGAAGCTCACGATAGACAAATATGTTTTGCATTCATGTTTTTGTGGTTTGGATATAGACAGTGTTGATATGGTTCTTGGATATGCATGGTTAGAGACTTTAGGAATAATCAATATCAATGTATAGAAGAAGCTCATGAAGTTTTTATATAAGAAAAGGAAGGTTACTTTATTAGATATCATAGTTGGAAAGGCACAAAGAACAATCAAGGTAGAGCATGAGGATGAGATTGAAGTAGGTGAAGAAGAACATGAGGATGAGATTGAAGCATGTGAAGAAAAACATGAGGAAGATTTAGATGAAGACAAATGAAAAATAGTACAAGAAGAGAACACTTCATCTACTTGAGACAAGGGAACCACCAAATGAAATGGTGTAAGAGGTAAAATAAAAGGGTGATAAGGTGAAATTATTGGAAAAAGTTGAGGTATATTGACACCGCATCATCATGAGAGGAAACAATCATAAAGTCATGTCACTGAGTGCCCTAGCAACAATCACTTTGGCTATATAGGAAATTAGAGTACCAATTACGATGGCTATAGAAGAAATAAGTGGAGAAATCACCATGGATATGCGTGGAAGCAAAAAAATAAATACTATAGTTAGGTATGGAATCAAAGTAGTGTAGTGGCATATAGAACATGGAATCAGTGGGGAAATCACTATGACTATCCATAAAAGAATAACTGCTATGGTCATGCATGGAATCAGAGTAGCACAATGAAATATGATACATGGAATCAAAGGATGGATAATTATGCATGGACACTAAGGCATTACAACTATGATCATAAATAGAATTAGAGTAGCAAAATGGAATTTGAAAATAAGGTTGGAGAGCTATCACTTACCAAGATCACATATGGGTGGTTGAATGATTGAGCTTGGAGACAATTGTGCAATGATTTGAAGCACACTCATTATTTGGTTTTTTCTTATATTTCAAGAATGAAACATGTCAAGGAGGGAAGGAATGCTATGTACTTAGGCATATGATATATTAATGTATATGGATTGATGGAGATGCTGACATGTGGCACACCTAACCCTTAGTTATATGGGTCCATTATATTAGGATACATGAGTGAATTTTGAAATTAGTACATTGGATAATGGTCAGCCTACATTGAGATTAGGAGGTTACCCATCATATAAAAGAGATGCATATCATTGTAAATCAATCAAGTGTCGAGTCTTCTATTTGGTAGAAGGATATTGGAGGTTGTCCCCTCGAAGAGACATTGTGGAGTTATTCCCTTGTAAATGAGTATTATATGGTGTTTCCCTACCTTAAAAGTATTATTCTATATCTGCATATATTGAATATTTTGGCATCTTGGCCCACCTATATCTATTGTGTGGTTTAGATCTATATTATGTTTTGTATATTCCAAATATTATAAGTGTGAATCGTAACTAAATGTGAACTTCTATATATTTTTATATCTATATCGTTCTCCCTTTCCTAATTAGTATATGTTTGCCTACTATATCTCAAACCATGGTGCACCAATACCACTTGGACGGCTCAATTAGTCACACATAGAAATAGGGAGTGTCTCTTCCCATTCACTCTTGGAGTCCCATCTCCCGCAAGTAAAGGACACAAAATGCCTTCTCTATAATAGCATCAAACATCAAGATCCCCTATATGTAGATTAACATGATTAATTTGAATCCGCCATGCCTTCAAGAATGCCTTAAAAAATTTCATGCCTCCAAGAATGGATGGGTCAAGATTGATATGGGGAGTGGGAGCCATTAATAATCTTAGTCTCAGCGTGGTCCTATGGTTATCAATGTTAGCATCCATATACTACCATGGATCGATATTGGGATCGAAAGGGTGGGTAAGTAGATAATAAAATGTTGTTCAATTCAGTGAGCTATGGAAGAAGAAAAGATTTCTTAGCCTAGAAATGAGATCTAATATAGTACACCAAGACCATGTTCTTTATGTTTGCTGGTTGGAACATACTTGTAGGCCATTATACCAACAACACAAACAACCTGAAAATGAGATCTCCTTCAGGATTGTTGAAGGTTTGGTCTTGGTCCTTGATCTTTTGCTATGGTATGAGGGATCTTTTTGTTCATTATTTGATATGATGATCCACACCTCTTCCTTAAGAGAAGGAAATGACGAAGTAAAGAACAGAGGTCCCATATGACCTTGCCCCTCACCCCTCCCTGCTATCCCCAAACTAGATATGGAGATGGATGTTGCAAATGGAGAACACACAGACGTACATAAACAAACACACACACACACATGGTCCACACCTTTTCCTTGAGAAAAGTGAATGATAGAGCAAATAACAGAGGTCCCACATCCCCAGCCCCTCACCTTTCCCCCGTAGCCCCCCAATCTAGATATGGATATAGATGTTGCACGCATGCATGCAAATGAATGAATGAACAAGATTGAATGTTTAGAGAGAAACATAAATGGCAATACGTGGGACATAATGTGACCTCATTAATTTTAGGATTGATTCTAATTCAATCCAATGATCGAGCAATTTAACTAATTTTACTAAAAAAAGTAATTGCTACCACCAGAGGTTAAATCTCTATTTGATAATGCTTGAAATTTTATTAGCTGATTGAACTTGATTCCTAATTGCTATTGATCCTGACTTTACCAATTTATATAATAAGGGAGCATGTTCCAATTCCAGAATAAAGATTAAAAAAGGGGAAAAGAGAGTAAAAAATGAAATTTATATTCAAGGGGATGCCAATGTTTAAGGACTGAAACATGCCCAGACATAGTTATACCACTATGTGTCTGGGTCAATAATTGCACAAACATTTAGCCATTCAGCGGGAAAGCTTCTAAAGAGACCAATATGAGTATTTTACTTGCAGTTCCTTCATGAAATTTAAACACTTGAAAGATTTGTAGTAATGACACAAAGCTTTTGAAACACTTTATAATTGGAAGCACATAAAGCATGGATTGGTCACAAGGAAACTAAAAAGAACACACAAAGGAATTAAATTAGTAAATGCATAATTTAAATGCCATATTTATCTCTATAAAATAAGCATAAAGTCACTCTTCTTGCACAAGTATGAAATCTAAACAAGAAACAATGGACCACATTCAATGAGTAGAAGATAGGGTTAAAATAAACAAAGGATTCTATTACAATTTTGATAGAGTTTCATTACATGAAAATGTCGACCGCTTCACCATGTCAGAACTGAGCTTATATAAACCCTACCCAAAGGAAATCCCAATTCAAATTTTCACCCACTATTAGGGAGATTATAAGAATAGTCAATTCTGATTGAAAGTGCGAATGAGGGATTTTATCAGATGTGAAAGCGTGCCCATACTATGTAGTTGAGAAATCATGCTTGATTGAACTTGTACTTGAATTTTAGGGTTAAATGTCATTGAGATTTATTGAGATTGTTAAATCATTCTGCACCCAACATATAGTCATTAAAGCATTTCATTTCTTTTGGTTTTAGCTACTTCTTTGTTTTGGCGAGCCATGTAAAACATGTTCTTGATAGACTTCCCTATTTTTTTACTTTTAATGTTGTTTCCCTTTGTTTGATCTTGTATTTGATTTTAAATATCCCAAAAATCCTTGAAAATTAACTAGGCACTAAGAAGAGACACAAAAATCCCATGGCAACTACATTTAGAATTAAATTTAGGGGTTGTCTCATTTCTATTATCTTAGGATTGTAAATCCATCACGTCCTATGCAGATCATTGATTAAATGAAGATTTCAACCCAACATGACTTTGGGCCAAGTCTTTGGATCAAACTACTATGTGAATTGTCTTGAATTTTGTCATTTTTGGGCCTTTGAGTTGGTGGGAAACCAACTGCACCTGATTGTGCTTGCCAGACTTGACACAGTCTTTTTGGGGCTTTTGATAGTTTTGATGGCTAGATAGGCCATCAATATTAGTCTCATTTCTATCGCCTACATCATCACTAACACATGGCACTTCCAATGGTTATGTGGCATTTTCTTATCTCCCCTAGGCTTTATTCTGATTTATCATTTCCTACCATTGATTTACTATCACGTGTCTTTCATCTGGGCCTTTGGGGTTGTATAGACATTTAATTGTCCCCCATGATCCTCCACCAGTTTGGGTTTTTAGATGGTCATCATGTGGCTCCCATCTGGGGCTTCAGGCGTGCGAGAACCATATTGATGATCTGATGACCTCTGGGCTCCCAGGGTTCTAGATGGTTGCCATGTGGCCCCCATTTAGGGATTTAGGGCCATGAGGTTTTTTTCTTTGTCGATTATCGACCCATCTTTGAACTTTCACCCCTAGAAAAATTACCATGTGGTGATCATTCAGAGCTCAAAATCATGGGTTTTTTTCATATCTTATCGACTCTCTATAGAATCTTGAATCACTAAGATAGTGCCATGTGGCACGATCTCAGGGATGGGGGGTTTACGCCATGCTACATTCCATCGAAACCAAGATCAAACATGGGGACACCATGTGGATGCTTGGGATTGAATCAAGGGCTTGGGAACCTTTTATGAGCCTGTAAAAAGGATGAAAAACAAATAAATTAACAAACTAGTCAATCGAATAATGAAAATCGACTAAGTCAATTTTTAAAAGGCCTCGAATTATGCCATTATAGAAAGCTCAAAAATTTAAGAGGACAATCCACATCAAATAATGAAGATCATGATAAAATAAAGGATCCCAAATACAAGATCTTCATACAACAATCAAAATATTATACAATAAGCTATTTTCAAGCCCTGAACACCAATACGTATAAATCCCAATGTAAGATTAGAATAATTCTGGCCTTAAACCTGGAAATTTGACTGAGTCTTTAGAATGAATTTGTAAAGACCTTGGTCATTTCACATTGAACCATAACATTTTGAAGGCCCAAGTAACTTTGACACTTAGGCCATGGATAATCCTTAAGTTTGATATCTTCAATGGCCAAGACCCCATGATTTAGGTAAAATACAAGTTAGATTTTGATGCTTATAAATCAAATCCTAGACTAAATTATGCAAAGCCATTAGAAACAAGCATGAATAGTCACTTGCAACTTAGTAACTATAATGAAATTTCTAGAACTCCCCAAAAAGGAAGATCAAACTCAAGAGAGAGGTTCCATGATTTCATAAGATGGAATTAGGGCATGTTGGTGAAGGCAAAAACAATGATGACTTATTGTTGAGAGATACTACTGAGTATCTAGAAAATACATAATTTCCAATTCATGCATCCAAACACCAATATTCGCTGCAAGCAAAAATTAATACAAATTCAAAAGAGTGGATACCAAAGTCTACTCCAACACATGACATAATAGGCTATTTATTTGCCAAAGACCATCTGTGCATGTGTTTTGAAGTGATTAATCCATTTGTAGTTTTGCATTCACACACAATCATTCAGATCTGTCTAAACGATTAGAACTTCTAAGGGAGAAAGATTTTGTAATTTATCTCAAAGAGGAAATGGCATGGGCATTGCTCTGCTACCAATTATACATATATATCCCCGATAAAGATGCCTTTGGTCTCCCTCAACCTTATTCCACTGCCAACTAATATAAAAAGCCCATGGTGGAGGTCCGGATCACTCTTTAGAAGATCTTAGGATTTCACATGTTAGTTTCATTTTATTTTATTTTTGAGAGTGGATTTTTGTTCATTCCATTGAGAGTTGGAGACCAAGTTATGGATTTAAGAAAGTTTTAAAAGTTCATTGATCAGTTTAAACAAATAAAAAATGATAGTTGTTCATGTCTATTTTTGATTTTTTATTGAGTGCATTTGATAGCTTTAAACAAAGAAAACAACATGTTTAAATCATGTGATCTGTTAAGAATCATAGGTCACAACAATGGTGACATTGTAAAAAGAGTTACAATAGTTCACATAGAATGTTCAAGCAAGATTTTCATCTAGGCTCTAGAATGCCATTAATGTTACATTTACACAATAGACCCTGCATTTCATTACACATTGATAAAAGCAAGGGAACCTAAAGGCAAAAGATGAACCAAATGAAACAAAACAAGAAAGCAAACCTAAGCTAACAACAAGGGATGAGAAGAAAAGTAGAAAAACAAAGTAGAAGGTGGGGAGAAGAAGGTTTTTTACAAGAATTTTCAAGCAAATGCATGCTTGAATGAATTAGACACTTGACTTCTTAGGGTTTTGAGAAGGCTAGAAGCCATCATCCCATGGAGATTTGCTAAAGCTAAAATAAGTCATCCCATGTAGATTTGCTAAAGCTCTCTCAAATATTTGTTAAGGAAAGTCAGATTGTATTATTTAGTGAGGGTAGAGTATTTTCAATGTAAAATCAATATTCAAAATGAACTAGACTATATTTTAAAATGAACTAGACTATATTCAAAATGAATTGAAGTTTATTTGAAATAATTTAAAAAAGCTTTGAATTGAATTTTATCGCAAATAAATTGATTTTAGTATAAATCAACAACATCCAACTATAAATAAGTTGATTTTAGTATAAATAAACAACAATCAATTAAATCTATCTTTTTTCTTTAATAATTTAGACCAATATAGGCTTATAAATATTTTAAGGTAAACTAAGATATTTAAAATAAATTAGGGTCATTACAAATAAACTACACAAAATAAAAATAAAGTATTTTTAATTTAAAATCCATAAATTTGAAATAAATTGGACTACGTTTGAAATAATTTAAAATTGATTTGTATAAAATTGAATATAATGTTATTAAAATTATAGTTTTTGATCAATAAATACACTTGAAAGATTTATCTGGGAAAGTTATAGCCATATTTTTAATATTTATATTTTCTAAACAATGTTTCACAGTTGTTAGCATGATTTTATGCTTTCTCCCAAGAATGTGATGATAAACATCATTTTGATTCTCCAATCCTTTTCATGTTTCTGACTTTCATTTCCAGTATATCTACTTAAAAGAACATAACTCATTTTAAATTTTTGTTCTATAACCAAAAAATTTTGAGAATTACAATCAATGAACATTGTGTTGGCAATTGAAACATCATCTCAAAAGGTCCCTTTAAAAATAACCTAATCTAATTTTCTTTATATTTCTATTGAAGGGCTTAGAATATTTTTTCCTCCAAACAAACATGAAATCTGAAGTTGTGTAATCCACGACTTGACGGAGTAGCCTCAAATGATTGTCATCTATCATTGACCAAAGGCCATTGTGAGAAAAAAATTGCAATGCCACCTTCAAAATTTATGTGGAATGTTCTTGAACATAGTATGACATTTTTTAATTATAAAATATTCTTTTCTTCCCTTGATGTATATTTGCCTATCTTTTGTTTTGTATGCAATAAATAATAAGTCATCCAACCCCAAAATCAATAGTTTTATAGAATTTTATTTTAGCACTTCCTTTGAAATGTCTATAATTTGTTAAAAAATAAAGTAAACATTTATAATATTATTTTTTATTTGATAGGGTAAAAAAAATAGGTTTTATAAGGATCTTAAAACCACGAAAGTGAAATACAGAAAGTATCAATGGGCCTAACAAAGATTGTCCAACCAAAATATCAAAAAACCATTATACTAAATTGAAAACAAGGAAAACAGAAACCATAAACAAGGATTAAGAGGGAGGTCCCTCCAACAGGGCTTCAACATCCTCAAGATTTTTCATAAGAATGTTTGACTTAACCTATGAAATCTTAACCCATGTGTGGTTCCTAGGTCGTTTTGCTGCTTCTCTAAGAAAAATCATATGAGGTCGCTTTTATCCTTTAACCTGCAAGGGAGTTTGCTTTATGGGGACCACCTTGGAGGAATCTGGTGGGGGGGATCCCAAGATCTTGGGTGACTGTATGACAGGTGTTAGGGCTAGTTGAGAAGACTGAATGAAAGATTACATTATGGATTTGCCCTGTCTATGTAGAGCATTCTAATCCTATATAAGCTGGGTGAGGGCCATCCCTGCCTCTTGTACCTTGGAGTTAAACTTCTCCAACTGTACTTTGTTCCTTTTCATCTCTAACAAAATGGATTTACCCTTCTAGGTGGTTTTCTCAGAAGTATCCACATCGAGGGTGATCAACTTAGGTCTAGGTATGAACAGCTTGAGGGGGAGGTCATCGATAGGGGATTTAGAAAGACTGGCCTAGTGGGTGCTCTCAGAGGGTTAGTACGGTCTCAAGGTGGGCTCCTCCTCTATGAAGTCCTCGATGGAGGATCCCTGAGGGGGGACCTATCGACCGTGTAGGATTTGACTGTGTTTGATGAGGAGAAAGATCAACCCTTAGTAGAGGATAGGGTTAATCTCATTTACTTGAATAAGTAAAATGGTGCTTTCAAGAGATTTAAGTAAAAAGAAAGGAAGACTTATTTTATAACCAATAAAATGATTCAATAACAGTTAGTGGTGGGAAAAAATTAGTGTGTATTTACCTTCAAGAATCATATAGTGCATAACTTGGAGATAGATTTTGGGCTAGTGACGAGGAAGATTTGTCCATGGGAAGCCTTTCTTTTCAATATTCACAAAATCTTTGTAGTAGCTCATGTTTCTTTGTTTGGTATTTAAATGTCTTAGTCCCCTCACATGACATACCGGTCACTTCCCTTATGAATTTCTTTGTAACAGTGATTCTTATACCATGAATGGTCACCTTGTGTTTGTTTTAGGTCGCTACGAAGTCACGAACCACTTCTACATTATATTCAGTGATTCTCTCCATGAACTTATGAGGCCCCCGTAATTGAATTTCTTCCAATTTTTTTTTGCCCACATACTTTCATGCAAAAAATGGGTTCAATCCTTTCCTTATCATCTCCCATTGAAGCAGTGTCCACAGAGCTGAGGTGAGTAGGTGGAAAGTTCTAGATGGAGTGATTTTGAACAATGCAAATGGAGTTTGGGAATCCCATCGATATCACCCTATAGCAATTATGCCTCCTCCTATAGACATAATTATGGATTAGCATAATTACAATCCACCCCTTGGATGAAATATTATACACATGTGGTGACATGATGTTTCTATCACGTAGTGGTACTTTTGATGCGTAAGGATTTGAGGACATTATTAAGAACATTGATTGAATCGTGATAGTTTATTAAAATGTGGAGTTCAACTCTAATGTTGACGAGAAGTTCCAATACCCTGTTGCCTTCCCAGTAGGTATGTATAATTTGAAAATGAGTCATGTCCCTCAAGAGTTGCTTGGCATCATTGATGATGTCTTTGATAGTATGAGAGGGGGTTATTTTTCCTTCTAGAGTATTTATAATATTTAACGAATCACTATCCATGAGGATTTTATTTTAATTAATTCTGGACGTCAACTGTATACTCCAAAGGGCCATCTTGACTTCTGCAAGGTGATTTTTTTGGGTTTACGAGGAGAAGGATCAACCCTTAGTGGAGGATAGGGTTAGCCTCATCTACTTGATGAAGCAAAATGGTGCTTTCAAGAGATTTACGCAGAAAGAAAGGAAGGCTTATTTTATAACCAATAAAATGATTCAACAATAGGAAGTGGTGATAAAAAATTAGTGTGTATTTACCTTCAAGAATCATATAGTGCATAACTTGGAGACAGATTTTGGGCTAGTGACGAGGAAGATTTGCCCGTGGGAAGCCTTTCTTTTCAATCTTCAGAAAATCATTGTAATAGCTCATGTTTCTTTGTTTGGTCTTTGAATGTCTTAGTCCCCTCACATGACATACTGATCACTTTCCTAATGAATTTCTTCGTAACAGTGAATCTTATGCCATGAATGGTCACCTTGTGTTTGTTTCAGGTTGTTACGAAGTCACGAACCACTTCTACATTATGCTTTGTGATTCTCTCCATGAACTTGATGAGGCCCCCGTAATTGAGTTTCTTCTAGATTTTTTTTCCCATGTACTTCTGTGCAAGAAATGGGTTCAAGCCTTTCCCTATCGTCTCCCATTGAAGCAGTGTCCGTAGAACTAAGGTGAGCAGGTGGAAAGTTCTAGATGGATAGATTTTAAATAATGTAAATGGAGTTTGGGAAGCCCACCGATATCACCCTATAGCAATTATGTCTCCTCCTATAGACATAATTGTAATCATCATAATTACAATCCACCCCTTGGATGAAATATTATAAACGTGTGGTGACATGATGTTTCTATCACGCAGTGGTACTTTTGATGCATAAGTCTTTGAGGACATTATTAAGAACATTGCTTGAATCGTGATAGTTTATTAAAATGTGGATTTCAACTCCAATGTTGGCAAGAAGGTCCACTACCCCATTGCCTTCCCAGTAGGTATGTATAGTATGAAAATGAGTCATGTCCGTCAAGAGTTGCTTGGCATCATTGATGATGTCTTTGATAGTATGAGAGGGGGTTATTTTTCCTTCTAGAGTATTTAGGATATTTAACAAATCACTATCTATTTGGATTTTATTCTGATTGATTTTGGAAGTCAACTGTATACTCTAGAGGGTCATCTTGACTTTTGTAAGGTGTTTTTTTTGGGTTTATGAGGAGAAGGATCAACCCTTAGTGGAGGATAGTGTTAGTCTCATTTACCTGATGAAGTAAAATGGTGATTTCAAGAGATTTATATAGAAAGGACTTATCTTATAATCAATAAAGTGATTCAACAACAGGAAGTGGTGGAAAAAAATTAGTGTATTTACCTTCAAGGATCATATAGTGCATAACTTGGAGACAGATTTCAGGCTAGTGATGAGGAAGATCTGCTCATGGGAAGCCTTTCTTTTTAGTCATCATAAAAACATTCGTATGAAAGAATCGTTGCAGCAACTCATGTTTGTTTGTTTGGTATTTGAATGTCTTAGTTCCCTCATAATACATACTGATCAATTCCCCAATGAATTCTTTCATAACAATGATTCTTATGCCACAAATGGTCACCTTGCATTTATTTCAGGTTGTTACGAAGTCACGTACCACTTTTGCATTATGCTCTGTGATTCTATCCATGAACTCAGTGAGGCCCCAACAATTTTCTTTCATATTTGTTTGGCCACATATTTCCATGCAAGAAATGGGTTCAATCCTTCCTTATCACCTCCCATCGAAGCAGTGTCTGCAAAGCTGAGGTGAGTAGGTGAAAAGTTCTGGATGGAGTGATTTTGAATAATGCAAATGGAGTTTGGGAAGCCCATCGATATCACCCTATAGCAATTATGCCTCCCCCTATAGACATAATTGTGGATCAACATAATTAAAATCCATCCCTTGGATGAAATATTATAAATGTGTAGTGACATTGCGTTTCTATCATGCAGTAGTACTTTTGAGTCGTAAGACTTTGAGAATATTATTAGGAACATAGCTTGCATCATGATAGTTTGTTAAAATGTGGAGTTTAACTCCAATGTTGGCAAAAATGTCATCTACGTCATTGCATTCCTGATAGGTATGGATAATTTGAAAATGAGGCATGCCTCTCAAGAGTTGCTTGGCATCGTTGATGATGTCTTTGAGAGTATGAGAGGGGGTTATTTTTCCTTCTAGAGTATATTCCAAAGAGCCTTCTTGACCTCTACAAGGTGATTTGTTTGGGCTTATAAGGAGAAGGATCAAACCTTAGTGGAAGATATGGTTAGTCTCATTTACTTGATGAACCAAAACGGTGCTTTCAAGAGATTTAAATAGAAAGAAAGGAAGACTTATCTTATGACCAATAAATTGATTCAATAATAGGAAGTGGTGGGAAAAAAATAGTGTGTATTTACCTTCAAGGATCATATTGCGCATAACTTAGAGACAGATTTTGGGCTAGTGATGAGGAAGATCTGCCTGTGGGAAGCCTTTTTTTTAGTCTTCAAAAAATTATTCATCTGAAAGAATCATTGCAGTACATACTGGTCACATCCCTAATGAATTCCTTCATAACAGGGATTCTTATGCTACGAATGGTCACTTCACATTTATTTCAGGTTGCTACAAAGTCATGGGCCACTTCTACATTATGCTCTGTGATTCTCTCAATGAACTTGGTGAGGCCCCCGTGATTAAGTTTCTTTCAAAAAAATTTTGGCCACGTACTTTCATGCAAGAAATGGGTTTAAGCCTTTCCCTATCACCTCCCATCGAAGCAGTGTATGCAAAGCCAAGGTGAGCAGGTGGAAAATTTTGGATGGAGTGATTTTGAATAATGAAAATGGAGTTTGGGAAGCCTATCGATATCACCCTATAGCAATTACGTCTCCTCCTATAGACATAATTATAGATCAGCATAATTACAATCCATCCCTTGGATGAAATATTATACGTGTGGTGACATGATGTTTCTATATCGTAGTGGTACTTTTGACTCGTAAAGCTTTGAGGACATTATTAGGAACATTGTTTGAATCATGATAGTTTGTTAAAATGTGAAGTTCAACTCCAATGTTGGTGAGAATGTCTGCTACCCCATTTCCTTCTCGATAGGTATGGATAATTTAAAAATAAATCATGCCCCTCAAAAGTTACTTGGCATCGTTGATGATGTCTTTGATAGTATGAGAGGGGGTTATTTTCCCTTCTAGAGTATTTAGGATATTTAATGAATCACCCTCCACGATGATTCTATTTTGATTGATTTAGGAAGCCAACTATATACTCTAAAGGGCTGCCTTGACTCTACAAGGTGATTTTTTTGGGTTTACAAGGAGAAAGATCAACCCTTAGTGGAAGATAGGGTTAGTCTCATTTATTTGATGAAGTAAAATGGTGCTTTCAAGAGATTTAAGTAGAAAGAAAGAAAGACTTATTCTATAACCAATAAAAATATTTAACAATAGGAAGTGGTAGGAAAAAGTTAGTGTGTATTTAACTTCAAGGATCATAAAGCACATAACTTAGAGACAGATTTCAGGCTAGTGACAAAGAAGATTTGTCCATGGAAAGCCTTTCTTTTCAGTCTTAACAAAATCATTCATCCAAAAGAATCATTGCAGTAGTTCATGTTTCTTTGTTCGGTCTTTGAATGCCTTAGTCCCCTCATAGGACATACCGGTCACTTCCCTAATGAATTATTCATAATAGTGATTCTTATGCCATGAATTGTTACCTTACGATTGTTTCAAGCCGCTACGAAGTCGCGGGCCACTTCTACATTATGCTATGTGATTCTCTCCATGAAATCGATGAGGCCCCCATGATTGAGTTTCTTCCAATTTTTTTTTGGCCACATACTTCCTTGCAAGAAATGGGTTCAAGCCATTTCCTATCACCTCCCATCGAAGCAGTGTCTGTAGCGTTGAGGTGAGTAGGTGAAAAGTTTTGAATGGAGTGATTTTGAACAATGCAAATGGAGTTTGGGAAGCCCGTTGATATCACCCTATAGCAATTATGCCTCCTCCTATAGACATAATTGCAGATCAACTTAATTACAATCCCCCCCTTGGATGAAATATTAGACATGTGTGGTGACATGTTGTTTCTATCATGTAGTGCTAATTTTGACTCGTAAGGCTTTGAGGAAATTATTAGGAACATTACCTACATTGTGATAGTTTTTTAACATGTGGAGTTCAATTCCAATGTTGGTGAGAAGGTCTGCTACCCCGTTGCTTTCCTAGTAGGTATGGATAATTTGAAAATGAGTCATGCCCCTTAAGAGTTGCTTGTCATCGTTGATGATGTATTTGATAGTATGAGAGGGTGTTATTTTCCCTTCTAGAGTATTTAGGATATTTAACAAATCACCCTCCATGATGATTCTATTTTGATTGGTTCTGGAAGCCAATTGTATACTCCAGAGGACTGACTTGACCTTTAGAAGGTGATTTGTTTGGGTTTCCATGGGACTTGCATAAGCAACCGACATCTCCCCTTTTGAATTCCTTATAACTCCACCTATGGGGCTTGAGTTGCGTTTAGAGGCACCATCAAAGTTTAGTTTCACCCAGCCTTCCGGTGGACCCTTCCATTTTATATGCTTGCATATTATAGATTTTGAGGGGGAACTTAAAAGTGTAGTAATGTCCCAGTTGCTAAGGATCTATAACAGTGAAGGAGAGGTAGGGTCTTTGTCTTTGGGGGGGATTTTTTTAGTTTTCTAAAATGCCCTGACAAAGATGGAGGAAGGCATCTTTTGGATGGTATCTTTTGTTTAGGAAGAGGTCATCAGTAAGGTCTTTCCAGACACACTAAAACCAATGAGGAATCATGAGACACCTCAAGAAATCTAGGGAAGGGAGATTTTAGAGAGATTTCCATTGCACTATGAGGTCAAGGACTTTATTTGGTTTGATGCATGTTAGGTTGAATCTACTAAGCAACCAGTTAAATAGTGTTGGGCTGAAAGGACACTCAAAGAACAAGTGATGAACTGAATCTTTTGATGAATTTTTAGCTTGGTTTTGAGGAAGCTAAGCTTTTTAGTGAGGATAAACATGGTAGATCCTGAGATGGGTTCTTTCTACCAATCTTTTAGGGATTCTATGAGATTGGGATGGAGAAGCCACATGCTTTCAACCCTGAAGGGGTTGCATTTCAGTTTTGAGATCTGGTCTCCTTCAAACACCAAGGGATTATGATCAGACCCAATTTTGGGTAAGGAATAAAGTCTAATGGAAAAATGGATGTCCTATTTTAATGAGATCAAAAACCTATTCAAGTGGACTTGGATCAAGTTTTCCTCCAGTCCTCTGTTAGACCACGTAAAAGGATTATTATTAAGGTCCACATCCACTAAACTTGCATTAGTGATGAAATTATTGAACTCCAACATGTTGTCTGTGAACTCTGTAAGGCCTCCTTTTTTGTCCCTAGGATTGAGGGGGTGTTGAAGTCACAAGCAACAATCTAGTTCCAATTTACATAGGTCCTTCGAAAATCTAGTAAGGTTTTCCAAAGATGATTTCTGATGGATTTTGTATTTGGAGCATAAATATTGGTTAAAATCCTTCTATCATTACTATTTAGATCCGTGAAAAAAACATAAATATGATTGTTAGACTTCCATAGAACGTCTCCTGCCAAGACATCTAGGTTCTAGAAGACTACCAGATCACTTGAGGTGCCCGTAGACTTAGAGGAAAGAGCTTGGGTGTTAATCCAGATTCTAGCTACACAGATTTTAAAAATAGAGTCAAATATTTTTGTTTCCTGAATGAGAAGAATAGAAGGATTAACCCTTTTGATGAGATTGCAAAGTGTCCTTTCTTTCTTGGGTTTATTTACACCCCTTACATTCCAAGAGAGGATTTTCATTTCTTATTACGATGGGTCTTAAGAGTTTGCTAGGAGCCACTAGCAATCTCTTTTGTAGTTTCTAAGTTTTTTGTGACCATCTTTGGGGATCTATCCACATGTTTAGGAGAAACACCAATGTTGGTCTTTTTCCTACCTCTTTTATTTTTATAACAAGTGACAAATCCATCATCCGGGGGAATGTCCTGGGAGGGAGAAAGAGTTTCACAGGGTTTCCCTCAATTTTTGTAAAGCTTTGGAGATTTCAAAAAAGGGGAGAGGAAGGAACCTCAGGGGGGAAGGAGAGCACTCTCTCAGGGGCTTTTCCATGCTAGGGCTTGGGCAAACATCGAAAGTGGGAGAAGAAGACAAGAACCCAAGGAAGGGGGGAGGAGGGGGCACAAACGGGTAGGCTCCATAGAGGAGAAAAGGGGGAAGGGAGCACCTGAGGTGGAAGCCAAGTGCAGAGAGAGGGATAAGCTAGGTTTTAGGGGGGGGTAGGAAAGGGGCTCTAAGCCCTAGGGAAGGGGTTGGACGAGCTAAGAGGGGGTGGCACACTTAAGAGCGGTGGCCAGAGCCTGATGAGTGAACAAAGGTGGAAGAGATGATGAGGTGGAAAGAGGGGGTCGAGGGGGGTTCAAGGATAGGTAGAGGGAAAGGGGCAAGGGGGGCAAGGGAAGGGGGGATCGAGGAGGGGCACCCCAAGGGGGGTGATTCAAATAAATACTCTGAACTAGTAAGTGAAATAAGAGGAGTGAAAGGGTTAAAATGAGGAGTACCTTTAAGGCTACCAGAAGGAGAAACACTCAGAGGGGCTCAAGGGGAGCCAATTTTGAGAGGGTATTCTGGTTGTAAATCCATCTTTATCACCTCTTTCCTGATCACTTTCTGTGGGGTAGTGGTAGAGACCTAGCCTTTTTTCAAACAGTCATTAAGAATATGACTCAAAACATTACACCGTGGGTAAATGATTGCATTATTCTTGTACACAATGTTCTGAATCCAAATGTTGTATTTTGACTTGATCTTGATCTCATGCAGTAGGGGCTTGTTGGCAAGGATAAATAAGTGACATAGGTAGCAACCATTCTTTGATGAGAGAGAGTAACCGAGTCAATTTTAATAGGTTGACCTAGGGTCCCAATATTCCAAGGGGAGTTCAAAGAAGAGAACCCACATTGGAACATCATCCATGGCTGTGTTGATGAGGCTCGATCTAGCGTTCCATCTTTGGATAGAAACACTCACCTTGCCCATAAGCCAGGGGCCTTCCGAGAGAGCCTTGATGCAGTCTTCTTGCAGAGAAAAATTTACCCAAAAGAAATCCTGAGCTAGAGCAACAACCTCCAAATGACCTTTGGGTTTCCACCTTTTTTTTGACCATTTATGAAATGCATCAATATTTGGTCGGTAGTTGTTTACCCTAGCTAGAATGAATTAAGTGAGCTCCATGTGGGCCTATTCCACAACAAGGTCCAAAATAGTGATGAAAATTTCATTGTCAGCTTCTTTCGGAAAAATTTGGAAAAGTGAGGAGTCCTGGCCCACCAAGCCCTTTGACCATGTCTACCCATGATATTTTAGGAACATGAGGATCCAATTTTTTCAGGATAAGAACTTCATTGTCTAGTTGTTTCCAGGCAGAACCCGACACTTTTAGAATATTGTCCAGCAGATAATTCGACAGATGCATCCCGTGAGTGGGATCATGTGGGGTCGTATTGACCTCAGGTAGAGCATTATTGGATCATTCCTATGTCCAAGCACTACGAACATGATTGTTCTGGTTTTCTTGCCTATGCAAAAATTCAAACTATCGAAGATCCTTCACAATGTCCATGACCATTCAAAATTTTCCTTGAACATCCATTTATAATATTATATTTTAAGAAATATAACATGAAAATATTCTACAAGTTTTTTTTACATGTTAGTTAGATCACTAATTTTAAATAAATATTAAGTAATATGAAATTCAAGTTCTTGATAAGCTTTTTTCAAAAAATGCAAGTTCTTGATGAGACGTGGACAACATAAATCTATTTAAAATGCAATAGAATTTATTTTAATCTTTTTAGCTTATGCCAACTTTAGAGGCTTTAGATAAGATTTTTTGTATTTGAACGAAACAAAAATTAGAGGTACTTCCATTGTTGTTTTGAGCAAAATATTCCTAATGTGTGCCACAATACAATATCTGGAACTATTTATGAAGTCTCATCAAAACAATTCAATTTTTTTAAATTGTAAATATATTTTATAGGTTGTAATTTGAGATAGTTTGACATAAAAGTATGAAAAAAATAGAAGTATACGTAAGAAAACAAAAACAGATTAAGATAAAATTAATAAATGGGGATTTTCTAACACAACAAATCCACTTATTTTCACAATAATATTGTTATACAATTTGACACTTAAATAGAATGTGAAGTCAATATGACATGTTTCACGTTTCAAATGAAAAAACTTATTTAATATTATAATTCTCATCAAGCAATAAAACACAAACAATCTCATCAAAAAATTCTATATTAATTTTTGAAAGAGCCAAACAAAGGGTCTGAGACTAAGTGAGCAAGATGTACATGATCACATGAATTTTGATTTTGTGAGTACAGAATTTACAAAATAATGAAACTAATTGTATCAGTTTTAATTCAAATATTGTATGTGTCAATTACATCTTATTCTCTAATGCATGTTCAATTTGTAGTTGCAATTCATAGGAAATAATATCTAAGGAAATTGGAATAGGGTACCAGTATTTCTAAATTCTTTTAAAGTTTATTGAATACATAATATTATTTCTAGAGTTATTCCAAAGATAAACATAGTAAAACATAAATAGTAATTTAATTATGCACAACATAAGTAAAATATACCAACACATGAGAAAGATTTATTAAATGTTGCAAATATTTGAGGTATAACAGATTGTGATGACCTTCAACTCAACCTTTTTACTAATTAGAAATCAAAACTCAACTACAGTCAACATTTCATCAAACAAAGCCGGCCTAAATCAATACATATCATAGTTTTGTACAGACTTCAATCAAATGAACTTATTCAATACTTATTCTTTATTCATATGAATATTTTTAAGCATTGATCAAACCTCAACATCTCAAATATTACATAATGGTACAACATGAATCACCAAAAATTTATTTCCAACCAAAGAAGAATGTATTCAAGTAATAACCATCAAAAGGTGTAAAAAGAGTTTTCAAATTGAATGATCATAATTCCGTCTTATCATTAATACATGTGATTCAATGTTAATATATTAAATGGCATTCATTAAATTCAACACCAGGATTGAATAGACATAATTTTAATTAATATAATTCCTTATACGTCTCAACCAATCCAACAAAAAAAATGTTAACCTAATCAATGATACATTATTGGGTTTAGACATTAAGGAAATTAAAAAAAGTATGTAATATATCAAACATTATAAACCATGTTTGAATCTCTGCATCTCATCTTATCAAATAGTATGTAGCATATGCATCTATGTTTCTGAGTGTAAAAGTGTGGGATAGGACAAGGGATAAATAATTTTGCTAATAATTCCAGTACCCAAGTTGATGCATTATATTTTATTATTTTTTACACTATTTGTCTGTAATATCCATAAAGGAAAATTCAATTCTAATGTGTTAAAATAAATCATGATCAAACATTTAAAATAAATATAGTATATATACTCTAGTATATGAAATTGTATAATTATACATTCAAAAAAAGAGGATTTCACTTTTTTGAATTTTTTGTTGAGTATTGTGTTCTTTATTACCTGCAAGGTATTATAAATTTTTTTAGTAGTAACTAAGCATGTTCATCATCAATTGTTTTGATATTGGTATCTAAAAAATGTGTCTTGTTGTAGAGTTTTACCTCGTGTTGTTTTTGTGGAGGCATTAAGTAGCAATGCTGTGTCATGTGTTGTGTTGGAAACATAAAATTGTAGAATTGTGTTGTGAACTGTTTTAATGAAAACATAAATAGATTAAATAGAAGAAATATTTTATCAATATTATAAATAGTTGGTAAATAATTTTTTTTATAAACATTTAATGATTTGTAAGAAAATGCATGATCTTCTCTTACCTTTTTCAACTTGTGATGTGTCATGTGCATTGATTTGATTTTTTATTATTATGGTTGTGTCACTTGCATCCAATGCCACAAGTGTTACACACTAAAAATTTGTTAGGATGTTAGTTTTGAAAAATAAAATATGATAAAAAAAATCAAAATGTTATGCACCTAATATTGATTGAAGCGGTTTTTTTGGTATTGGTGCCTTTAAATTTGAAATAAAATTTTGAAATTAAACATTAAAATTTGTTTGTTTTTTAGTTTCTGTAATGCAAGATAAATTACTTGTTAATTGTGTATAGACATGCACCAATTTTGCTCCAGCATATACTCCTAACATATCACATGTATATGGATTTTTTAAAGTAGATATCAATCTTTCTCAAAAGAAGTTATCTATCTCATTTTTGAATGAGCTTCTCATTTTATATGAATCCATCATTTGAAAAGTTGGTATGTCTTTCCTGATGTCAACACCTACCTCTAATTTACTTTGTTGTGAGTGGATGATGAAATCTTTAAGTTGAAAATTAGTCGAATTTTGAGAAAAAATGGTCCCTATAATATTAGCCCAATTGAATTCATCACTATTTCGACCCCAAAGTATGACACTTGTATTTGTGATATATTGAAAATCACCAACACATGGCTTTCCTAAAGAACTCTAATGGTCAATTTTGTGAATGATGAATACTTTAAAAGTCCTAACATTAACTTTATCAATTAAACCCTGATAAATTAGTTAAATATGTTCTTTTTAAAAATCTTCAAAGACATTCAAAAGATCAATAATTATCCAATCAACATTCATACCAATAATGAACATTACACTGAAATCTTCTACAATGGATGGAAAAAGAGATGGGGAGTCTTAATGGCAATTGAAAATTTATGTGTTTGTTTGTTAAAGCTTACCTCCATCACTATCGAGATATTTTCCCAATATACTTATTGAATATTAAGTTAATTCTTCTTAGTTATTTTTATTTTTTAATATACTTTGATTTAGAATAGACAAATCATCTAAGTTACCTTTTGGCAAAAAAATTATAGTGTCCCATTACTTCTTCATGTGTCATTGTTTTATCTATTAAAAGTGTCAAATCATGATTGGTGAAATAATCTATAATTTTTGATAATATGTTACTTTGTAGTTTTTTTTTTTGAATTAATTGTCCATGTTGTTGCACCTAAGGGTTTTCAAGAAGAAAATAGATCATATTTCTAATAATCTTTCTAGTTCTATCTTTATCTGTTTGAAATCCCTTGAATATTTCTAAGGACTATTGTATTATTAAGTTTCAAATCTTGTTTATCTGAGTCAGCTAAAGTACCATTTTCAAACAAATAAAATGTCTTATCAAAACAATTCTAAACGTGTTGTTTCATGAAAAGAGGTCATTTTCTCTCATGCAATTGTTGTGTTGAGAAGTTCATTTGTGTGAAAAAGATATTGTTAATGTATTCCTTCTGTTTTTTGTTTCCTGTTTCAAGATTCTTCCAATCCTTCAATTGAATAAATTCACATGCAGATTAATTTTTTTCCACAAATGAAACCTTATAAATTGCGTCATTGGTTTCATTATATTATTGGTTACATATTTTGTGAAGAATATGGAATGATTATTTTTTTCAGAAATTTAACCCTTTTAATATAACGTATTTTTTGTTATAGAATTATATTTCTTCTTCTTAAAGAATTTTTTTTGTGTTGTATTTATGTTAGCTATTTTCAATTTTAAATCTTGCAATGTTTTTCTCTAGCATTTGTTCAAGGACTTCTTTTGATTCTATAACAAATTGAGAGTTATTTAGATTAAAATGAATTAACAAAGCATCATTCATTGAAACTTCATTATATTTTATGAATGGATAAATTATAGCATGCACCCCTCTTTCATTCAAATTTCTTACTTTGATATTAACATCTCCCAACTCACAAAGCTCTATAGGAATGTTCACATCATAATTGTTAGAAGAAATATACCATTTAGAGAATTCACTATGTGTTTGATTAGAATTTTGTGTCAATAAAAATATATCAACCTTTTGTTCAATCTTATATTTCTCCACTGGATTGAGTTTTGGTATAACCTTTTTCAAATATACAAAGAAATAAGTCACCTTGTTTTGTTTCCTTCAATGTCATTTCTGTCATGTGTGTAGAGCAACTTAAATACATATTTACATGGTGGCAAGTTGAAGAAGTTGGTTCTACTTCTTCATGTTTTTCTTTCAATATATTTTATATTCTAAGGACCAAATCATCTCTTTATATCAACTTATATATTGCAAAGTTGTCATAACTATTCAAATGAAACCTAAATGTTTCACAATAAGGAAAAATGTTCATTTTTTATAATTTTGTTTTATTAGATGTAAATTTATTAAAATTAGTTGTAGCATGATGAAGCATTCCCTCTTCTTCGTTTCATACTTCTAGTTGAAATTGAATGGCATATGTAAGTTCATCTTTATCATGGACAAGGATTATTCCAATCCAATTGGATTCTTTTCCAGATATAGTGCTAAACAAATAAATATATGCATGCATATTTGTTGGACTAAATAACTCAAAATACCAGTCACTAACAAAAATCTTATTGTCACCATAAAATAAAAGGTATCAATGTGGTTTTGATTGAATTTTTGGTAGTTTATACTGTGCTATATCCAAATTGTTTTTGATTGAGGCTTTATTTTAGCTTTTGAGTGTTGAAATTTCTTTTTCACTTGAAGACATTCTGCAAAGCAATTGAAATAATGTTAATATTAATCTTTTGTAAATTCTAAGTTGCATATTGTATCCACTCTGGTGAATATTTGTGATTAACTTGTGATTGATTGTATATCAACAAATGTGACTTCTAAATTACACTATAAAATGCATATTAAAACTTTGGAAGATATATTGTAGGGTATCAGACAATGCTAAATTAAAAAATATTATATCGTGATAACACAAATTTTGTAGGTTTAAATAACATATGCATATATTTTTTAAAGGAAAACACAATGTTTACTTATTGATGGTGATGAATTTGATAGCCAAGGTGTCTTGAGACACACTTTGATAGGTTTCTCATAGGAAATACTTTTCATATCTCTAGGTCTATACCTTGAAAGATATATTTTATTTAATAAATTCTGATAGAAGTTGTTAGCTTTGAAATTATATCAATTTATATACAAACAGTATGACCATAAAGACACCTTTGAGACGTATAATGTAATGAAAAATGTGTAAATGTTAATTTAATTTATTGTCTTTTGATATAATATGTAGGTTTTTTAAATAATTAATTTAACTGTAAGAGGTATTGTTAAAGAGATACCCTAAATACTATTTATTTATTGATAATTATAGATTTGGATGTCAAGCTATCTTTTGAGAGATATCTTGAGATTACATTTTATAAAATTTTGATAGTATAGTTAGCTTTGAAATTGTGAAAATTTGATTTAAGGGACATGTTTTTAAAACATATAATTTTTATGTTAATATGAAATAAAGTCTAAGTTTTTGAAAGTAGTATCATATAGTATATACTTTGAAAGTAGTATTATTTATGTGTTGATGGTGTCAGATCTAAGGGCCAAAGTATATCTTATTAAATTTGAGTATTGCATTTAAAGTCATGTCAAATTGATATAAGTTTTGGGTTTGGAAAATTTATTATTTAAATACAATAATTATCATTTAGGATCTACTTTGAAGGTAGTACTATTTAAGTTTTTACATTGATTAATTTGATGGCCAAAGTATCTTTTAAAAAATACCTTGCCAGGGATTTCTTAGGTCACTTGGATGTCATTTTAAGAGGTTTCATTTGAGTAACTTGGGTTGTACTTTGAGAAGGTTCTCGTAGGTGATACCTCTCAAGGTATCTCTTGGAAGATACTTTGAAGGGTTCTTCCATTTTGTAAAATTTGGATTTAAAATGTAAAGTTTGAAATCATGTCAAATTGATGTAAGAAATTGGTTTTTAAAAGGTTATGATTAAGAAGGAAGAGATTTATAGGAGAAAGATTGAGAACCAACTTATCTCTTGAGAGTTGCCATGAGAGGACTCTCTAGTGAAACATTGAGAGGTATTTTATGCAGATATCTTTTAGGTCTAAGATATATATCACTATCACTAAATTTATATCTTAGACCTAAAATATATTGTTATCACTTGAACTAGGCACCCCCTGAATGGAAGGATGGTTCATCGAAACAATGGGATTGTTGACAAGGTGTGGGATCCTTGCGTTCCTTGGGGTGAACCTCTGGAAAAAGCTGGTTTCCTTCTAAACTAAGTGGATCTGATTTAGGATCAACATGCAGGTCTAAAAATATAGCAGAAAGAACCTATTGCTATTACTATATGAAAAGTATTTTTTGGGGAAAATGGAGAGAGTGTTGCTGAAATGTAAAAGTAGGTGATGCACTAAGCTTAGAGAGAGCACTCCTACAGACCTTGAAGAGCATAAGACAACTACAGAGAACAATAACTCATTACAAAATCTCCAAAATGGACATTAATCCAACATAAGTGTTTTACGTGGAGGCAGGGGACTCAATATTGCACTAGGAGGGGCGCCTGAAAGGTCCATAGATAGCACTCGTATAAACCCAGGTGTACAAAACATACAACTTGTAAGAAAGAGCCAAGTTCTGCATAGAGGTGTTGGATGGAAAACAATGAGAGGGTAGATGAATCCACAGACAAAGATATACAACCATAAAGTGCACATAGAATGTAAGAATCATGTAGAAAGGTAAACTCAATTCTTGTTAGCTAGAAGGCTCAAGCGATAGTGGGCTCATTGAGGGAAAATTTTTAGCAGCATTTATGTGCCTCTAAAATGTCTCTCCTTTTACAATGAAAGACTTAGCTTTTATAGATACAGAGAAGCCCACATGTCATTAATTACAACTGAGAAATACAATTGAGAGAATTAAATAAATTTTTGAGCTTGCGATGCATGGTTCTGATTGCGTCCTCGATGGATGGTGATGATTACTTTAAGCTAAAATCCTGTCAGCTCGATGTTCTTTTCATTGGTTGTACAACAACCAATATCAAATCATTCATCAACTCAGGTTGAATTGAACATCTTTTGTGTATAGGAATGCAGCTGTGGATCTCTTGGAGTTACTGCCTTAGAAGAAGTTGCCCTGATTTTGTCACTTCTGTCATTTTTATTCATCATTAGCCCAACTGTGTTTATTAATATGGGCTCTATAAGTTCAGTCTATGCCACCTCTTTACTTTATATCTTGACATGCCACCATTTGCTGAATCTCATTTATACCTGGGACGTGTTCTTAGACAGGTATCACTTACTCTAGAAGTGTCGACTCAGATGCCACTTGTCCTACTGACTTGGACTTGTGCTTGGTTTTGTCTGTCAAGTAGCTTGGGATCGAGTTCAGGCTTAACATCCTCCTCTATCTCTGAACTTGTCTATCTTATGTTAAGCTCGCCTAATTTGAGCTCGAACTTCTCTTCCATGTTGCCAAGCTAGTCATGCATAACACCTTTGTGACAAGCAGATGCCCATTTACATTAATCTACTGTATTACCGATGCTTCTCAACAATACGTGGTAGTTGCTCAAGTCTTCTGACTTTGTGTACCTTTATTAGGCTTTAGGTCTTCACAACTTTTCTTATCTCTGCGCATGCAAAAGTCCAAACTTGCTCTTTGCACATTTGTCTTAGCGTCTTTTGGCGATGAACATTCCGGAAAAAAATGCTACAACATTTTTGCAAAAGCGTGAGTCTTCCTTCTTCAAATCTTTTGGCATTATTTGTTTTGGCACGACTTTTGGTTTGAGGACTTGAGCCTTCGTGACTTTTAGCATCACATCTTTTACTTTTGTGCTTTTTGATGCGACTATTTTTGTCTTCATGCTTCGCACTTTTCTACCTCATACCAAACTGCGATAACTATTCACACAAAAAGCACGATAACTCATCTAGAGAGTGCGAAGTCTTTGATTCCTCTTTTGTGGACTTAGTCGCTCATCAAACTTGACTTGGCCAACATAAAGCCTTTGTACCCTCCAACTGCAACTTTGAAGCTTGCACTCAATTATGGCTTGGATCATTGAGCTGAAATGAGGATCCCAAAAGTAAGGTGACTTGAGAGTCAACATTCTGGTGACCTCTATAGGCTGTTTGCCTACTAAGGAGAAATCAGTGGTGGGTCGATTAATTATCAGACCAAAGTAGAAGGAATAGATGGACAAAGACTTGCTTCCTAGGCTGACAACATGGATTGTCAACTTCTAATAAGAGGTGCTCAACGATGAACACCTATTTGGGCACTTCCTTCTATGAGCCTCTGAGTCAAATATGGCCTTTGAAAACTCCTCTGTCCTTAGCTTAATGACCAGACCAATATGAGTTTCGTTTACCTTTGACTAATTTTCAGAAGTAAAATTAGTTTCTTCCATTATTTTATCCTGGTGACCTTGCTCCTTTGTGATATGTTCAGGCTTGTAGAAATGATCTCCACTCACCGTTGTAGCTTCCTTTCTGTCCCTGCCTTGCTTCTCAAGAGTTGTTAGCTTGGTTAGGGCCTCAAACTCCTCTACAACATTGTAATATTGCTACGATAGATCATCTTACTCCTCTTTCGGCTTGACTAGATTGGGGATGAAGGCATCTTCCTCATGAAAACAATAAGCTTCCAAGGTTGCTACCCTATTCAAATTCATGCCTCTAAAGTCACTTTCTTCCCAATTCAAGAGAAGAGTCTCGGTCTGTGTTTATAATTGCTCTTGCATTTTTTATTTTTGTGGAGTTGATTACACTTGCTGCTTTTTGAAGGCTACTAGCTCATTGCCAAGGCTTTCTATGAGGTGTTTAACCTCATGCAACTTGTTTGGAGTGATTGAAAATGGGGTTGAATGGCTGGTGGTTTTATGAGGAGTTGTCAAAGTGAGATGATTGGATGGAAACTTAGGAAATAGGGGTATTAGAGGCATGGGAGCAATTTTGCCAGCTTAGATTAAGCAATTTTTAGCTGCAAGGCCGAGCTCGAAGGCATCAGGTAGAATGACCCCACACATGGATTGAATCATGGCCGCAACATCATTGTTCAGGGCATTTGAAAATATAGGAACACAAAATGGGTTGAGGGCCTGAACAGGGGTGGGATTTGATCCCAAGTCCTTTGGAATCTGAGGTTAAAGTCAATCATAAGCTCATGGGGGGCTCTCATAATGGTAGTGAGTTGCTCAATGAGGGACATGCGATCGCTTCTATCTTCAAATTACTTGCAATGCCACTCCCCAAGGTCATCCCAACCTTGGATTGAACTAGGCTTCAGACACCTAAACTGTTACAAGGCTTTACCTTTTAGAGAGGAAGCAAGGAGTCTAACAACCACGTTGTCCTCCACAATGTTATGGACTGCACACACATTAGCTATATCTTAGATGAGCTCAATGGGAGTAACATTGGTATCACTAGTGAAATAGGGTATGCTTTTGAGGGCAATGACTGGGATATCCTCATATTGGGCAAGATTGAGAGGGCTACCTCCATTGAATGGAGTAAACACGTGATTTCTCGAAGCAGCCATGAAAAGCGATAGGAGTCAGACCTCTTTTGAATAGGATGCATAAGACTGACCTAAAACCATGAGTGGAGTCACCAGGTGCTTGAGATGTCTTCAAATGATGCAACTTTGATGAGAGTAGCACTAATTGCTCAGTTGAACTCTTGAATGTGGTCCCACTAGGCATGTCAGAAATTGTTATCGCTCGAACCATGCACCCGTTTAATAGAAAGATGGTTCAAATAAACAATGGGATTGTCCCCAAGGTATGGGACCATTGCAATCCTTGGGACTAACCTTCGGAGAAGGTTGACTATTTTCTAAACTAAGTGCATCTGATTTAGGATCAGCTTGCAGGACTAAAAAAAGAGTAGAAAGAACCTAATGCTACTTCTAAATTTAAAGTATTTTTCAGGGAAAAGGGAGAGAGTTGTTGAAATGTAAAAGAAGGTGATGCACCAAGCTTAGAGAGAGCACCCCTATAGGCCTTGAATCGCACAAGACAACTACATAGAATGATAACTCATTATAAAATTACTCTCGCATAAATGTTTCGCATGGAGGAACAAGACTCAATACTCCACTAGAAGGGGTGACAAAAAGGCCCACAAATAGCACCTGTATAGCCCAGGTGCGCATAACCTCTGACCTATAAGAGAGAGCCAATTTCTACATAGAGGTGCTAAGGGATGGACATTAATGAGAGGGAAGATGAATCCACAAGCAAAGATATACAACCATAAAGTGCACATAAAACACAAGAATCATGTAGAAAGGCAAACTAAATTCTCATTAGTTGCAAGCCTCAAGCGACAGGGCTCATGGAGGGCAAATTTTTGGCAGCATTTCTGTGCCTTTAAAATGTCTCTCCTTTTACAATGAAATCACTGGCTTTTATAGATACAGAAAAGTCGACATGTCATTAATTACAACAAAGAAATACAACTGAGAAAATTTAATAAAAGTTAGAGTTTGCAGTGCATGGTTCCTGATTGCGTCCTCAGGGCATGGTGATGATCACTTTAAGTTCAAAACTTGTTAACTTAACATTCTTTTCATTAGTTGTACAACAACCAATATTAAATCGTTTATTAGTTTAGGCCGAATTGAACAGATTCTGTGTATATGAACGCGGTCATGGATCTCTTAGAGTTGTTGCCTTGGAAGATTTTGCCCTGATTCTTTTGCTTTTGTCACTTGTCTTCATCATCGACCAGTTGCATTCATTGATGTGGGATCTTTGTTGAATCTAATTTATACTTCGGATGTGTTCTTGGACATGTGTCACTTGCTCTAGAAGTGTGGACTCAGATGCCACTCATCCTGTTGACTTGGACTTGTGCTTGGTTTTATCCATCGAGTAGCTCAGGATGGAACTCGGGCTTAGCATCCTCCTCTATTGTTGAGCTCATGTCTCATGTCAAGCTCACTTAATGCAAGCTCAAGCTTCTTTTCCATGCTGCTAGGCTAGTTGGGCATAACGTCTTTGTGAGGGGCAGATGCTCATCGACTTTAACCTACTGTATTGCTAATGTTTCGCAAGGACACATGGCAGTTACACAGGTCTTCCAACATCGTGCACCTCTATCGGGGTTTAGTTCTTCGTGACTTTTGTTATCTCAATTCGTGCAAAAGTCCCGACTTGCTCTTCGTGCATTTGCCTTCGTGTCTTTTGGCGATGAACATTCGTGCAAAAACGCATGACAACTATCTGCACGAAAGTGCAAGTCTTCCTTATTCGTGTCTTTTGGCATGGCTTTTGCTTCGAAGACTTGAGTTTTTATGACTTTTGCGTAGTATTTTTTTCGTGATTATTCTTTTCTTCGCGCTTTGCGCTAAACTGTGACAAACCACTATCGCAAAAAATGCGACAACTCTTCACGTAAAAAGCAGTCTTTGATTTCTCTTTTTTGGCCTTAGTCGCTCGTCGAAGTTGACTTGGTTAACATGAAGCCTTTGCACCTTTCAACTACAACTTTGAAGCTTGCACTCAGTTATGGTTTGGATCCTTGAGCTGAAATGGGGATCTTGGAAGCAAGGTGGCTTGAGAGTCAGCAGGTATCTCCATAAAATACTTCTCAACATTTCACTAGAGAGATACCTCTCATGGTAACTTTCAAGAGATAAGTTGGCCTTCCAAATCATCACCATAAACATGTAAATAATACTACTTTTAAGGTATCTCCTATAAACTTCTTCCATCTTAATCATATGCTTTTCAAAACTAATCCCTTACATCAATTTGACATGATTTTAAACTTTACATTTTAAATTCAAATTTTACAAAATGGAGGAACCTTTCAAAGTATTTTCAAAGAGATACCTTGAGAGGTATCATAACCTACGGGAACCTTCTCAAGATACGACCCAAGTCACTCAAAAGAAACCTCTTAAAGTGACATTTTTTAAAAGATATTTTGTCCATCAAATTAATCAATATCAAAAATTAAATAGTAACCTTCAAGGTAGATTCTAGATAATAATAATTGTATCTAATTTATAAATTTTCCAAACCCAACCCTTATATGAATTTGACATGACTTTAAATGCAACACTCAAATTTAATAATATATACTTTGACCCTTAGATTTGACACCATCAACACATAAATAGTACTACTTTCAAGGTATATACTAAATGATGTCTCTTGCATGAAAACCACATGTTTCAAAAACTTAGACCTTATACTATATTAACATAAAAATTATATGTTTTAAAAACCTGTCCCTTAAATCAAATTGTCACAATTTCAAAACTAACATATACTATCAAAATTTTATAAAATGTAATCTCAAGATATCTCTCTAATTATCAATAAATAAATAGTATTTAAGGTATCTCTCTAACAATACCTCTTACAATTAAATTAATTATTTTAAAAGCCTACATATTATATCAAAAGGCAATAAATTAAATTAACATTTACACATTTCTCATTACATTATTTGTCTTAAAGGTATTTTTATGGTCATACTGCTTGTATATAAATTGATATAATTTCAAAGCTAACATAATTTATTAAATAAAATATATCTTTTAAAGTATAGACCTAGAGATATGAAAAGCACTTCCTATGAGAAACCTATCAAGATGTCTCTCAAGACACCTTGGCTATCAAATTCATCACCATCAATAAATATTGTGTTTTCCTTTAAAAAATATACGCATATGTTATTTAAACCTATGAAACTTGTGCTATCACAATCTATTTTTTTTTTTTTAAATTTAGCATTGTTTGATACCTTACAATATATCTTCCAAAGTTTTAATATGCATGCTATAGTGTAATTTAGAATTCACATTTGTTGATATACAATCAATCACAAATAATCACCTAAGTAGATGCAATATTAATATTAACATTATTTCAATTGCTTTGCAGAATGTCTTCAAGTGAGAAAGAAATTTCAACAATCAAAAGCTAGAATAAAGTCTCAATCACAAACAATTTGGATATAGCACAATATAAATTATCAAAAATTTAATCAAAACCACATTGATACCTTCTATTTTATGGTGGTGATAAGATTTCTGTTAGTGACTGGTATTTTGAGTTGTTTAGTTCATTAAATATGCATGCATATATTTATTTGTTTAACACTATATCTAGAAAAGAATCCACTCAGATTGGAATAATCCTTGTCTGTGATAAATATGAACTTACATATGCCATTCAATTTCAACTAGAAGTATGGAACGGAGAAGAGGGAATGCTCCATTTTGCTACAACTAATTTTAATAAATTTACATTCAATAAAATGAAATAATAAAAAATTAACGTTTTTCCTTATTGTGAAACATTTAGGATTCATTTGAGTAGTTATGACAACCTTGCAATGTATGAGTTGATAGAAAGAGATGGTTTGGTCCTTAGAATACGAAATATATTGAAGGAAAAACATGAAGTGGCACCAACTTATTCATCTTGCCACCATGTAAATATGTATTTAAGTTTTCCTACAAACATGACAAAAATAACATTGAAGGAAATAAGACAAGCAAGATGACTGATTTGTCTATAGATTTGAAAAAGGTTATATCAAAACTCACTTCAATGGGAAAATATAAGATTGAACAAAATCTTGATATATTTATACTAACACAAAATTCTAATCAGACATATAGTGAATTTTCTAAATGGTATATTTCTTCTAGTAATTATGATGTGAACATTTCTGTAGAGCTTTGTGAGTTGGGGGATGCTAATATCATAGTAAGAAGTTTGAATGAAAGAGGGGTGCATGCTATAATTTATCCATTCGTATAACATAATGAGGTTTCAATGAATTATGCTTTGTTAATTCCTTTTAATCTAAATAACTCTCAATTTGTTATAGAATCAAAAGAAGTCCTTGAACAAATGCTAGAGAAAAACATTGTAAGATTTAAAATTGCAAATAGCCAACACAATTACAACACACAAAAAAAAAATCTGTAAGAGGAAGAAATATAACTCCATAACTTTAAGAAAAAAATGTTATATTAGAAGGGCTAAATTTCTAAATTTTTTAATTTCATTCCATATTGCTCACAGAATATGTTATCAATAATATAATGAAACTAATGATGTAATTTATAAGGTTTCATTCATGGAAAAAGTTTAATCTGCATGTGAGTTTATTCAATTGAAGGATTGAAAGAATCTTAAAACAGGGGAAAAAAGACAAAGAATACATGAAAAATATCTTGTTCACATAAATGAACTATGCAACATAACAATTGCATGAGACAAAATGACCTCTTTTCATGAAACAACACATTTAGAATTATTTTGATAAGACATTTTATTTGTTTGAAAGTGGTGCTTTAGCTGACTCAGATAAACAAGATTTGAATCTTATTAATACAATAGTCCTTAGAAATATTCAAGGACTTTTAAACAAACAAAAATAGAACTAGCAAGATTATTAGAAGTATGATCTATTTTCTTCTTGAAAACCCTTAGGTGCAACAATATGGACAATTTATACAAAAAAACAAAACTACAAAATAACATATTATTAAAAATTATAGATTATTTCACCAATCATGATTTGACACTTTTAGCAGATAAAACAATGACACGTGAAGAAGTAATGGGACACTATAAATTTTTTGCCAATAGGTAACTTAGATGGTTTGTGTATTCTAAAGCAAAGTATATTTTTAAAAAAATTAAAATTGAGAAGAATTAACATTGGATTCAATAAGTATATTGAGAAAATATCTGACTCAGAAATTTTCAGTTGCCATTATGACTCTCCATCTCTTTTACCATCCACTGTAGAAGATTTCAGTGTAATGTTCATTATTGGTATGAATGTTGATTGGACAATTATTGATCTTTTGAATATTGTTGAAGATTTAAAAAAAGAACATATATGACTATTTCATCAGGGTTTAATTGATAAATTTATTGTTAGGGCTTTCAAAGTATTCATCATTCACAAAATTGACCATCAGAGTTCTTTGAGAAAGCTGCGTTGGTGATTTTCAATATATCACAAATACAAGTGTCATACTTTGGGGTCGAAATAGTGATGGATTCAATTGAGCTAATATTATAGGGATCAATTTTTCTCAAGATTTCACTAATTTTTAACTTAAATATTTCATCATCCACTCACAACAAAGTAAATTAGAGGAAGGTGTTGATATCAGCAAAGACATACCAACTTTTCAAATGATGAATTCATATAAAATGAGAAGCTCATTCAAAAATTAGATATATAACTTCTTCTGGAAAAGACTAATATCTACTTTAAATAATTCATATACATATGATATGTTAGGAGTATATATGGGAGCTATATTGGTGTGTGTTTGTACACAATTAAAAAGTAATCTATGTTGTATTACAGAAACTTAAAAACAAACAAATTTTAATGTTCAATTTCAAATTATCATTACAAAATTTAAGGCACCAATACTAGAACAACCGCTTCAATCAATACTAGGTAAATAACATTTTGAGTTTTTTTATCATATTTTATTTTTCAAAACTAACATCTTAGCAATCTTTCAGTAACGACATAACCATAATAATAAAAAATCAAATCAATGCACATGACACATCATAAGTTGAAGAAGGTAAGAGAAGATCATGCATTTTTTTAAAAATCATTAAATTTTTATAGAATTTTTTATTTACCAACTATTTATGATACTGATAAAATATTTCTTTTATTTAATCTATTTATGTTTTCATTAAAACAATTCACAACACAATGCTACAATTTTATGTTTCCATCAAAACAACACATGACATAGTGTTGTAACTTGATACCTCCACAAAAATAACACGAGGTAAAACTCTACAAGAAGACACATTTTTAAGATACCAATATCAAAACAATTGATTATGAACATGTTTAGTTACTACTAAAAAATTCTATAATACCTTGTAGATAAGAAGGAACACAATATTCAACCAAAAAGTCAAAAAATTGAAATCCTCTTTCTCTGAATGTGTAATTATACAATTTCATATACAAGAGTATATATACTATATTTATTTTAAATGTTTGATCATGATTTATTTTAACACATTAGCAAAATATAGTACAGATCGACAGTGTAAAAGATAATAAAATATAGTGTATCAATTTGGGTATTGGAAGTATTAGCAAAATTATTTGTTCCTTGTCCTATCCTACTCTTTTACACTCAGAACAACATATGCATATGCTACAAACTATTTGATAAGATGAGATGCATAGGTTCAAACATAGTTTATAATGTTTGATATGTTACATACTTTTTTTAATTTCCTTAATGTCTAAACCCAATAATGTATCATTGATTAGGTTTACATTTTTTTTTGTTGGATTGGTTGAGATGTATAAGGAATTATATTGATTAACATTATGTCTATTCAACCTTGGTGTTGAATTTAATGAATGCCATTTAATATATTAACATTGGACCACATGTATTAATGATACGATGGAATTATGATCACTCAATTTGAAAACACTTTTTACACCTTATTGATGGGTATTACTTGAATGCATTCTTCTTTGGTTGGGAATAAAAGTTTGGTGATTCATGCTGTACCATTATTTAATATTTGAGATGTTGAGGTTTGATCAATGCTTAAAATATTCATATGAATAGAGAATAATAATTGAGCAAGTTCATTTGATTGAAGTCTGTACAAAACTATGATATGTATTGATCTAGGCTGGCTTTGTTTGATGAAATGTTGACTGTAGTTGAGTTTTAATTTTTGATTAGTAAAAATGTTGAGTTAAAGGTCATCACAATCTTTTATACCTCAAATATTTGCAACATTTAATAAATATTTCTCATGTGTTGGTATATTTTACTTACGTTGTGCATAATCAAATTACTATTTATGTATTACTATGTTTATCTCTGGAATAACTCCAAAAATAATATTATGTATTGAATAAACTTTAAAAGAATTTAGAAATACTGGTACCCTATTCTAACTTCCTTAGATATTATTTCCTATGAATTGTAACTACAAATTAAACATGCATTAGAGAATAAGTTGTAATTGACACGTATAATATTTTGAATTAAAACTTATACAATTAATTTCATTATTCTATGAATTATGTATTCATGAAATCAAAATTCATGTGATCACTTGTTCCTAGACCCTTTTTTTGGCTCTTCCAAAAATTAATATAGAATTTTTTGATGGGATTGTTTGTGTTTTATTACTTGATGAAAATTATAATATATTTTTTTTTTTCAATTTGAAACGTGAAACATGTCATATTGACTTCACATTCTATTTAAATGTCAAATTGTATAGCAATATTATTGTGGAAATAAGTGGGTTTGTTGTGTTAGAAAATCACCATTTATTAATTTTCTCTTAATCTATTTTTGTTTTCTTGCGTATACTTCTATTTTTTTCATACTTTTATGTCAGAGTATCTCACATTACAACCTATAAAATATATTTACAATTTAGAAAAAAAATGAATTGTTTTGATGAGACTTCATAAATAGTTCCAGATATTGTATCGTGGCACACATTAGGAATATTTTGCTCAAAACAACAATGGAAGTACCTCTCATTTTTGTTTTGTTCATATAAAAAAATCTTATCTAAAGCCTCTAAAGTTGTTATAAACTAAAAGGATTAAAATAAATTCTAATACATTTTGAATAGATTTATGTTGTCCATGTCTCATCAACAATGACAATTTGCATTTTTCAAAAAAAGCTTATCAAGAACTTGAATTTCATGTTACTTAGTGAATATTTATTTAAAATTAGTGATCTAATTAACATGTAAAACATTTTTCTAGAATATTTTCATGTTATATTTCTTAAAATATAATATTATAAATGGACGTTCAAGGAAAATTTTGAACGGTCATAGACATTATGGAGGATCTTTCGTAGTTAGAATTTCTTCTTAGGCAGGAAAACTAGAACAATCATGTTCGCAGTGCTTGGATGCAGGGAGGATCTGACAATGCTCTACTTGAAGTCAATGTGGCCCCATGTGACCCCACTCACGAGATGCACCAGTTGAATTGTCTGCTAGAAAATATTCAAAAAGTGTTGATTTATGTCCTAAAACAACTAGACAATGAAGTTCATACCTTGGAAAAACTGGTTCCTTGTGTTTCTAAAATATCATGGGCAGACATGGTCAAAGGTAAAAGCTTGGTGGGCCAGGACTCCTTGCTTTTCTAGATTTTCCTAGAAGAAGCTGACAATGAAAATTTTATCATTGCTTGAGACCTTATTGTGGAACAAGTCAACATAGAGCTCACTAAATCTATTCTTGCCAGGGTAAATAGCTATCGACTAAATATTGATGCATTCTATAAATGGTCAAAAGAAAGGTGGAAACCCAAAGGTTATCTGAAGGTGGTTGCTCTGGCTAGGGGTTTCTTCTTGGTAATTTTTTTTGTTGAACACAACTATCTACTGAGAGGGGGGGGGGTGAATCGATAGATGAGG
Source organism: Torreya grandis (assembly GCA_037957365.1). Classification (NCBI taxonomy): domain Eukaryota; kingdom Viridiplantae; phylum Streptophyta; class Pinopsida; order Cupressales; family Taxaceae; genus Torreya; species Torreya grandis. The sequence goes on along the minus strand of JARHVA010001657.1, from coordinate 1,359,946 downwards.
TAAAACTAGTCCATTTAAAACCTTTTACAAAGGATGTAAATTCATGTGCAAATCAAAGAACAAATGCATAAGTCACACACACACACACAAAATCACATAACATCAAATTTTTACATGGAAAACCTAAAGGAAAAAACCATGATGAGAATTAGCTACTAGAATCTACTGTTCTAACCCAACCTCACAATAAAGTGCTTTACTGGCAAACCTCATTGATTAAATTCAAGGACACTAATCCTTAGGAGACACCAATCTCCTTATTGAGCACCAACCTAGTTTGTATGTAAGCACCAACTTACTTGAACTATGGAGCTACAACTCCAGTGTACAAGATAGATTCACAAGTGAATCTAGTTTAATGTTCTTTGTTACAAGTCTAATTTGTAACTGCTCACCTTCTTTTCATTATCTGTGTGCTCTATCTTCCTGCTTGCTTAATCTCTATCTGCATATGTATTTCATTTTATATTTTCATACATTAGGTTATGCTTTGTTCAGATACACTTCATTCCCCTTCCTTCTTCTCTATGTTTTACTCTGTCTGCATATTTGTTTTTATCGACAATGCCTTTTCTCACTTTAAAATGCATTCTATTCAGAAGGGGGGTGAATCAGTGGATGAGGTAAAACCTAGTTCTTAAAACTTTTAAACAAGATACAGAATGTATATGCAAAGTAAAAAATAAAAATAGAAATCATACACACATATATGAATGCACAAAACCAGACTTTTACATGGAAACTCAAAGGGAAAAACAATGGTGAGAAAATCTGCTAGAAGCTACTGTTCTAATCTATACTCATAAAAAATATGTCTCATAGACAAACCTCACTGGTTACATTCAAGAGCACCCACTCTAAGGAAGCATCAACTTCTTAACTGAGCACCAACTCAGTTTTTTTTATAGCACCAACCTATCAGAGAAAATGAAGCTACAACTTTATAATACAAAAGAGATTCAAAATGAATCTTATTCAATTTTCTATTACAAGTCTTGTTTGTAACTGCACCTTCATGCTATGTGCCTTTTCATCTTATCTGCCTTTATCTCCTTGTGTCTAGATATCATCTATATTGACACTCCTTATTTGCTTTACCTTTTTATGTTGTCTGCATATGTCCTTACTCAATAATTTTTGAGTTAACACTCTAATTATTATCACAGCATTAATAAAAGACACTTTTGAATGTTCTATTCCTAGCATTTATAGACAAATGCATTTTAGGGTTTTTATCTGTAAAGTGTTCACATTTCAACTGTTCTTAATCAGTTTAAGCTTTTGATCTACATTTAATGTGACTTTTACTTTAGGTCTCGATTCATTCTTCAAATGGAAATGTTCAAATGTCTTTACTATGTTTGGCATGTGCACTCCTACTATTCTTAACTATGCCACTTCCTCAATAAATTAGATTGATTAATCTCAAGCTCCATGAAGATATATCGAGTTCATCACCTATACCAGTTGTTCCTTTACAAACAATTAGAAGACATTAAATGTGGGATTTTTATTTCTTTCATCATTCCAAGTTAATGTTCTTTTTTTGTTGGGTCTTTCACTATGACCTCTTGACACTTTTCAAATGCATGTACACTTGGAGGGTAATCTGGCTTTGCTTCACACCATTGGATCTAATGCACAGATCAGATATGAGCCATTGATCTTTTAAAGTAGCATGAATTTTAATTATTACTTTTCCATTAACCATCGAGCTTCTTTTTTTCCCTTTTTGCATCTCACTGCTTTCTATATCATGGGTTCACTTCTACTCCTTTCAATTGTCCTCGATATGCTCGATCTTTACCATTTATATTATGCGTTAAACTTCAGTATATTGGCGTGATCTTATTTTCTTCAACATTCTTGTAATGTTCCTTGCAACATCGATCCTTGAAGACTTGCTCATCTTTTAACCTTGCTTTAATTCCTTTATATGCGGGCCTTTGTGTCTTTAGGATAATTTTTGCAGACTTTTTGTCTGGGTCCATTTCATCCTAAAGTGTCCTCCAATTTCTTCGAAAGAATTCATCATTGGCTTCTATTCAGAAGTGTTCTTTGGAAATCTTCCAATGGTCCTCATACCCTTTGGATTATCTGCAATCTACCTTTTGACTTTTATGTAAGTGTCCACATACCCTTTACAACGTTCAAAAGATACCCTTCAAACTTTTTGAAAAGGTCCACTTGCCCTTCACAATATTCAAAAGATACCCTTTGGACTTTTTTGAAAATGTCCACTTGCCCTTCGGAATGTTCAAAAGATACCCTTCAGACTTTTTGAAAAGGTCCACTTGCCCTTCAAAATGTTCAAAAGATACCCTTTGGACTTTATGAATGTACCCTTCAAACTTTTATTAATGGATAATTTTTTGAGGACTTGACAATTTTTCTGAAAGAATTGCCCTTGCCATTTTTTTCAAAGGAATTCTTCAAGACTATTTGGGGTTTTCCATCCTTCTTGGCTTATCGTGATTGCCTCTTCTAGACCCTTTCAGGTTTTTGGCATTACTTGACTTATCAACTTGAGAGAAGTAGTCCCTCTTCAAAATCTTGATTACTTCATCTAGACCCTTCTCGGGTTTTTACCTTTACTTTGCTTACCATCATAAAGAAATAACGTTCTTGCAAATCCTTGATTACCTCTTCACAGAACCCTTTTGGGTTTTCCACAAAGCTTAGCTTATAAATATATAAGTAAAGCTATCTTGGAAACCCAATAACCTCCACTTAGATCAACTCAGGGCTTAACATTACTTTACTTATAAGGCATACATAAGTAAAGCCATTCCAGAATTTTGACCAAGTAAAGTCACTTCAAGACCCCGAATAACTCCTCTAGACCACTTTGAGTTTTTGACTTTACTTAAAAACATGAAAGAAGTAAAGTCATTCCATAAACTCGACCAACTTTATTAGACCAGTTCAGAGTTTCGAGTCTGCTTTACTTATTTTATAAGAGCACTTCAAAAACCCAATTTACTCTACAAGTCTTCTCAACTCAACCTTTGACATTAATGCATGATCAGATTCAATCTCAATGACATCAACCTTTGGCATCAATGACAATTCCATGCTGCCTTAGATGGGAATGACAATTCTTCAGTCCTTAGACTGCTTTCTGGATCATGATATTTAAATTATCAACTATCTCCTTGCTCAAATTGCCAACATTATTAGGGTTTCTTGACTCACTTATTGCATTTACATTCTATTTTCACTTAACCAGTTTTAGTTCTAAATTCTCCTTTAATGTGTATTTGACTTTTACATTTTCCCATGTCTTGGTTCTTACATCATACAACAATTATATATTCTCATTTCTATCTTTGACAACTATGGTATTTGGGTCTTTTTTGTGCTGCTTCTTGGATCAATCATTTTAGTATGATTGGGACAATCAGTCTTTATACTTGTGCAATCACATGCAAGTTTTACACTAGTTTTATCTATTTCTCCATTTGCTAGTTGGAACACATTAAATGCATGCCTTTGATTTCTTTCTTCATTCCATCTCTAACTATTGATCCCCTTTTTATGTTTTTCACTGTCTTCTATAGTTGGATTGCTTTCACTCCTTTAGATTATTCTATTGTGCTTGACTTTACTTTTGTCTATATGTCCTTCGGGACTATTACAAATGATCTATTTCAGAAGCTTTGTAATGGTCAGTTTCATCCAAAGGTATCCTTTGGTAACTTTGTTTAGGACTTTTTTTAAGGCTATTTTCCTCAATTTATTTTCTTCGAGACTTTTCTCTTATGGCTATTTTCTTGACTTAATTCTTTGGGACAATTTTCCCAACTTATTTCTTCAGGACAATTTCTTCGAAGAAATATTTTGAGACAATTTTCTCGACAAAATTATTTAAGACAATGTCCCCAAAAAATTATCCTTCAAATCCCTTGGAAATGTCCTCATGCCCTTCAGCTTTTCTATAGACTACCCTTTAGTTTTTTTGAACAGTCCACTTGCCCTTCAGACTTCTTCAGAAGTGCCCTTCAGTTTTCTTGAATGGTCCACTTGCCCTTTAGACTTCTCTAGAAGTGCCCTTCGACTTTCTTCAAGACTATTTCAGGTTTTCCATCTTTCTTGACTTATCTCAATTGCCTCTTCTAGACCCTTTCAAGTTTTTGACATTACTTGACTTATCAACTTGAGAGAAGTTGTCCCTCTTCAAAATCTCAATTATTTAATCTTGACCCTTTCAGGTTTTTACCTTTACTTTGCTTATCATCATAAATAAGTAGCGTGCTTGAAAATCCCTGATTACCTCTTTGCGGAACCCTTTCAAGTTTTCCACAAAGCTTAGCTTATAAACATAGGAGAAGTAAAGCTATCCTGGAAATCCAATAACCTCCACTTAGACCAAATTAGGATCTTATCATTACTTTACTTATAAAGCATACATAAGTAAAGTCATTCCAGAATCCTGACCAAGTAAAGTCATTTTCGGACCCTGAATAACTCCTCTAGACCACTTCTAGTTTTTGACTTGCTTTGGTTTATTTAAAAACATAAAAGAAGTAAAGTCATTTTATAAACTTGACTAGCTTTATTAGACCAGTTCAGAGTTTCGAGACTACTTTACTTATTTTATAAGTAAGAGCACTTCACAAACCTGATTACTCCACATGTCTGCTCAACTCAACCTTTGGCATTAATGCATGATCAGATTCAATCTCAATGACATCAATGACATCAACTTTTGGCATCAATGACAATTTCGTGTTGCCTTAGATGGGAATGATAATTCTTCAGTCATCAGACTGCTTTCTTGATCATGATATTTAAACTATCAACTGTCTCTTTACTCAAATTGCCAATATCATTAGGGCTTCTCATCTCACTTATTGCATTAACATTCTATTTGCACTTAACCAATTTCAGTTATAGATTCTCCTATAATGCATATTTGACTTTTGTATTTTCCTATGTCTTGGTTCTTTCATCATACAACAATTGTCTATTCTCATTTCTATCTTTGGCAACTGTGGGATTTGGGTCTTACTGTGCCGCTTCTTGGATCAATCATTTTAGTATGATTGGGAATATCAATCTTTATCATTATGTAATCACATGTAGGAGAATCCATGTCTGGGTTCTTGCATCATACAACACTTGTCTATTCTCATTTCTATCTTTGGCAACTGCGAGATTTGGGTCTTACTGTACCACTTCTTGGATCAATCATTTTAGTATGATTGGGACAATCAAACTTTATCCTTGTGTAATCACATGCAATTTTTACACTAGTTCTATCTATTTCTCCATTTGCCAGTTGGAACACATTAAATGTGTGCTTTTTATTTCTTTCTTCATGCCATCTCTAACTATCGATCCCCTTTTTATGTTTTCCACTATGTCTTCTATAGTTGGATCACTTTCACTCCTTTAGATTATACTATTGTGCTCCACCTTTCTTTTTGTTTATATGTCCTTCCAGACTATTGCAAATGATCTATTTCAGAAGCTTTGAAATGGTCCATTTCATTCAAAGGTATCCTTCAGGAACTTTGTTTGGGACTTTTGTTTTGGGCTATTTTCCTCAGGTTATTTTCTTTGAGACTTTTCTCTTCGGACTATTTTCCTGACTTAATTCTTTGGGACAATTTTCTCAACTTATTTCTTCAGGATAATTTCTTTGAAGAAATCCTTCAGGACAATTTTCTTGACAAAATTCTTTGGAATCCTTGGAAACATCCTCATACCCTTTAGCTTTTCTGTAGACTATCCTTCAGCTTTCTTGAATGGTCCACTTTCCCTTCAGACTTCTTGAGAAGTGCCCTTCGGCTTTCTTAAATAGTCCACTTGCCCTTTTAGACTTTTTGTAGACTACCCTTTGGCTTTTCTGAATGGTCCACTTACTCTTCAAACTTTTTGAGAAGTGCCCCTCAACTTTCTTCATGACTATTTCGGTTTTCCATCCTTCTTGACTTATCCTAATTTCCTCTTCTAAAACCTTTTGATTTTTTGACATTAGTTGACTTATCAACTTGAGAGAAGCAATCCCTCTTCAAAATCTTGATTACTTTATCTAGACCCTTAAGGGTTTTCACCTTTACTTTGCTTACCACCATAAAGAAGTAACATCCTAGTAAATCCCTGATAACCTCATTGCATAACCCTTGTGGGTTTTCCACAAAGCTTAGCTTATAAACATAAGAGAAGTAAATCTATCTTGGAAACCTGATAACCTCCACTTAGACCAACTCAGGATCTTAACATTAATTTGTAATCAGTAAAGCAGTCTTGAGAACCCAAATGGGTCTTGTAGTACAGATCGTGAGTTGGTCTAAGTAAAGTCATTGCATAAACTTGATCTGTACTACAAGCTCTTCATAAACACAATTTGTACTGTAATTTTGTACAATTTAAATTTTGACATTAATGTCTAATAGCACAAGTTACCTTTGACATCAATGACAATTTTACAAACATCAACCAAAATTGTCAACAATCTCTCCCTTTGTCATTGATGGTAAAACATCCTCTCCTTAGAATGACTACTTTTCTTCAATCTTTCATCATTCTTTCTCCCCCTTTGACATTAATGACAAAGAGTCTCTACGATTCCTTCATTTAGCTACTCCTTTTCTGACATTTTATTTGTTCTGATCCTTGGACTTGTCATGTTGGAACACTTTGTGAGGTGCTCCCCCTTAGGCAATCACACATTTGCCTAAACTCTATAGACTCAGTCAGATTGGAGATCTATGGACTCAATAAAATTTGAATTGCTACAGACTCCTTAAAATATTATATATAGCATTGGTCTGAAAGACCAATCAATAATTGATATATCTTTATATGGATAGGCATAATGATCTAAAGCCAACATACCTGTTTCTCCTCCTCTATTATCACATAGCAAAGGGACTGCAACCATCTCACCAGACTTCTTTTCCTCTTAATCCACGAGTTAATCTTTCCTCAATACTCCCCCTAGATTCATGCTCTATCACTAAAAGCTAGTGATGTGGTGTGGGAGCCACCACTCCCAACTACTCTCTCATAAACACAAATTGCTCTAGGAAGAGGTTTGGTAAATATGTCTTTAATTTGATCTTGTGTTGACACATTCAATTTTGACTTCCTGCTCTACAACATTTTGTTTCAAAAAATGATATTTGATGGATATATGCTTGGTTCTGGAATGCATCACTAGATTCTTGGATATGTTTATGGCACTTGAGTTATCATAGAAGATAGATATAGGTTCTTTGCACTCTACTTTGATGTCTCTGAGAGTTTGCTTCATTCAGGTTTTCCACATTGCTCATCTTATAAACATGAAAGAATTAAAGTGCTTCTAAAAACCCAATCAACTATTCTAGACCCTTTTGGGTTCTTGAGACAACTTGACTTATAAAAATGAGACAAGTCGTTGCATTAACCTGATCTGCACTACAAGACCCATTCGGGTTCTCAAGATTGTTTTACTTATTTTATAAGTAGAAGCTCTTATAAACATGATTTGCATTGTAAGTATGTACAATTTAGCTTTTGACATTAATGTCTAATAACACAAGCTACCTTTTTACATCAATGATAATATTACAGACATCAGCCAAAATTGCCAACATTCTCTCTGGAATAAGACTGCATCAAGGCTCTCTCAAAAGGCCCCTGGCTTATCGGCAAGGAAATTGTCTCTATCCAAATATAGAAGGATAGGTTAAGCCTTAGCAACATAACCATGGATGATGTTCCAATGTGGGTTCTCCTCCCTGAACTCTCCTTGGAATACTGGCATCTAGAGGTCATCACTAGGATTGCCAGGGACCTCGATCAACCTATTAAAATTGACTTTGTTACTCTCTCTCATCATAGAATGGTTGTTACCCATGTACACGTCTTTTTTCCTACCAATAATCCCCTTCTTTGTGAGATCAAGATCAAGTCAAAGTATGGCATTTAAATTCAGAACATCATGTATAAGAGCAATGCAATCATATGCCCATGATGAAATGTTTTCGAGTCATATGCTTCATGACTATCTAAGAAAAGACCAAGTATCTACTACTACCCCACATAAAGAGATCAAGAAATATATGATAAATATGGATTTATGGCTAGAACACCCTCTCAAAATGGCCTACCCCTAAGCCCCTTTGAGTGCTCCTTTTGGCAGCGTTAAAGGTACTCCTTATTCTAACCCTTTCGCTCTTCTTTTTTTTCTTGTTGGTTCAGAGTCTCCGTGTGATTCGCCCACCCCCCAGGGTTCCCCTCCTTGATCCCCCCATCCCTCTCGCTCCCTTTCCCCTCCCCACCTTTCCCTGTGCCTACCTTTGAGCCCCCCTCCACCTTGTCTTTCCCCTTCATGCTCTCTTCCACCCTTGTTCGCTCATCAGGCTTTGGCCACCCCTACAAAGTGTACCACCCCCTCGGCTCATCTGACCCCTTCCTTGGGCCTAGATCCCCTTTCATGCCCCCTAAAACCTAAGCCTATTTCTCTCTCCCCAACTTGTGTCCACATTGGGTGCTTTCTCCCCCCCTTTTCTCCTCTATGATCCCTGCACCTTCACCCCCCCTCCTCCCACCCTTTTACTTAGGTTGTGCATAGTTAAATCACTATTTATATATCACTATGCTTGTCTCTAAGATAACTTAAAAAATAATATTATGTATTGAATGAACTTTCGAAGAATGTGGAAATACTATTACCCTATTCTAATCTTCTTAGATATTATTTTCTAAGAATTGTAACTATAAATTGAGCATGCATTAGAGAATAAAATGTAATTGAAACTTATAATATTTGATTAAAAATTATACAGTTGATTTCATTATTCTATAAATTATGACATCAAAATTCCTATGATCAGGGGCATTTTATTTACTCACTTGTTCCCAGACCCTTTGTTCAGCTTTTTCATAAATTAATAGATATTTTTTTGAGGGGATTGCTTGTGGTTTATTACTTGATGAGAACTATAATTTTTTTTTCATTTGAAGCCTAAAACATGTCATATTGACTTCACATTCTATTTAAGTTTCAAAATTTATAACAATATTATTGTTGAAATAAGTGGGTCCATTGTGTTAGAAAATCCCCATTTTTTAATTCTCTCTTAATCTATTTGAGTTTTCTTGTGTATACTTCCATTTTTTTCATACCTTTGTCAGACTATCTAAAAATACAACCTATAAAATATGTTTATAGTTTTTTCAAAAATAGTTTTGGGTATTGCATCGTGGCACACACTATGAATATGTTTGTCAAAACAACAATGAAAGTACCTCTAATTTTTTAATTTAAATTCTTATTTCATTTAGATACAAAAATCTTATCTAAAGCCTCTAAAGTTGGCATAAGTTAGAAGGATTAAAGTAAATTATATTACATTTTAAATAGATTTATGTTGTCCACATCTCATCAATAATGATGATTTGCATTTTCTTCAAAAAAACTTATCACGAACTTGAATTTCATGTTGTTTAGTTCATATTTATTTAAAATTAATGATTCAACTAACATGAAAAAAAATTAGAATATTTCCATGTTATATTTCTTAAACATTAACATGGAAATAGAACTTTAATTAATGATCAATTTCAATGTTAAATTTAGAACAACAATGAGATTCAACTTCTCTTGCTGAATCACATATGGCTATGGTATCTTCACAGTCACCAAAATTTTAGGAAAATCATTTGGTGAATGGGTAGAAACCTCCCCTAATGAGTGATATTCTTCAAAGTGAAACTAATAATCTGCCTTAAAACTTATTTACTAAGTTCATCATTGGAGAGTAATAGTGGTTATGCAATCATGTCCCATCCCAAGGAGATACAACAAGGTCCTCACTAGATTCTCAAATGCAACATATTAATCAATTTATATCCTTACAGTTAGATTCAACATTATATGATGAACAATGTCATCAGGCACCCGAACTTGAAAATCAAAGTATGTCTGACATGTCTAGGTCACAAATTGAACATGTTGATAATAAACTGACCTTTGCTCCCTCATTTGTGCCAACAATGCAAATTGTATCATCCCAGCCTCTTCATGTGACTGAAGGAGTTGAGAGATCTAGCTTTACTACTGAAACATTAATAATGGCATGTAGCCTTCTTATAGAAATGAATCATTTCATGATATGCAATATGAAAATCCTAGTGCTAATCCTATGCAATTGAGGGTACCTACATCTACAAAGGTTCAACAAACAAATTTTTTAGCCCTTTGTATCATGAAACACTGACTATTCAAAAAGAAATTGAGTGGAATAACAAGCTACTTGAAGAAGAGAAAATATGAATTCAAGGTGAGTTTGTTAAGGATCTCAATGACATGAAAAAGAGATACACTAGGTTGCTACAGGAAAAGGAATGTGCATTTGCACTAAAAAGGGGAGTACTTTTAATTTTGTGACTACTACTGGGGAGTTTTCAAGCATGGCTACCCACCACTTCTACATTGATCACATTACACAATTTTTCACAAGTTTTTCATCTTTGTAGTTGTTACACCATCATTATATTGTTGGTTTTGATGATCTTAGTCATGAATAGTTATAAGTTTGCACATTTGAATGGAGTGTCAATGTTGGATGATGTTGGTAGGAGGCCTCAGCTGGAGGGAATCAACGTTTTAACCATCCTAGATATAATTCAGATGAGATTCTAGCTAGTTTATGGCTATTATAACTTTTTTCTAGTCCATACACAGTCTCATTTGCACCATATTTTGGAAGGTATAACTTGAAATATTATGGGAGGATCCATTGGAAATCAAGGTTTTAGTTATGAAGCTCTAATAAGTGTTTCAAATGCTTCAACACTTCAAAGAAACCAAACAAAGCAACAACATAGTGATGAGCACATGTGGTAGTGGTTGGCCTTATTGGGAGTCATAATATGGAATTGAAAATTCCCAAAGATTATTTGGGATTCAAGTATTATAGAGATGATCAGATTGGGTGAGTCAAAATAGTTAAACTTTTGGAAATATTTAATGAGGAAAATAATTTAATAATAATTCATTTAAGTTGTCTAAGTTAATTTGTTTTATAATGTGAAAAAGGACACTTAGGTATTTTTATTATTAAAAGGGGTAAAAAATAATATTAATTACATGTCATAAAGGAAATATTTATTAAATGGCCAAAAAGGTAATAATTTCCTAAAAGTCTTTTAAATGCTCTTAGGATTAGGGTGAAATTGGAAAAGTGAAATTATAATAGGACAAGTGGGGCTAAAAAGTTAGATGATCATTATTCATGATTGAAATTAGATTTGGTTCAACTGCTACTTTTGAGGATGAAAAACCTCTATTGCACTTAAAATTTGAGAATGAAAACCCTCTGATCTTCTATGATATCTCCATCTAGAGTTATATTTGAGCTTCATTTTTGTGTGCCAGAGTTCATCACCTTTTAGGAGGATTTCATGTTGTTTGAGAGTTGACATCACCATTTAGGGGTTGACTCCATCATTGGGAGGTGTTGTAGCTTGGCATACAAGGCTACCTTCTAAGGTTGGGAAAGGTTGATTTCTGCTTAAGACACCAACATTTTTGTTGAATCTACATTTTTTGACAATTTTTCCATTTGCATGGTTAGCTATACTTTGCTAATTTATAGCTTAAAAATAAATAAATAAAATTGGTATTTGAGTTGCATTTGATATCCACATTCAATAAAAATAAGATTATCATTTTCAGAGGGTTTACTAGTGATCATCTTTGTGTTTATTTCTAAAAAGGGTTTATTAAAAAAATTAATATTTATTTAATTTTACCCTAAGGGAATATTTTAGTATAAGCATTCTATTACAGAAATTAGACTTTTGTTAATTTTTCCCTAAATAAGAGCATTATTTCTCACATGGGGGGTTGCCTCTCTATTCTTGTGCAAGACCGAATTTAAGGTTTGAATCCTTCCACTCCAAAATCAAAGGTTCCAACCCTGCCACTCCACTCTAGATCTCCTTTTCTGAATGGTTCTTAGCTCACTGACTCATTTATATAATAAAGGGGGTTTCCATATCTTTAAATAGTTCTCTATCTTTGCTCGACCCAACTAAATGGTTATATGCCTCAACTAAATGGTTCATCTTCAACTAGTTAAACTACACTACACAAGATACACCCTATATCATATCTAGGAGGGCTTGAACTATATATCAGATTGGGAAAGCACCCACTATAGCTATAGAAGAGTATATAGCCACCACCCAATTTTGATTTGACATCTATAGATGGGAATGGGACCAAAAAAACTATATATATAGCCATAACTCTATATAGAGGCCCAAATAGATAACCAATCAACATATTACATATATAGTACAATTTTATTTCTATCCCAACCTCCATTCCATATGGAGTGGCTATATGGAATGGGATATTAGGTTTGTTCAATACGCTATCTATAATCCATATTAGATGGGTTGGTTAATCAAAGATCGGTCTACCACCATATAAAGATAGATAATAGAGAAGGGCCATCAAGTCACAATTATATATATAATATTGAATGTTTAGTCAAGCTGATTGATTAGAGGCTAGATGTGTAGGTTGATCCCTAATATATATAGGATCAACCTACACATCTAGCCTCTAATCAATTAGCTTGACTAAACATTCAATATTATATATATAATTGTGACTTGATGGCCCTTCTCTATTATCTATCTTTATATGGTGGTAGACTGATCTTTGATTAACCAACCCATCTAATATGGATTATAGATAGGGTATTGAACGAACCTAATATCCCATTCCATATAGCCACTCCATATATATATATATATATATATATATATATATATATATATATATATATATATATATATATATATATATAACCCTAACCCAGCTTTAGAGCAGGGTAGGCCATCAAGAGAGAGCATATGCCCCTCGATCCTCTTTGATTAGCTTAGAGTGCTCTCTTAATGCCCAACTAGAGGGTCAATTCATTCTAGTACAATTTACTAAAATAGAAGTTAGGTTAGGCAAAAGGGGGATAGAAATAGATAAGGCTTCAATGGGCCTAACATGTAGAATCATGCGAGGGAGATCTAGCACAATAAGCCCTATCTCTGTAGTTATGCTCCCCTTCACCTTCCCTTATATATACAATATATATGGTGACCACCTCACCTATCTGTATATGCCCCCTAGAGATATAGGCCATTGGAGCAATATCTAGATATAATAATAGTAGGGAGCTATGGGAGCCATGTGAGTTGTGGGATCCTAAGTTTATATAGATAATAAGGACCTATGGGAGATTGAGCTATATATATGGTATATATAACTTGAACCAATGACTAGATGTTGTGGTGACTATATAGATATATATTTTATACTCTCAATCAAGGGAGAGGGCCTTAATTAATTCATCAATTGACATCAGATCGCCTATCTATCTAGGGTACTCGGCTAAGTGAATAGGCTATATGTAGTCACCTCGATGATGGGGAGAGGCCCCATAGATAGATAGGGCTTGACACTCCATATATAGATAGGGATCAACATAGGATAGGCTTCTAGTCTATAGTCAACTTTCATCTACTTGTCTATGGAGAGGAGTGGGTAGAACCTGTATATGCCATGCCCCCAAGTCTATAGTTGATTTCCATCTATCTGTCTATAGAGAGGAGAGGATTGAGAGTGTGAATAGATATATGGATAGTAGATAGTCAGTCCCCCTCCCCTCTATATCCATATCCATGGGCCCTTCCCAAATATTATTATCAATAACAATATCTATTGGGGCAAGCATGGGGGCAGAAGCCTATTCACTCCTACTATGGATCCCTTCTATCAATCATATATAGTTGGGAGGTTGAGCATAGATAAGGTGCATTGATCATCTAATCTATACTTTATAATTCTCTTGGGAGATGACACTCTACACTATATGTGTCAACCACAACCACATCTATAGATCTCTGGGGAGATATATCTAGATAGTGGGGTGTTGGACATAGTCATTGATGTATGAAGGATTGTCATTGATGTCAAAGGCAACATGTGCTATTATGCATTAATGTCAAAGGTGTTGAGATGAATGGTTAAGTTGCCAAGACCTCATGGAGTTATGTGTGTACCTTGAATTCCAAGAATAATCATATGAATGCCTTTATGATTATGTTTGGATATGGTTGAGTATATAGGTTTTTTGATGACAACATGTGCATACATGGCATCATCTAAAGAAAATAATCACACTAGGCTACTCAAGTTTTTGCCTAGTCTTGGTGGACCAAGTTTCATGTTTTGCGGATGAGAGAAGCAAAAGTTATGTAGGTACAAAGTAGGCCTCCTAGACATTTGAACACTGTCATTTTTACAAATTTGCATTTGTTTATAAGTGCTTCACGAAAAGGTTTGGTCTCCACACTTAGTCAATTTTACAATTTGGGATTTATTTCAGAAAGAATATATCAGGGATTTATTTAGAAAAGAATGCTTTGGCAAATTCTTTTAGGAATTTGATTAAGTCTTTTCGAAGGGCATTTTGTCATAAAAATGCCCTGAACAAAAGTCTTGAAGGAAATGGGTCCCGAACAAAATTCTTGAAGGAAATGGGTTCCAAAGGAAGCTTTGCAAAAGCGCTGAAGGGTAAGTGACCTAAAATAAAGTTTTTGAGGGGTATGTGGACTTTTACACAAGTTTTGAAGGGTATGTGTCCCAATCAAAAGTCCCAAAAGATATGGGTGAAGAATTGAAGGGCGATTCAAAGTTCTCGAAGGGTACTTGACATCGCGTTAGGAAAATTGTCTAGAAGTAAAAGGTCTGAAACAAAGGTGTCGAAGGGTATCTTACAAAGTTTTTGAAGGGAATTTTGAAAAGCCTCAAAAATTACATTGCAAAAATGCCTAAAGAAAAATGTTGAAGGAAAAAGAGCACTTGGCATTTTGTTAGGGAAATTGTCCCAAAGCCCCTTAGACAAAAAGGCCATAATAAAAGACTCCATAGGGCACCTTGAGAATCTCTAAAGGACCATTACAAAGTCTTTGAAGGATAATTTGAAGGAAGTGTAGGGCACTTTCATTAGTACCGAAGGATGTTATGCTGAACTCATGAAAGGCAGATTGCTCAAGGTAAAGTTTGAGCTAGTTGGGAGATCGAATGATTTGTGCTTGATAAGTGGAAAGAAGATCCAATTGAGTGAATGGATACAAAGGCATTAAAGTGCTCAATGTTTAATGACTCAAAGACAAGTTAAATATCAAGCAATACTAAAGAGATCGATAGATCAAAAGCGTTCCTTTATCATCAAAGGAAGCGAGATGAGGTCAACATGTCAAAGTTTAATGACCAAGCCAATGTAAAGATCATGCATCTTCAAAGATCAGATGGCATGAAAAATTATAGATGAGGAAGATCCAACGGAGCATGAAGACATAATGGAATAAGGTGATTAATGATTCTCGACACAGTGGGAGATTATAGATCGAGCATATTAGAGTATATCAAAAGGAGCAACAGTAAACCAAAATATAGGGAGTAGTGAGATGCAGAAAAAAGTGTGATGGTTAACAAAAGGGATCAGTAAAGTCTGTACAATCTTGAATATCTAACAACATGTAAAGCTTGAATATCTATCTCCCTCAGAGTGACTATTCATCATAGAATTGCTAGCACTTAAGAGACAAGGATTGCATTTAGCTATGGCCAAGCCTGAGGTGATGCCATGCATCGACCTCCTTCGAGACTTATTCTTCGCAGGCAAGGTTACACATGATGCTTTTTTGCATCACATACATAACCATATAGTTGTGGCATGCATATTTGGGGCATATTTTCAAAGGTATTTATCACTACCAACACCAGATGCTTATTTTGACAAATATAGACTAGTTTCATAGAATCAGGATAATACTATGGAAAAGGTGTTAAAATCATGGCTTCTCCCCAAGGGAACCATGACATACAAAATCAAGAATCCCATTCCAATCAATAATTTTAGGATGGAGGTGTAGATTGTCATGGTGTTACTCAATAGGTTCTACAGAATGCCCAACATCCATTTCCTCAATTTAGACTGGGTACTATTATTACATATGATGTTGACCAATGATGCATCATTTGCCTTGCATGAAATTATAAGGTAAAAGCTGAAAGAACATATCATTCATAGGGATAAGTGGCCTACTTTGGTGGTCCACTTTTATATGATGTCATATCTTTTAGATGTTGTAATGGGAACAATGTATAAAGTCCTTGGTGAGGTATGGATCTTAGCCATTGATTGTATCAAAAATTGCATTTCTAATCATTTTCAATTTTTTCATATTTATGTTTATACCAAAAATATGGTGAGGATTACCAAGGATGTTTATCCTCAAGTCTTGCAAGCAATCTATGGGTCTTCAATTCCCAGAGTCAAAACAAGCATCATGAAGACACTATCTGGAAGAGGTGATTATTTTCTATATCTTGACTACACTATTATCATGATCTCTAGGCACAAGGTTCATCCTTTAAACCTTTCAAAATATGTACCTAATAAATTGGCTGAGTAAGAAATTGCTTTCCAACTCTGGTGGAGCATTAAGGAGGCCCTGATAAAAAATAAGAAGAGCATGGTCTATGGGCACCATATGGTCATTGGTAGGATGGTATGCATAATGAGAAAACACTTAGGAGATGTGGGTGCCAAAAGAAAGAGTTTTCATTTTTACATAATACCACACAGGGATTCAAATCCTCACAGCTACATCCAAAAACACATTCAAGACCTTAGTATTTCCTACCAACATGTCTATTATGATTATTACTTTTTATTCATGAACACATAGAATGATGATGAGGTCTTGGAAAGGGCAAGGGTTACCATTTTGAAGGAGGGTCACTTAAGGGTGATTCAATAAGAAATTTCAATCACTATAAAGGAATTGCATAATAGAATACCACTCTTTGCAAGATAGACATCCTCAGACTTTTGGAAGGACCAACCCATATCATAGTCCAAGGAATAAGGAGATCCATCACATGAGCTTCCTTTCATGTTGAAGGTTTTCAAGAAAGAATTAGGGGTGAGTGAACTTGTCTGTAGGGGATCTCCATAAGACCCCATCAATCTAGATTCATCTAACGAGGAAGAGAAATGATAAGAGCCCCCAACTACCAATGCAATTGAAATGCATGTGGCTAACCCTTAGGAACAAGAGTTTACATATTCAGGGGTAGCCACATAGGAAGCAACTACCTCAGTTCAACAAGGCTCCTCCTAATACCTTAAGACTATTATTTGTTACAAAAGGAATCCTAGGACAAGAGATACATTTCAAACATGGACAAGAGTGGATTTCTCCTTCAAGAAACAAATGCAATTTTCCTTTACATGAAAGGCACTACTGGGTGATATTTTGAAGGCCCTTATAATACCTTCAATGTATCTCCTAAGAGATACCTTTCAAACATGCAAAAGAGTGGATTTCCCCTTCAAGGTATCTCATAGGATATATCTTTGAAACTGCACAAGAGTGGATTTCTCCTTCAAGAAACAAGTGGAATTTTTATTTACATAGAAGACACTACTGGTAGTTGTACAAACAAGTGGAATCTCCTATTTTGGCACTAATGGGTGATATTTTTAAGGTACTTTTAATACCTTTAAGGTATCTCTTAGGAGATACCTTTCAAACATGCAAAAGAGTGGATTTCTCCTTCAAAGTATCTTGTAGGAGATACCTTTCAAACGGGCACAAGAGTGGATTTCTCCTTCAAGGAACAAGTGAAATTTTCCTTGACATGGAAGGAATTACTGGGTGATATTTTGAAGGACCTTTTAATACTTTCAATGTATTATAGCCTAAAACTCTCGCTTTAGGTTTACCAGTCTTCTATGGGAAGCTTTGTAGGTGTGGGACTGAATTGCAGTCTGTAAAGCGACCTCTAGGATTTTAGAAGTTGACTCTTCTTTTTATGTTGGGGGATGAAAAGGAAGAAGCATAAAATAAAAATAAAACTGAAATAACACTAAGGCAGTGCACTAAGAGATTCAAATGTTAACCTATAATTGCATAAAATAGATTGAATCCTTTAACACTATAGACCATAAAGGAGCATAAAGCATGAATTAAGATCTATAATGCAAATAAAGATCAATACTATATAAGTAAAAGAAAGGAAGTAACAAACTGAAATAAATCTTCACTCAAAATGACACAAAACACCACATCCTCTTCATTGTAGGTGGAGAATATAATACAGAAGCCCTCAAGGGCACATACAAAATGTCTAGTCACCCCTGTGAGGGGCACCTGTTAAGGTCACATAATGAAAAATATTAATTATTACTAGTTCTATTCTATTACAAATGGCTGTTAACAAAATAGAAAAAATACAAATAATCAATAACCAACCCCTTCCAAAAGGGATGAGCCTAGAATACATAGGTGGAGCCACTTCTTATAGAGAAACACCTAGAGATCCTGACACACATTCCTATGATGATGCCATTGCAATTGAAAGGAGGACTCAAGCTTATGAGTGTAGTTAACCTCTAGATCCCAAATATGGTACAACTACACTACTTTGTTATTGTCATGATGCTCATGATAAACATAGTGACATTATGTGTCAATCTCTAAAGCTTCTTCTATTATACCATTGGGATTAGGAATCCATTTGCCTCGATCAATGATATTGCTTGGAGAACTAACTAAAAAGTAAGTGAATTTGAGTAGTGCTAGGGTACCACATGTCATGTTGGTGCTATACTAGAGTGAACGAGAGCATTTTCAAGATGAATGAGTGTTTGACTGCCACATGGAAGAAGTGGAAGGAAGTTGACACTGATGAAAAATTTCAGAAGGCATCCCAAGAAAAGAATGGGTCGAAGGCAAAAATATTAGATGTGCCAAGTAAGTCTGAGGCCAAACATGAATTACTCCAATATAACACATGGTGAATTTTGATCCACATTTTCTAGAAACTTACATGGGTCATCTGCCTATGGATGAGAGAACTTAAAAACTCTGGTATACAGACTAGTCGAGGAAAAATTTATAAAACAGGAGGAAGGTCTGTAAACTTATAATTTTTGAAGAACCATTTGTAAAGGTTCCCATTCTTCCTGCTTGGGCTAGGATTTTTCTTAAGAGCCTCAAAATCTCTATCAAGATCAATAATCTCCTTGAAGGAGATGCTTCCCAGACCTTAAACTACTACCAACATTTGGCACTCCAGCTGGGTGAGTGGATGCGATATATTCTCCACTTTAGAGACACTAGGTGATTGACCGAGAGCCACGAATATGGTTTGGTCATTCTATTTCTGCTCTAGCAGCACTTTAATTTAGTCCTTAGGGAGGACATTGTTATGCACCAAGAATGGGGAGGGCAGTCCTAATTGGACTAACTATTCAATGTGTCCCTATCTATCTTGGATCATATTTTCTAAGGCATTAAAGAATGTCATGCACTTGGTGGCTATCTTGTTTCAACCTAGGAATTCATTTATTTTTACCATCATTTGCCTTTAGTTGGCCACCCCCAATACTTGCAGTGCCTCATCTGAGGATACTATAAAGCTTTTGGACAAGTAATTATGAATCATGTACTCTGGGGGACATGAAAGTAATGACTTGGTCGACAGCTATGCACACTTGGAAGCTTAGTTTATGTGAGTTCATGATGAATTCAAGCATTGACTTTAGGTTTACAACCACACTTTTGATCCAATCCTAGTAAGATACATATAGCTATCAGATCATGGGGAGGATTTCTGCAGCTTATGTATAGGTGGCAAGATCATTCTTTAGCTTCATAATTTTTTGGTCCTTGATCAAGGATTCTTGTTGGGCTTACTGCTATAATTTGAGATATGCCTAATTAGAATCCATGAGATTCTAATTAGATCACACAAGATCATCTTCTATATCTCTTAGCTTGGTCTATGTGGCCAGTCACAGATTGGCCTTCGCTTGGAAGCTTTCACTAGAGATTAGGCCTTGAAGGTCGGACCTCACTTTATTGAGCTCTGCATCTTAGAACTTAGCCTCAGCTTTGAGGTAGTCGACTGTAGCCTTTGCCTTAGTTTTAGCTTGGTATTCTCTAGCTATCAAGTTGCTTTGGTGTAGTCTATGGTCATGAAATTTTGCATTTCCTCCATTAGCTTGACCTATCAGTAAGTTTGGCCTGGCTGAGACTGAGGCCAACTGCTTGAATTATGTAGTCCATTGACTACATTTGATCTTGGGGCTTGACTACTTGAGGGGCCAGGTGTGTGATCATGAGGGATTGTTGTACAAGGTCATAGAATGGTTGCATGTGAGTCACTACTAGGGCCTTAACCTATTTCCTTTTCCTTTTCTCTATTCGAACCTCTCAAGCCCTTCTTATCGCATCTATTTACTGATGGTATTGCTCCAGTGCTTGAATGTTTTCCCCTATGAAGGGGAGTCCCTATGGTAGCGTGAATGGAATGGTCACTTGCTACTTTGAAGTAGCAAATGTTGTTCCTATGGCAATGAGTATACAAAGGGTGAGGGTAGAAGGAGAGAAAGGTAGGAGCCCATGAGGTAGGGTGGAGGATGATTATGCTTCAATAGAGGATGATAAAGGTAGAGTCAAGAAAGGCAAATGGGAGGAGATCAAGGTTTTGGAGGAAAGTGGCATGAGTTTGGAGGTAAGTTTGGGAGATGAAGATGAGAGTGGGGCTAGGGAATTAGTTAGCTGAGTAGTAAAGAGTGTTGTAACCTAAGGTAAGACTATGGAAGGAGGTGTGGGGGTGATGAGAGAGGTAGAAGTAAAAAAGAGGGGTTATGAGAAGCGTAACTTCTTCTAGGGGTACCACTAGGGGGTTGGATATTGGTGCTTTGGTCCACTTGTATTGAGATGACCTAGTCATGAGACACCCTGAAGAGACTTGTTGCTACTATGAGGCTGCTTCTTTTTATGGAGGCTCATCCCCTACCTCTTCCTCAGGGGTATCTTCTTCTTGTACTTCTTCCTTAATTACTATCTCAGGGGAGAATTATGCTTCTACTAGGCTCTCCTTGAGATGATTCTCATCTTAGAGGCTTTCAAAGGTTTCATCTCCTTCCTCATCCTCAAAGTTAGAGTACAACTTGCCGATCTATTGCCTATATTTTGCATAGGCAGTTATTTTTTCATTACTTCAATCTCTTTAAGTGAGTTGTGCCCTTAACCCCTTCATTAATTTCTTTGACAGGTCATACTTTTGGACTGCATTATAAGACTCTAATGGCTTGCAGGTGTATAATGAGATCTGGGATAGATCTACATAATTTTGGAGGATGTCCTCCATAGGTAACCTCCATTTCTCTAAGTTTGGCTTGAGCTGATGATTGGGTGGGGTGATGGTCTTTTCAAGGATACTATGTATCTGATCAAATCATAGCTTCATCTATCATTGATCAGGTCTAGGCCTAGTTCTGCAAGTTTAGTTGTGATCAAGCACCTTTACTACTTCTTTATCACTGTGATGCCATCTCTTCCAAAGGGGACATCATAGAGGTCTATCTTCTTTTTTCCCACTCCATAACTAGAGTCCATCGCATCAAGCTGGCGAGCCAACTCTAGGGCCAAGGTTCTATCTATTAGCATGCACAGGAGTTGGAAGGGCTCACCTATGAAACCATGCACTCAAATGAATGTAAAATGAGTTCCCCAACACTGGTTGACTGAGACCCTACTCACGATGAGCCATGACTACTACACATCTATCATTCTAAATGTAATGACCTCTGTGCTGAGGTCAATGAGAACTAGAGATGAAAAGAGGTCTAAAAACTTGTAGTAGTGCTGGTAATAGAAAAGATGTGGGTCTATACAATGACTAGGGTCACCATATTGGGGAAAATGTCTGTGTTGGAGGAGTTGATATTGAGGTATATGGAGAAGAAGTGTGAGTGCTAGTACAAAATGAGATGTAGGAGAAAAGAGGAATACTAGAAGGTACCCAACCTTGGAAATTTATCTAACTCAGTTTTCATGGTAGTGGTGATGACATATATAAAATACATTCTATACACCTCCCCTTTTTTCACCACGTTCAGGAGGTAGAGTGCCCCTAATTAAAAATCAATGACATTGGCATCTATGTCCATCTCAAAGATGAAAGCCAACATGGATAGGGCATCCTTCAGGTATGCCATAGGGAAGCTTCCTAGGGAGATGGGTAGAGGAGGTACTTTCCTATAGCTATGTTTGAGGAAATTGAGGAAGTATGCCTTTTTATGGACCCAGGTGTCCTAGACATGCTATAGGATCTCCATGCTACAGACTTTAGCCTTGGGGTCACTTGGGAGGTAGAGCATATCCATTTTATCATCTACATTAATTTTCACCCTCAAATGGGCATTTCTTGTAATTATACCAGTGTTGATGTCATACCTTTTTGTGTAGAGGGCAATGATTTTTAGGCATGGATGAACATAAAACACCATGTATTAGGCTAGCATGTAGTCCCACATTCTATAGCTAAATGAGTCATAGTCATTCCTCTAGACCCTCTCAATCATTTCAGTGTGATCCCCCTCCCTCAAACTTTTAGGATTCTTGGCTAGCTTGGGATTAAATATATCGTCCACAAAGTCAATGACCAATGATTGGTCTCTATAGTGCCTTTTGGCCACCTTATTGATGTTAGACACTTTTTTCCTTTGTCTAAGTAGGGGTAAAATCATAGGCCTTGGTCCCCGCATATTAAGGGGGAAAATCTCCCTTGCTACCCGACCAGTGGGTTCTTTGTTTTCTTGGATGCTTATCACCCCTTGATGAAGAAGTAGAAGTCTCTATCTATAGGATTCCTCTCAAAACAACTCTCTATCTTATTAGAGGCATCAGATTAACAATTTCTACTCATGAACTCCCAAAATTCTTGGCTTGACTCTCTTTGCTCTTTATGTTTTCTTTAATTGCATAATGCTCTTGAAATCTCAATATGTCAAGTGTTTGGCCAAAGGAAGAGAGGGGTATTTATACATCAATGTTCTTAGGCATCATCATTATGGGAAATTTGAAATGAGGTGTCCCTATAAGTATTAAGGGTAATATGCATTCTTGAATAGTAACCCACAAGAGATTTGTGGTGATCCTTATGGGAGATCGTGCAATATGGAGCATTTGATATTAATGGTAGGTGAGGTGGGTAGATAACCATCTTTCAAAGAATATTTTTTGAAGATTTAGGAGGGTTAGGGTGAGGATGCATGGTGGCTAGACAAGCCACTTGTGCCAATGACACTTATTCAAAGGAAACATCAACGAAAAGGGAAACAAACTAAGGGAAAAGACAACTAAGCAGGGAAACACACAAGCAAAAAGGGAAACTAACTAGTTATGTGTAGGGAGAGGTAGGTAAGCTTGTTGAAATGTTTTAAATCAATCTTGTTAATTAAGATTTCCAATGCATTGCCCTCTTCATCTTCTAACTTGAAAGCATTTCCTTATCTGTTGTTGACGATGTGAAACATCCCTCTCCATAGAGAGTAAATCTTTGCATTCTAGCTCAATTTTATAGCTTGGTGATCATACTTTAGAACCAAATCCTTGGGTTTGAATCCTGAATCAGACATTTTCTTGTCAAACCACCACTTGATTGCTTGTTATCAGGTGATATTCGCATCACTCACCAGCTCCCTTATTTCTTGGAGGCTAGGTAGCTCTATGAGCCTAACCTCCATTGCTCTATTTTTGCAATCTCAATAGCTTTTAGAAGCTATAAAGTGAGGAGTCATGACTACCACCTTTCCATACACAAGCTCATATGGGGAAGTCTTTAGGAATATCCTATTTTACTACTAGGTGATATTTTGAAGGCCCTTGTAATAATTTCAAGGTATCTCCTAGGAAATACCTTTCAAACATGCAAAAGAGTGGTTTTTCCCTTCAAGGTATCTCCTAGGAGTAACCTTTCAAACAATAACAAGAGTGGATTTCTCCTTCAAGGAACAAGTGGAATTCTCCTTTACATGGAAGGCACTACTAGGTGATATTTTGAAGGACCCTATAATACTTTCAATGTATCTCTTAAGAGATACCTTTCAAACATGGACAAGAGTGGATTTCCCCTTAAAGGTATCTCCTAGGAGATACATTTCAAACATAGATAAGAGTGGATTTCTTCTTCAAAGAACAAGTGGAATTTTTCTTTACACAAAAGGCACTACTGGATGCCTTAGATAAATTAGTCTAGGATACGAAGGGGCACATCGAATAACTGGTCCATTTTGGATTCCCCTCTCCATTCTTTGTGAACAACATCATCCTCCTAGAGGACAAAATAAAAGAGATGTTGGAGAAGCAGAATGACCAGACTATTTTCTCAGCTCTCGATCGAGTGCCAAGTGTCTTTGAGTTGGAGACCATATTACATCTTCTCATCTAGCTAGAATTTTAGACTCTAAAAATAGCATAGGGCTTGAGTAACATCTCCTTCAAGGAGATTATGGATGTGGATAGAGCCTTCAAAGCTCTGAAGAAAATACTGAATGCATAGAGGAGTGGATGCCTTTGAATGCTATCCCTTTGAGGTTGTAAACTTGACAGGGCTCATCCTTTTTGTAGCTTTGCCTTGACTAGTCTACAAAACTAAAATTTTTGGGTTCTTCCATATGTAGGTAGATTCCCCTTCAAATTGTTAGGAACTATGGATTGTAATCCACATTTTAAAGTTTTAGTATAGCTAGCTTTTATCATGGACACATTTGCTGAGTTTGGTAGATGGTATATTGGCCTCCTCTTTCCCAAGTTCCCTTTGTTATTTTTGGTTGGTCACAACTCATCATGTTGCTACCATGTGGCATCTCGACACCCATTCTTTATGAAAAGATTCCCAGCAGGCCCAATAGTAATGTCAGCTCAACACGTGGGGACAAAGCATTTATCCAAGGCTAATTTTTTGTCAAACTTTAAGTAATGCCATTGGTCAGGTGGAGTGGAACCCCATCTTCTAAAAACATTCCAAAGGTTGTTCCAAAGGCAGACACATGTCAACACGATGCTTGTTCTAAGGGACATGGGCATCATAAGGTGTTTTAGTTACACCATATCTAAGATTTTGAAGACAAACTACACTCATGAGTCAGAGCTCCCCAGTCACTTGCAATGACCTCATCTTAGGTTGAAGTGCCTAGTTCTAGGTGTCTTTCTCTCAAGAGACCATTGCGCCTATATAAGCATGGCTCTTTCCTTTTGAAAAGAGCTAGATCTTAGATAATTATTTTGGATTAGAACAACCATTATAATAGTTAGTTTTGTAATAGAAGTAGCAACAGTGGTTTATTTGCATTTCATGACCTTAACAAGTCTCTTTTACAGGAAGGTTGGATATTGTATATTGTGTTATTTGAACTTTTTGTATGGTATTTTTCCACCCATATTGAAGAAGATATACTATTTTATGTCAAATTGAGTGAGATGTATTACTATGTTTTATTATTTTTGTGAACCTAGTGTTTAGTTTCTAAATAGTAAGGAGTCTAGAGTAAAGAGAAAATCTAGTTTAATATGATAAACTATAGATTTTTATCAAGTAAATTAAATGAAGAGAAGAAATAAACTTATTTGAAAATGGACTGAAATAGATGATTCAAGAGCTAGAAATTGATGTGCAAGACTGGGACACTCATGAGTCTATATGTGGCCTTCATTTTATGATTAGACATGAGCACCAAAAATGGAGAGTGGTACTAGTGTTGTAGTCCACCTCTATCGTTATTGTCCTAAGGATCTGAGATTTATGGGTTTTGTTCACCTAGTTTGTGTGAGTATGTGTACAAAATTTTGGAGGCTGAAAGTCAATAGATTTCATTGTAGGTTCATTTCAATCTCCAAACCTTGTATCTATCTACACATGTAAACAATAAATGCATCAAAAGCAAAAGGGGGAAAAACTGTGTTAGGGGAAGAATGATCACATGATCCAGAACCCCTGCTATCCTGATCGTTGCCTACATTAACCCTCAAACTAAGGTCTCATATCAAATGTAGTTCTCCCTTAGGGAACGTGCATAATTAATGCACACAATAGATGAAAGAATGACTTTCACCTAGGCCCTTCCTTGATAAAGCATGCAAGTCTATGTGTGATCTAGAATGCTGAGCTATACTATTAATTGATTTTATTATGTAATGTGCCAAAATAGTAAGTATTAGATATAAAATGTCTTGTGTAGTCTTTTATATAGGAGATTCATTATTTCAAATTTGAGAGCTTTATTTGCATTTGGTTGACATTGAAAAACTTAGGGACAAAGCTAAGAAATGGGTTGGGACCTAACTAGCAAAAGAAACTGACCATTGGAGGTCAAAATGACTTTGGACAAGAGCATTAGACATGGACACTAGTGGCACTGATGTTGTAGTCTAACCCCAATGCTCTTGTCCTACAATCCTAGGACCTAGGGGGATGGGAAGAGGATAAAAAACCTAACCTAGTTGAGGTGGAATGATTGTTTGAAAGGTTTAGGATGACCAAGAATAGACAAAAATTTGATTCAAGCATGGAACAAGACCAAATTGAATAAAATGAAAGATATGACTAAATGTGAATAAAACTCATATTCTCTAGTCGAAGTCTCAAGTGGAAGGACTATGAAAAGACATGATATGTGTAGTTTCTTGACCAATTTAGGGTGTATACATTTGTCCCCCTTTTAATCTAATGATGAAATAAAATGAAGTACTAGAGTAAAATAAAGGAAGAAAAAATATGTACTTGAACTTAGCTACATGGAGATAAGTATGTTGAAAAAAAGTCCAACTCACTTTTTGGCCAAGGAAGTGGATCGAGAGCTAAATAGTGCCTGGAGAAAGAAGGAATCCCTGAAATGGATGCCCCCTATATTGAGTCTAAAAGTGGAATCTATGTAATCATGGAGGAGGGAAATACTTACCCCTATGTTGAATCTGTATGAAAATGAAGAATGCTCGAAGGCTAAAAACCAATGCTTGTCATCTGTCCCATATAAACTCATGTAATCTGGAATGTATGTATAGAATTTTTATGTTTTGAAGAGTAAAATATATCATGCCCCACTCTAGATAATCTGAACTAGAACTGAGAAGTGCTCAAAGGCCCAAAACTAATGTCTTCCCTCTGTCTCACATAAACTCATGTAGTTTGGGTCTGGGTAATGCTATGGACCAATCACTATAGATGATCATATGGTCCAACTTGGTGACAACTTGGTACAGTTGGGTATAAACTAAAACTCTGGTAAATTTTCAAGAAGAGAATGACATGTTTTTCCATTCTAATCTATATAATCCTAGATGGTGAAGAACATGAACATTTATGCCATGCCCCCAAATTTGGTATGTGAGTGATGCATTTGTATAGTCTGGTAATTTATATAACCACATGTGATATGACCTATCGTACCCTATCCCATGTGCTAAACTAGAGATTAAAACATTATGATCTACACTATGCCTATAATATGCTATCTGGTCTTGTAACTGTCATGTTGTATGGTGTTGTATGTGTGAGATGTGTAGTATGTACATGCCCCCAAATCTAGTATTTGAGTCTGAATCTATATCAAAGTCACTGTGAATCTATATAATCTGAACCATTGTATTTGACTAGTCTATGTATCTATAAATTGAAGGTATGTCCCTTTGAATGTCTTAAGTAACGCTGAATGACCCATGCACTTTGAATCATTGTAAATCTTGACCAATTTGAGTTGAATCTGATAATCTGATTGTTGAATGTGTATGAACTATGGTGTATCTATCTATGAGAGTTGATAGGTACACTGGATAAATGTAGGAATAAGAATAGTAAGAATGATGCACTCCTTTCAGGAAGAGGGACAAGATATACGATAGAGAAGGTTGAGCCAAAAGTGATGACTAGTGGCATAAGTAGAAACAAGGTTGGCTTATTGTGAGGAGATTGAAAGTTTGTTGAATTGATTAGACTAAGTTGTTTAAAAGTTTGAATGAGTTTTGACTGGTAGGGAGCAAGTTGTATGTCTGGGTGTAAAAGAGGTATAGAGATGTGTATGTCATAATAGGAAGATGATGTAGTAAGAGAGCAAGGCTTGCATGGTGTTGAAGGTATCATTGTAACAATTCCATGTAATAAAATGGTTTGTAAAATAGAGCTACTAGGTTTTAGTTATGGGCAAAATGGTATTTTACTTTGAATGAGAAAGTTGTTTGATATAGGAAAACTTGATTGATTCTTGATTCATTTGCGTGTTGATTAAGTTGAGATTTAGAGATCTAGAGTAGGAGATATGTCGAGGGTATGAACACCTACCATGACATGATTTGAGCAGTTGGCAGCCTAGGTTGAGGCTAGTGGAGAGGTTACCCTGGTATATAGTTGAAACATGTGATTTTTGCCTATTTGAAAGCTTGTTTTTTTTTGTTTTTGTTTTTGAGATATTTTGAAGTGTTTTAGGATATTTTCACTAGTTTTAATGATCTTATCTATTGTTCAATGCTGTTATCTAGGGTTTGGTGTTGTTGTCCAACATTGGTGTCCTTTTACAATGCTATTATCCACTGGGACTAGTTTTCTAGGATTTTGAGTTATTCCCTGTTGTTATGTAGCTTAGTTATTTTACTTGGCATGGTTAACTGATATATATATATATATATATATATATATATATATATATATATATATATATATATATATATATATATATATATATATATATATATATATATATATATATATATATATATATATGTTATTTGTTGGTGTTTTTCAAGGTGAGGTATAGATGAGGGAGTTTTGTAGAGGCCAAGTGATGGAGACACTAAGATTGTTACCTTCGTTAGCTGATGAGAGAGCTGTGATGGATAGGGCAAGGTTGGGTCATGTGTGTGATCAAAGCACTATGCAATGGGATAGGTATCTGATTATCACATTATGTGAGAGGTGGAATGTAGACACGTGTACTTTCTAGCTTCCTATTGGGGAGATTATGATTACTCTGGAGGATGTGTACCATATTTTGTATTTATTGATTAGTGGATGGTGTGTGACTTTATCGGATGACATAGGTGTTGATGATATTGATCATGCATCCTTGTATTTTGTTGGTGTGCCATCAAGAATACATAGGAGAGGTAGTGATAGTGATGTATTATTATAAGTTATTATGCAATCGAGTGTTCTACATCTACAGAAGTGGTTGGTCATGTTGTTGGCTTTATTTGTTGTTGTGGATGGGAGTGGGGTGTCAATTACATACAAGATGCATAGGATCATGCATAGTATAGAGGTGTATGGTACTATTTTCTCATAGGGTACGACTATGCTTGCCCATTTATACAAGGATATTTATAAGTTTACTCAGGAGGCATTCAATGATGGTGTGAGTGTGACTACTTTATTGCATTATTGGGCTTATGAGCACATAGCATTTTTGTGACTGATAGGATTACCAAAAGAGAGGTGGGCACCTCCATAATGATTTGGAGAGTGGTGGATGAGTATGTTGGCTATCCAGTCTCCTAGGATAAATCACTATAGATGAGTTTTAGATAGATTGGTGGCACAAGATATCATATGGAGGCCTTACAGAGGATTCCCTAGATGGGTTTGAGGATGGAGTGCAACTGCAGTATATGAGTGTTGTTTGTTACATGATTCCTAAGTTGGAGTGTATGAGTGATTTTAGTATAAGCATGTGACTAGACATTTTGGGGTACCAAAAGATGTGCTCCCTACAACATGGGTGTGGGTGAGGAGTGTAAAGGCACTAACAAGGGCAGGAGCTCATGGGAGGCCTACTCAGGTTGAGTTAGCATTATTACCTTTGGATGCATAGAATGTGGTTATAAATATTCTTGATGTAGATGATGTTGGATGCACAAAGGCATATACCACATGTTAGACAAGGCATCGGTGGGATCCATTGTATCCTATTGATGGAGGGGATGCCCCTGAGTATGAGGATCCCACTCTAATCCAGATAATGAGAGGTAAGCATTGATTATATTTGAATTGTGTACAAGTTTGTGATTATTTTATCTTGTTTGGAAAATGCATATCTAATGTAGTGTTGTACTTTTTATGTGCAGGTGAAGTGGGAGGTACTCAAAATGAAGCACATACTGGGGGAAGAGGTGGAGATGATGGGTTCTAAGAGACCATCATTAAGTTGACACTCTGATAGATTACATGACATGTTCCTGATGATGTAGTGGAGGGTTTAATAGAGCATATGATAGTTACAGTTGGTGTTTATGCTCAATTTTTTGATAGAGTTGTTATAGAGACAACTGCATATGTTAGAGCAATGAGAGAGAGAGATGAGCTGAGGGCTGAGCTAGATAGGCATAAGATGCCTCCACTTGATTATGGATCGGTGAGTACGTGGATTATAGATGAGTATATGAAGCTTCAAAGGTGATATGCAGACTTATGTGAGGAGCACGGTTGGCTATTAAAGTGAGAGAGTCAGCGTAAGAGGCATTTAGGAGCTTGAGGAGGTGCGAGGTCATTGAGTGCTAAGCTGGACTATGGAACTAGTATTGGAAGAGAAAGTGAGATTGAGAGTGAGGGCATGATTCCCATTCATGATTGTATATATATATATATATATATATATATATATATATATATATATATATATATATTGTTTTGATTTCAAATCATGTGTACTATGTTATGGGATTTAAAAGTGTAATATCCCTTCAGATATCAAGACAAAAGCTCTGAATTGCTTATCTGAATTTTTGCAAAATATCTTCAATTAGATAAATAAATCACAGTATAAACTCTTATTTATTTGCTCATAAGCTTACAATAGAGGTCCTCTGTCAAGTATACAAAGAATATTGAAAGTACGGCCTTAATAGCCTGAATATTCCACAAACTGGGAAAGAAATCTGATTCTGGTACGTCTCGGCCTGCTGTGTAAAAAACACAGTCGCCGACGTCGGTTATGCTACCGTTGTCGGTCGATCTTTAGTCGTTATCTCGCCGATGTCGGTGATATGTCGATCGATGTCGGTCTCTATAAGTTTCTGTTCGCCGATGTCGGTTCCTGAACTTTCCGTTGATGCGTACAGATTTTCACAGATCTGTACGGAATTTGTACGGCCGCTGATATAGCGCAACCTGTATGCTTGATCATGATCTGTAAAATTATGGGCTAATACAAAAGATCTATATCTGGATAATTCTTGAATCAAAACCCAAAAATACTGAAATACCTGTAAACGCTTGTGATAGCTTCTGAGTGAAGTTATCTCTCAAACTTGTAAACACCTATGATAACTTCTGTATGAAGTTCTCTCAATTTGGCAATAGATCCGCTGATCTTTCACAACCTCTGAATCGCACACAATGAAGAGTTGACGTTCTTCAATGCAAATGGAATCCTGGAACCCTTGGCTCAGTCTTCACAGAAGAATTTCTTAACAAGAATCAATATCAATAATAGTCATGAATACAAACTCTCCCCCATGAGAGATTCTTATACCCTTCCAAAGGTGTGCTTGATAAAATTAGATTCCCTTAAATTAGACTTAGGGCTTCCTTAATTTAGAACTAGGGTCTTAAAATTAGACCAATTCTTAAATTAGAATGAGGATCCTAAAATTAGACCCAATAATAAATAATTAATAATTAATAATTAATTAAAATTAGACCAAATAATTAATATTTGATTAAATCAATCAAATATTAATATCTCCTTTAATTCATGTCCGAAAGAGCCCGAACGAAATCCAACCCATCTCCATCAAGACCCTCTATCCATCCCATCAGCCTACGAGGGTCGCATAATAGGCTAATCATCCGCTCGAAAAGATGTCAACTAGAAGGGGATATGACAGTCCGCCCCCCCTGAAATTGCTTGCCCTCAAGCAATCTCAACTCTGGATGCTGTAGAATATCCTCGCCTTCCCATGTCGCATCCTCAACTGGCAAATCTTTCCACTTTACCAAATATTCCCTGATAGTCCTCCTACGCAACTGTCTCTCTCTAGATTCCAAGATGGACTCAGGTACTAAAATCAACTTTCCCTCATCATCTAAGTGAGGTAAAACTGTAGAAGGTATCACACGGTGTCCTAACGCCTTTTTGAGGCGTGATACATGAAAGACATTGTGTACCTTGCTCTCTGTCGGAAGCTCTAACTCATAAGCCATCTCTCCAACACGTCTCAGGATCCTGAAAGGACCGTAGTAACGTGGCTTAAGCTTCTCTGCCCCACTCTTCTTAAGAGTAGACTGACGGTAAGGCTACAGCATAAGATAGACCATGTCACCCACCTCAAAAGATCTCTCGGTCCTCCGCTGATCTGCATACTGCTTCTGCTGATTCTGCACCTTAGCAATATTCTCTTTGAGAGTCCTCATAGTATCCTGACTCTCCTGCAATAAGTCTCCAACACTCGGCACTCTACTGTCGCTCAGTAGCAAATCTAGAAAACTTGGTGCCTCATACCCGTACAATGCCATAAAAGGAGACATCTGAATGGTCATGTGGAAAGTTGTGTTATAGCAATACTCGCACAGATGAATCCACTTGACCCAAGCTTTTTGCTGCCCTGCAATGTAGTTCCTGAGGTAGCCCTCCACCCATTTGTTCACTATCTCCGTCTGTCCATCAGTCTGCGGGTGGTAGCTGGTGCTAGGTGTAAGCTCAGTCCCACAAAGTCAGAACACCTCCTGCCAGAAGTGACTCAGGAACTGACTATCCCTGTCGCTCACTATGCTCTGAGGTAATCCATGTAGTTGGAATACCTCTCGGAAGAAGACCTCTGCTACTTGTGTAGCTGTATGTGTGGTGGTAATCGGGAAGAAGTGAGCATACTTCGTTAACCGATCCACAACTACATATATGCAATCTCATCCTTGGGCTTTAGGCAAGCCCGTAATGAAATCCATCGACAAACACTCCCACTTCCTGTCAGGAATTGGAAGTGGCCGCAACAATCCTGCTGGGTACGTGTTCTCCTGCTTGTTCTGCTGACAAACAGGGCACTCACGCACATACTGAAGAACATCTGCTTTGAGGCCTTTCCATGTGAATCTCTCCCTAATCTGTCTGTAAGTCTTAAAATATCCGAGATGTCCTGCAGTAGGTATATCATGAAAAACTCGCATGATAATGTTCTTCATTGATGATCCTGGGATCAAATAAACCCTGTTCTTGTAAATGATCAAGTCATTCACAAGAGTATATCTGGTGTCAACCATCGATCCCTCAACCATGCTAGATGCCCATGTATCCTTGGCATACTCTGCCACAATCATAAGTCGTCAATCCTCTGTAATGTGGACCATGGTACTCAAATACGGCCTGCGTGAAAGAGCGTCGGCCACAACATCTGGGTGCCCTTGATGAAAGAGATGTCAAAATCATATGCCTATATTTTACTCACCCACTTCTGCTGACGATCATTGAGGTCTTGTTGCCCCAAGAAATGTCTCAAACTATTGTGGTCCGTTTTGATGCAAAATTTGCTGCCCACTAGATATTGCCTAAATTTTGCCAAGGCATGCATGATAGCAAGCATCTCCTTATCATATATGCTGTACAGTCTCTCTGGTCCCCTGAGCTTACGACTCTCATATACTATGGGATGCTTGTCCTGCATAAGCACCGCTCCAATGCCCTCGCCTGAAGCATCGCACTGAAGCTCGAACGGCTTCGAAAAATCAGGTAGTGCCAAAACTGGGCACGTAGTCATCAACTCCTTAAACCTTTCGAAACACTCCTGTGCTTCAGGTGTCCAACAAAAAGCACCCTTTTTAGTCAAATATGTCATAAGAGCTGCATGTCGTGAATAACCATTCACGAACCTCCGATAAAAACCACACAGACCTAGAAATCCTCTTAGCTGTGTTAGGTTTGCTGGAATAGGCCAGTCTATGATGGTGCGGATTTTCTCAGGATCCATCCGCACTCCCCCTGCGCTGATAATATGACCCAAGTATAACAATTCGGTCATCCCCAAATCACATTTGGACTCCTTGGCGTACAAGGATTCCCTCTCCAAGATGCTGAGTACAGTCTCTAGATGAGCCAAATGCTCCTGCCAAGTCCTACTATATATAAGAATGTCATCATAAAAAATAAGTACAAACCTCCTTAGCAGTGAATGGAAGACTCTATTCATGGTGGACTGAAATGTTGCTGGCGCATTAGTGAGCCTGAATGGCATCACTATAAACTCGTAGTGTCCACTATGGCAACAGAAAGCTGTCTTCTTCACGTCCTACTCGCGAACTCTGATCTGATGATAGCCTGATCTTAAGTCTATCTTCGTGAAGTAATGTGCACCATGGAGCTCGTCAATAAGCTCGTTAATACGTGGTATAGGATACCTATTCTTAATGGTCCTCTTATTCAGGGCTCTGTAGTCAATGCACATTCGTAGGGTGCCATCCTTCTTCTTCACTAGAACAACTGAAGAAGCAAACGGTGATTTGCTTGGCCGAATGTGACCCATAGCCAGTAACTCCTTAATTGTTTTTTCGATCTCATCCTTCAACCGCTTAGGATGTCGATAAGGAGTAATCATAATGGGCTTAGCCCTCTCCTCAAGCTCAATAATATGCTCAATGCCCCTGTCTAGAGGTCTCCCTGGTGGAATGTCACTAAATACCTTATCATGCTTGACTCTCAACTGCTGAATGTCTGGATGATACTTGGTCTTCTGTTGTCCTTCCTGCATTGGTGCCAATGTGCACTCGACAGCCCACTCTACCATATCATGTCGCATGAGCCTCTCCATCCGATGTAAAGAAATGGTTTTGATGTTGCTGTCTCGTATTGCTTTAAGAATGTGAGTCTTCCCATCTACATCAAAACGGATCTCCATATCCTTAAGACTAAGAGTGACTACCTCAAGGGAATGAAGCCACTTCATGCCCAAAACCAAATCTATATCCCCCATGTTGACCACATAATAATCAGCCTTGAACTCATAGTTGTTCAAGCGCAATGGGAGATCTTTGATCATCTGCTCACACCGGAGGGTGTAACCGTCAGCTACCTTAACTCTAATGCCCTCAAACTCTTCTGTGGTGAGTCCACGCTTCTCCACAAATCTAGTATCAATAAAATTATGTGTGGCTCCCGTGTCAAGAAGGGTAATGACCCTCTGTCCTGCCAAAACTCCCCAGAGTCTGAATTATCCCTCGTGCTGGATGCTAGATAGACGTGCCTCCTGAATCTGGAGCTCTGACTCTGCCTCTACCCTAGGCTCTGAAGCCTTAGCCTCTGGCTCCTCGGAACAATCGTGATGTTCAGAATCTTTTGATTCCTCATCCTCATAATAGGCCCACATCACCCGATTTGCTTTGCCCTTAGGTCTCAAAGGACAATCATGATTAGCATCATATGGACCTTTGCAGTAGAAACAAAGCTTTTTCCTTCGTAGATCATTAAGAGCCTCTCTATCCAAAGGTGGTGCTGCTGGATTGGCCTTTGAATCATTCTTAACACCTGATTTATCTATGTTGAAACCTGGTCTTTCTCTATTCCTGTTGAAGCCCTTACTGCCCCTGGATGAAGAAGTACCTCTGGAGTTAGATCTACTAGATGGGGCTGCCATCTCCATACTATGCGCCTTCTTCATAGCTTCCTGTAAGGAAGGAGGATCAAAGCCTTTGACCCAACCTCTCAATGGTTCTATCAATCCCTCCATGAAGAGTACTACAAGTCGCCTCTCTGAAATGTCAGGAACCATAACTGATAACTTCTGGAAGTCACCAATATAAGACTCTAGACTGCCACTTTGGCGCAATTGTGCCAACTCTCAGAAATAGGACTCTGGATCCCTCCTATCAAAACGCTCTACCAGCCTATCCACAAACTCCTGATAAGATGTGATTCGATCATGATGGAGTGTCACCATCCCATGGTGCCACCAATCGTGAGCTACTCCCTCAAGATGTAGTGTCGCATATCTGATAGCATCTTTCTCACCCATCGGTCGCAATGTGAGAAATGTATCCAGCTTATTAACCCAGGCCTGTGCTGTCACCTTACCACTACCTTCAAACGTCGCTAGTGTGAGCCTGCTCGTAGCATGCTTCAGATCATTGTTCTGGGGTCTTGGTCTCCCATTTTGTCGTCCTTGGTAATGTTCTTTCCTTTGTGTGAGGAATCGGTCAAAAGTAATCATCTCCCTGACCATAGGTGGTAATGACTCCCACTCTTCAGTCGCTGCCCTAATTGTGTCTGTAAATGCCTCCTCATGCTCCTCACCTGCTATCACCTCCTCTGCTTCCTGTCTCACAAAGATAGGCCTAATAGGCCTATTCGCTGTACGAGAAACAGTCCCATGGCCTCTCTGTGATCCTGCATCACCCCTGACATCTTCACGGTGTGGGGAATGTCTCCTCAGAGTACCCAATCTCGGCAGTGCTGCTGCCAACTGCTGTAATACTTGGTTATTCTGCCTTTGCCCTTCTCGTAGTTCTCTAAGAGTAAGTAAAACCTCTGCATCATCTTGATCTCTAGGATGGTGAGGAATACGGGCCCTGCCAATATCGTCACCCATGTCTTCCGGCGGTTGTTCTAAAACTTGAGTGCCTTCAAGCAAAGCTCTACTGAGCGTGAAATACCCGTGTGGTCCCAACCCTTGTGGCTGCATAAGATTGTCAACCTCTTAGGATGGCAGGATTTAGCTCTGATACCACTGTAATATCCCTTCGGATATCAAGACAAAAGCTCTGAATTGCTTATCTGAATTTCTGCAAAATATCTTCAATTAGATAAATAAATCACAGTATAAACTCTTATTTATTTGCTCATAAGCTTACAATAGAGGTCCTCTGTCAAGTATACAAAGAATATTGAAAGTACGACCTTAATAGCCTGAATATTATGCAAACTGGGAAATAAATTTGATTCTGGTACATCTCGACCTGCTGTGTAAAAAACACAGTCGCCGACGTCGGTTATGTTGCCGTCGTCGGTCGATTTGTAGTCGTTATCTCGCCGATGTCGGTGATATGTCGACCGATGTCGGTCTCTGTAAGTCTCTGTTCGCCGATGTCGGTACCTGAACTTTTCGTTGATGCGTACGGATTTTCACGGATCTGTACGAAATTCGTACGGCCGTTGATATAACACAACCTGTATGCTTGATCCTGATCTATAGAATTATGGGCTAATACAAAAGATCTATATCTGGATAATTCTTGAATCAAAACCCAAAAATAATGAAATACCTGTAAACCCTTGTGATAGCTTCTGAGTGAAGTTATCTCTCAAACTTGTAAACACCTGTGATAACTTCTGTATGAAGTTATCTCTCAATTTGGCAATAGATCGGTTGATCTTTCACAACCTCTGAATCGCACACAATGAAGAGTTGACGTTCTTCAATGCAAATGGAATCCTGGAACCCTTGGCTCAGTCTTCACAGAAGAATTTCTTAACAAGAATCAATATCAATAATAGTCATGAATACAAACTCTCTCCCATGAGAGATTCTTATACCCTTCCAAAGGTGTGCTTGCTAAAATTAGATTCCCTTAAATTAGACTTAGGGCTTCCTTAATTTAGAACTAGGGTCTTAAAATTAGACCAATTCTTAAATTAGAATGATGATCCTAAAATTAGACCCAATAATAAATAATTAATTAAAATTAGACCAAATAATTAATATTTGATTAAATCAATCAAATATTAATATCTCCTTTAATTCATGTCCGAAAGAGCCCGAACGAAATCCAACCCATCTCCATCAAGACCCTCTATCCATCCCATCAGCCTATGAGGGTCGCATAATAGGCTAATCATCCGCTCGGAAAGATGTCAACTAGAAGGGGACATGACAAAAAGATATTGTTATATTCATTGCATATGGTTGTTTTAGAAGTAGTTGATTTGGTATTGATTTTTAAGGTTGTTTATGCTTGGTAAAATGATATTTGAGATATGTGATTTGATTGTTTGTTGATAAGTGTGATGCTAGATTTTGATTTGTAATCATATGTGGGCAAAAATTTGTGGGTTTTGTAATTGGTAAATTGTTGGGATAAATTGAGCTAATTTGAGGTTCGTAAATTGCTTTGATGGGTTGAGTTATTTTAATGTTGGTAAAATAAGATTTGGTAAGATTTGGATTCTTGATAAGCTAGTTTTTGGTTATGAATAGTTATTGGGAATTAGGAATGTTAATTGTTAGTATGTGGGGATGTAAAATAGCACACTGTGCATATTACTTCCCCAAAAGTGGCTCAAGAATACAAAGGCTAGCTAGACCTTTGGCTCCATCATTGCCATGTTAAGTGAAGCTATGGCATAATGCTGGTATGAATATATACTATATCACTCTGTACTAAATCACTATTTGAACATAGATGACCAATTGAACAAGTATCTGATACTATCTGCTATGTAGGAATATGCTCTGTATCTGATACTATCTGCTATGTACTAACTATAGCTGGACATGGAGATTCTACAAAATGTAACTTTATTGGATGTGCAACAAGGATTGTGTGATGTGAAGAAGGCTCATCTATCTATAATAATATAACCTGTGGCTTCTATTATTATGTGTATGACTGAGCCATAGATCGAGCTGGAGCTGAATCTTGTGAGGAGGCCTCATTTAATTCCAACCATAGTGGATTACTATGTGAGATATGACTCAAAAAATATGGTTGTAGTGACTATTTTTTGTGAATAGTACTCTATGATGTGGGTTCATTTAATCTTAACTGTAGCATATTATTACATGAATCAGACCTAGAAAATATTGCTATAGTGAATATTTCTCATGAGTAGTACTCTGTTGTGGTGCTTGTGACTCTACTGGATATGTATATGGAATTTCACTATGTACACATTAGACTATGATGCTATATGTATGTTTCTCTTGTTGTACTGGTTTCTAAAATTTTTGATTAGGTGAAATAGGAGATCTCTTGTAAGACTCTATCACAGAATGCATATTTCTTTCATGATGAGTGATTGATGATTCTTGTAAAGGAATGTCCTAGGATGACTCAGTCATAGATGAATGAGGTCTATAGTTCCATAATGGAAGAGATCTTGATGCCCCTTGTGTGAATGTTATGATGTCATTATCAACACATTTATTAATACAATCTCTGAGTTCATAACAATCATTATCTCTATGTCTAAAGATACGATGATGGTTACAAAAGGGTCGATGAGGTTGTTTTTATAGAAGATGTGGATCTCGTCGATGAATAGAAGGCAATGTGATTAACCTCTTATCTAGTAGTGTTGATAATATGACAGATGGGATATCCTGCTTTGAATCAAATTGTAGTGGTGCTTTGATGTTATTCTTTGTAGTGCGTATTGTAGATTTTACTCTGGAGATTGGTTCTCTATTCTTAATTGGTTATTTTTTCTAGTTGTGGTCTCCTATCTTATTTAGGACATAGTAGATGCTGGATGTTAGATACTGCTATAAAATCTAGAGTAATCTGATCAACTAAATCTACCTCAATCAATCCCAATTTCTTTTCCAAAGATAGAACTGTATAACATAAGTGCTTGAAAGAAGACTCTATCTAATATAGTAGATACTCAAGGAGAGGTTGGTGAAGCCCCTTAATAAAGATATGTTGAATCTCTAAATCTATTGGTTTGTATATCAATCTTAACATGTGATTCTTGAATCGTAAGATATAATCACTAACTGACTATGAAGTATTTTGATGTAAAGTTTCTCATATGTGACATGAGGGCTTGTGTTTGCGAAGTAATGCCTCCTCTAAGTCATCATATTTGTGAAAGGAGCCAACAGGGAGTAGATTAAATAACCAATTATGTGTTTCCCCCACTAATGTCTACTAGAACAATTTTAGTAGAATCAAAGAACTCGCATGAGGCAATGAGGCACTGCTGGTACTCCCATTCCATCAAAGTGAGGCAATGCTGGTATCTGGAAATGCTTAGGTAATGAAGCTTTTATGAATGTCTTCAAAAGTAGGTTACCATGTAGATCATTATCATTGATCCAAGACTTATAAGCCTTGTTTTCCAAGGTAAACAAATGTACTTGGTGTTATAATTCACCAACTGTATGCATCAAAGATATTATCTCCTAGGATGGTACATTATTATCTTGAAGTGGTTCATTTAATCATTGAATTTTATTTTTAATTTTATCCATGAAAATGCTACATGTAGTAATTGGATCATAAAGAGGGCTTGTGCTCACTTGAACCTTTGGAGTAATGGTAACTTAGACCTTACTAAAGGGATGTGGGCTACCATTCTCATTAGATGAAGGGTGAGAATTGCATTCTATTGTAATGAGGGGTGGATTAGGAGATTCATTGGTATCTTTATTTTTTAGTGTATGACATTTTAATTGAGTAGAAGATTTACTATTATCATGAACATTTGCATTATTTGAAATAGAATCATGCATAGAATTAGAAACATTTGGAAGTGCATTATGTTTGCGAGGTGGAGTGAGAGAAGAGTTAGAAACATGAGATGCATATTCTTCTTTACTATATGCATAATAATCATCATTATTTCATGCATTGTCATCATTGGAATATGGTTCATAATCACTCTCATTTTCATATTTGTTTGTATGTTCACTATCATATTCATTATTACTTTCAGTGTAACTAGGGAGAGGTGTAAGAGAATAATTCAATTTTTTTCTAATATGCAATAAAGTATCATTTGAAATTGGAATATCATGTGCATATATGTTATCCATGGGTGGAGTACATATATTATTTTCATGAGAAGTAAGAGAAAGATAGTTATCATTTAGACATTCTTTTACAAAGTAGAGTTAGGAACATGAGATGTATCATTTAAACTATGCATTGAAAATTTTATTCTATTGTGTTTATATTGTTGTAATATGGACATTGAAGTAGAGAGAGAGAGAGAGAGAGAGAGAGGGAGAGAGTAGGTTCGCATGGAAGCAAATTATCACCAATTATAGGTTTACTTGGAAGTGCATGACTAATTTGTTCATTTGGTGCATTGTGCATAGGAGAATGAGGTGAGAAGTATCTTTACCATTTATCAAAATTATTTTCTTTTGAAGAGGGAATAAAAGATATAGGTTTGAGATAATAAGATGCATCAATTTGTGCTTCACTATTAATTTCACGTATATCATCATATTCCTCATTACAACAATAGTAATAATATTCATTGTAAATGAAATCATTTCCCACAATTTTAGCTAATTTGCAATTTTGTAAATTTGTCCATTCATTATCATAATTATGAGAAAATTTTAGAAATTGATCTATGGGATGAGAGGTAAGAAGTGCATTAATGGCCATTTTATTTCTTTTACCAAAGAGAGTGTATAAAAGTACTATTAAGCAAATGAATGAAAAAATAACTACTAACATATAGATTTTGAAATTACTTTTGACAATCCAAATAATTTACAAAATTTTCAAACTATTTTTCTAAAAATTGTAACGGAGCAAAAATTGGGATTTGAGGACCTAGTTTAGAAATCTAGGGTTTTGGGATAGGGTTTTAGAATTTTCAGAAATTTTACCAATAATTTAAATTCTAAAAATATTTTTGAATAGAATAAACACACAAAAATTTGTACAACAATCAAAATTTTAAAATTAAATTTTTGCACAAGAAAACTACTAATATATATTTCTTAAAATTTTTAAGGGAGGGATGCTTAGGGTTTGAGCACCTAGTTTGGAAATCAAGGGTTTTGAGCTAGGGTTTTAGAGTTTTTTAAAAATTATTGAATAATTTTAAATTCTAAAAATAATTTTAAAAATAATAAATACACAAAAAATTATACAAAAATAAAAAAATTGAAATTAAATTTTTATACAAAAAAAGAAAAAAACTTTGAAGGTACTTAGGGTTTTAGATTTATTTAAAGTAAGTCAGGTTCACCAAATGTTTTATTATTTTTAGGAATCTAGTTTTTAGTTCCTATATAATAAGGGCCCTAGAGTAAGAAGAAAATCTAGTTTAATATGGTAAAATATAGATTTTTATCAAGTAAATTACACGAGAAAAATAAATAAACTTATCTGAACATAGATTGAAACAAATGATTCAGGAGATGAAAATTGATGTGCAAGATTGGGACACTGTCATGAATTTGGATTTGGCCTTTTTTTTATGATTGGAGATGAGCATTAAAAGTAGACATCTAGGAGTGGCACTGACACTATAGTCTACCTCTACTACTGTTATTTTGAAGATATGAGTTTTTTGGGTTTTGTTTACCAAGTTGTGAGTATGTGTACAAAATTTTGGAGGTTGGAAGTAAACAAAACTCATTATAGGTCCATTTCAATCTCAAAAACATGTATCTATTTACACACATGTAATCAATAAATGTATCAAAATCATTTATCTATTTACACACATGTAATCAATAAATGCATCAAAATCAAAAGGGAGAAAAACTAAGTTAGGAGAAAAATGATCGCATGATCCAAAACTATTGCTATCCTGATTGATGCTTAAAATAACATTTAAACTAGGGTCTCAGATCAAATATAGTTCTCCTTTAGGGAGCGTGCATAATCAACATGCACAATAGATGTAAGAATGAATTTCACCTAAGCCCTTCTTTGATCAAGCATGCAAGTGTATGTGTGATGCAAATTGCTGAATTATACTATTGATTGATTTTATTATGTAATGTGTCAAAATGGTAAGTGTTAGATATAAAATGTCTTTTTTAGTCTTTTATATAGGAGACTCATTATTTCAAATTTGGGAACTTTATTTACATTTGGTTGACATTGAAAAACTTAGAGACGAAGCTAAGAAAGGGGTTAGGGCCTAACTAGTAAAAGAAATTAATCGTTGGAGGTCAAAATGACCTTGGACAAGAGCACT
Organism: Torreya grandis; assembly: GCA_037957365.1. NCBI lineage: Eukaryota > Viridiplantae > Streptophyta > Pinopsida > Cupressales > Taxaceae > Torreya > Torreya grandis. The sequence continues at coordinate 1,317,212 of JARHVA010001657.1, read as the reverse complement.
AGATATGGACACTAGTGGCACTGGTGATGTAGTCTAACCCTAACACTCTTATCCTATAGTCCCAAGACGTGTGGGGATGGGAAGAGGATAGAAAACCTAATCTGGCTATGGTTTAATGACTGTTTGAAAGGCTCAGAATGATAAGGAATAGAAAAAAAGGTGACTCAAGCATAAAATAAGACCTAAATGAATAAAATGAAAGATATGGCTAAATGTGAGTAAATCTCATATTCTCCAGTCAATGTCTCTTATGGAAGGATTTTGAAAATACATGATATATGTGGTTGCTTGACCAATGTAGGATGTATACATGTCTGTTATTTCTTTACTCTACTTTTATAGTATTGGTTCTTATTTGTTGTTTCTAAGCACAACTACAATTTTCCTTTACATGGTAGTACTAAGTGATATTTTGAACGCCTTTGTAATATCTTCAACGTATTTTTCAAGAGATACCTTTCAAACATGCACAAGAGTGGATTTCCCCTTCAAGGTATCTCCTAAGAGATACCATTCAAAAAAGCACAAGAATGTATTTCTCCTTCAAGAAACTAGTGGAATTTTCACTTACATAGAAGGCACTATTGGGGGATATTTTGAAGGCCCATGTAATACCTTCTATGTATCTCCTAGGAGATACTTTTCAAACATATGCAAGAATGGATTTTCCCTTCAAGGTATTGTTGACCATTTATTGCCCAACAGGCCAAAAATCGGTCCCCTTCTGTCCCTACTGTTCTAGGCCATTTCATTTTCTGATTTTGCATGAATCTGTTCATTTCTATGGTGACGTCCCGAAAGCCGTCAAATTTAAGCAGATGAACTAGCCGTTGGGTGACGGCTGCGTGAATGTCAAATTTAACATAGTGGAGTAGCCGTTGTTTTTGAACTGCCTAAGCGCCAAATCATGGAAAGAGCCCCAAGGAGCGCAACGACCAGCTAGAAGATCACCCCCGAGGGCCAAAAGAGCAGGAAGAAGCTAAAGAGCAGAAAAGACAAAGCGTCAAAGTGGCAAAGGGAAGGTGAGTTATTGTAGATGAGCGGTGCGACCTGTTTTTTGCAGTTGGCATTGATGAGGGGATAAACTGTAGTTTGTTTGCAGAAAAGAGGTGTTGCCATGCTATTACATTAATGTTTGAATGCCAAAGTCAATTTTGGCAATTGTACAGCATGGTTCTAGCAGGCCTCTTCCAGAAGAATGACATCAATAACAGTGGTTTTCTCTTCCCAAGATTTAGAATGCACATGGGCCACTGACAGAAAATGAGCGCCAAAATCTTTCCCAAGAAGCACCAAGTTTCTCTTCCTCTTTCTATAAATTGTAAACTTCTCATTTGAGAAAAAAAATCCGCTCTTAGCCTTAAGGTAAAACTTTGCCCAAAAAATCTCTCGGGCTTGTAAGGCAGAGCTCTCCCAGAATTTTTACCTTGAATCAGAACTTAGCTGTTTTTACCTCCATTCTGAGTTTTGCATCTTTAGTATGTGTCTATGCCTTGATTCTGTGTTAAATCATTTTCTTAAATGCTTTTGCAGAATGATTTCAGCATGTCTGGTGCATTTTGTGAGTTTCCTTTTATAGGTCTGTCAGAAGTGTCCCTAAAGGAGTGTAGGTGAAGTGGATAGGCTGCTGTAGTGTGTCTCAGAGCGCCTCTAGTAGTTATTTTCTCCCTGTATCTCCACAGACCCCTGACCCACTGATGCAAAAGGTTTTCTCACTTCAGATGAAGTGTATAGGCACTTCCTTTTGGTGAAAAGTGTATATTCGGGCTGGGTGGATCACATTTTCTGGTGTATCACCTTTTCTTTTCGTAGGCTTAGGTTTTGTTTTCAGCATCTCCTTCTCCCTTTTCATCCCCCCCCCTTTTTTTACATTTTATTTGTTAGTAGTAGAAGAAACCAGGGCCTAAATGATACATCAGAGGGAGCTAGCCCTCATTTAGAGACACTCCCTTCCAGCTTTGCCAGTCTCACAGGCGAGAGGGGAGTTTTCATTGTTGTGTGAAGAAGGCAGGAGCTCGGCCTCCTACCAAGGGTGTAATCCATTGCGTTAACAATTTTTGGCATGCCTAGTGGGACCAACTAGGACAAGTTGTGTCCAAAGAGTTGAATTTTTTTGGTGTGTTCTTCAACTGACCAGCCTTTGGAGGCTTTTGCATCAACACCAATGGCGACTCTGAGTTGAATTAACTGGTTAAGCAGCCTGGTGCCATTAAGAAATCACCTTTGTATGTATAATCCCTCTGCACAAAATCATGGACCTTGTTGTCCTTCCTATAATTTTGATCAAGCTTAGCCTTTTTATGGCATTTCCCCAAGCATCCCTCCTAGTCACCCTTCAACCAGAAGGGAAAATTCCAATTTTGAGATCTTTCACCCTGATGGTACGCTTCTGACTTGGAAGGAAATGATGGAATCATGGGATAGGATAGAAGAGAAGAAAGGTTTTACTCAAGACCTTGAGGAAGATAAAACTGCTCCTTCCCATGATTCCTATGATCTCCAAAAAAGGCTCTTCCAAGAAGATCTAGCCAGGAGAATCGCAGAGTTAGAATCTAAAGAGAGATTCCTTAGCCAGTGTGTGATGGACGATTTAGACCCAATGACACATTCCATGTCTGAACACACCCCACCTACACATTTCCAAGAGAGATATCAGGCCGCACCTGATATTGATGAAGTGCTGACCAAATGGAAAGAGGAGAATCATTTGATTATAGCTCAAGGACTGCCTCCTCTTCCACATGGTCTTCCCACTTCACCTCTTCTCAAGGAAGAACCTGTTCTGCAGGAGACGAGTGAGGAGCAGAAGATCCAAGTTGTAGTTTCCTAAGGGGCTATTGTGAGCGACATCGAAGAAGATATCATCATTGAGGCTTTTTGTGAAGGCATCATTAGCAATGGAGAAGACTCAGGTCATGCATACATGCAGATGTTCCAGCAATACGAGGAGGAACAAAAGCATGGTGAGCTCTCTTCCCCTTTGTTCGATGAACTTCCTTGTCGCTTCGATGAGGAGGATGACTACGCTAAGGAGCTTGAGTTGGAGGAAGATCAGGAGGATATCTTTGAAAATCTAGAGATCCTGATCTTTAAAGAAGAAAAGGAGAGGCTAGTCTCCCTTGAGGAAAGCCTTGAAGAAGAGTTTTTTGAACAAAGAGGTGATGTTCTATGGGATGAGCAATCCTTTTGTGAGTCCATTTCAGACATCACCAAAGTCACCATTCTTCAAGAAGGCCAAGAGGGAGTAGAGGAGGAGTTTGATAGGTTCTTCAACAAGGCAGAAGGAAACAAGTCAAACCATGATGCATTGTAGAGGGAATGTACATGTCAAAGGGCTAACGGTGATAAGCCAACAACCACTGATTTCTTGGTGAAGAGCACCAGTATGAGGGACCAACATTCAATGAGCTTCTAAGGATAAGCAGAGTACATATATGTCAGAAGCATGTTCGAATCTGATCCACTCGGATACTAGCCAATCCAGGTGACAAGAAAGAGGAGCAGGTCACCAAATCTCTTTTTCATTCAGCTACTTGCCTGGCACCATAAGTCTTCTTGCCAGGAAGGGGACTTAAGAAATTTTCCCTTTGATCCAGGAGGGAGGCAATTATTCCTAGTTAGCTATATATAGTAGTTTATTTTCAGTTGTCTTTCTTGTTTTCCCTAAGTGCAGTTTGCATTGGTAGTGTTTTTAGCCTTGTGTGTTTCCCTTTGCGTGTGGGGTAAAAAGCTTCATATTTGATTCTTGGATCTTTTGGGGCTGTTGCTAATTTTTATTCAAGATGCATCTAACTTCATGCCCAATGGACTGCAAGGCAACTGGTCTTTAAGCATAGAAGGCATGCTTCCCCTGGGAGTTGCCAATTTGTTGACCATTTTTTGCCCAATAGGCCAAAAATCGGTCCCCTTATGTCCCTTCTATTCTAGGCCATTTCATTTTCTGATTTTGCATGAATATGTTCATTTCTACGGTGACGTCCTAAAAGCCGTCAAACTTAAGCAGACGAACTAGCCGTTGGGTGACAGCTGCATGAACGTCAAATTTAACATAGTGGAGTAGCCGTTGTTTTTGAACTACCTAAGTGCCAAATCATGGAAAGAGCCCCAAGGAGCGTAGCGACCCACTAGAAGATTGCCCTCGAGGGCCGAAAGAGTAGGAAGAAGACAGAGTAGAAAAGACAGCATCCAAGTGGCAAAGGGAAGGTGAGTTATTGTAGATGAGCGGCGCGACCTGTTTTCTGTAGTTGGCATTGATGAGAGGACAAACTGCAGCCTGTTTGCAGAAAAGAGGTGCGGCCATGCTCTTACATTAATGTTTGAATGCCAAAGTCAATTTTGGCAATTGTACAACATGGTTCTAGCAGGCCTCTTCCAAAAGAATGACATCAGTAACAGTGGTTTCCTCTTCCCAAGATTCAGAGTGCACATGGGCCACTGACAGAAAATGAGCACCAAAATCTTTCCTAGGAAGCGCCAAGTTTCTCTTCCTCTTTCTATAAATTTTAAACTTCTCATTTGAGAAAAAAATTTACTCTCAGCTTTAAGGCAAAACTCTAACCAAAATCTCTTGGGCTTGTAAGGCAGAGCTCTGCCAGAAATTTACCTTGAATCGAAACACAACATTTTTACCTCCATTCTGAGTTTTTGCATCTTTAGTATGTGTCTATGCCTTGATTATGTGTTAATTCATTTTCTTAATGCTTTTGTAGAATGATTTCAGCACGTCTGGTGGATTTTTGAGTTTTCCTTTTACGGGTGTGTCAGAAGTGTCCCTAGAGGAGTATAGGTGAAGTGGATAAGCTGCTGCAGCATGTCTCAGAATGCCTCTAGTAGTTATTTCCTCTATGTATCTCCACGGACCCCTAACCCACTTATGCAAAAGGTTTTCTCATGACAGATGAAGTGTATGGGAGCTGATTCTCAGTGAAAAGTGTATGTTCAGGCCTGAGTGGGTCACATTTTTATGGTGTATCACCCTTTTCCCTTTTTAGGTTAGGTTGTGTTTTCAACATTTCTCTCTCCCTTTTCATCCCCCCCCCGCCCTTTTTACATTTTTTGTTAGCAGTAGGAGAAACTAGGGCCTAAAAGATACATCAGAGGGAGCTAGCCCTTACCTAGAGACTCTCCCCTCCAGCTTCGCCGGTCCCACAGGTGAGAGGGGAGTTTCCATTTTTGCGTGAAGAAGGCAGGAGCTCGGCCTCCTGCCATGAGTGCAATCTTTTGCGTCAACAGGTATCTCCTAGGAGATGCATTTCAAATAGGGATAAGAGTGGATTTCTCTCTTAAGGAACAAGTGCAATTTTCTCTTACATAAAAGGCACTACCGGATGATATTTTTAAGGCCCTTGTAATACCTTCAAGGTATCTCCTAGGATATACCTTTCAAACATTCACAAGAGTGGATTTCCCCTTCAAGGTATCTCCTAAGAGATTCTTTTCAAACATGCACAAGAGTGGATTTCCCCTTCAAGGTATCTCCTATGAGATACCTTTCAAACAAGCACAAGAGTGGATTCCCCCTTCAAGGTATCAGAATTAAAAGACAACCTGAGATCTTGCTAAAAATTGAGGGTCACCATGTGGTGAGAAATAGATAAGTAATCATGTAAAGCTACATTTTGAGAATCTATGAGGTAATCATAAGGTGCCACATATTTAGATTTCAAGCCAACTTGGTAGCTTAGTCATATTCAGGCCACGTGAGTATTTAGCAGTATTTGAGGTAGTAGCCACGTGTTGAAAGGTGGTAATATTTAGCTTTAAAGCTAAAATTGGTAGCAAATCAAATTCAAATTAAAGCTAAATTTAATTATGGTGTAATTAATTTCTAAAAGCAATAGTTTAAATTTTAACAAACTTATGATTAATACGGCACAAACTGAGATCGCCATCAACATTGCATTAATCAAGCTTGCCAAAAAGGACTTCTATGCATTCATCCCATATTAAGACAATATATGATCTCATCAATCAAAATTCGAAAGCCATCGCTGAAGCAGTAACATCTAGAACCACCAAGTTAGAATAGTTCATGTTTCTCTATTCATATTTGACAAACATAGTCTTTTGAGACACCAATTTCAATACCATTGCATTGACCATGGATGACAAGCACTACAATGACTTGTTCTACCATATGGAGAGGTTTCCTCCCCAGACATCTACCTTTTAAGGGCCAACTCCAGCTTAGCCATTGTCTCCATCAACAAAGCCCAAAATGGTTCTTCAAATAAAACATGGATTAAACAAATACAATTGTTTACAAATATATATAAACAATACCATATATATAAGGTCATTTATTTATATATATAAGGTGTTAAAGTTTTTTAAATAAATATATAAGGTCACCTAATTTATTTAAAAAACTTTATATATATTTAGCACCTTATATATATAAATAAATGACCTTATATATATGGTATTTTTATATATATTTGTAAACAATTGTATCTGAACTGACTAAAGTTTTGCTTTGAAGTCTGAAGGTTTAGCTCCAAAGACTAGTAAATTAGTTCTGAATACTGGAAGCTATGCTTCGAAGACTGATATCTATGCTTCTAAGATGAAAAATCACAAATGGAAAGAATCTACCTCCATCATTGAGAATCAAGACAATGTCATTAAACCAACAATGTCGTAATCTATAATTTGATGTGACAATGTTTTAAAAGATCTCCAGTAGATTTGATGTGACGGTATTTTGTGACGATGTTTCCAAATGGTATTCTCAAACAAGATTGATGTAACTATCTTTTAAATAGGTCTCTCAATTTTTTTTGGTATGATACATAATTAATTATGATTATTGCTCCCACTACTGCCAATAATGACCTTTATGACATATTTTTACTACTTGACTAGATAAAACACATTCCCATTATATCTCACATGCTCTGAAGAGATAACCATAACTATCACCATCATTCTTGTTATAATCACATCATATAACCTACTTTGCTATTAATTTTTACATTATCATTACTGGTAATTATTATGTAATATCTCTAACCTCTTACTTCCCTTTTTCCTTGTGTGAATTCAAGCTCTGTGTTTTTACATTATAGTCAGGTTTGTAATTAAGTACTGCTTGCTCTAAAGATAATTGGGTGAAAGAAGAAAAGTGAACCAGAATCCTCTGATGCATTGCTACAATATGAAGTAGCCAGAGATGTCTTTGAAATGGCAAGTTGGTTGAACTTTTTAAAAATGTTTTAGGGATTTCATAAAAAAATTATTCAAGAATTCTATGAGAATTTTGATGAAGATCGTGCTATTATCAAAGGAAAGAACATTCTAGTAAATATCTCTATAATTAGTGCTCTATCTGGGATTTTTGACGATGGAGTAGTTGGGATTGAAAAGATCAATTTTTTTGTCCTAATTTATATGTTTGTTGAAGGAAATGAGCCACACCCCAAACTAACCAAATCCCACCAAGGAGTGACCAAGAGAATTCAGAGAGAGGGTCTTCCTCAACCTTGGCAAAATGTTATTTTTTTGATAATGAAATATATCACTTATGATGGTCAGTTTACAGTAGTGGGGGGAGATGTGATAAGACTCCTTCACTTGAAGAAAAGCATAGTTAGAGAAAAATATGAGATCAATTTTCTCTCTTTTCTTCATAATGCTCTGATTAATGTTTCTCAAAAGATAAGATGAGGTATTGGGTATACCTATCATCATGGGCTAGTTACACTCATTTATCATCATTATTTTCTTAGTAAACCAAGGGGTGAAAAATATTGGTCCTCTTTCCTCTAAACGTTTTCTCCAGTTCTTGCCAAAAAGACACCATGACCTACCTCTCCTCCTTCCACTACAATTTAGATTGAAGAACCCACAGTTCAAATTGCAAAACAACGATCTCCACCATCATTGGTTCTAAAAATACTACATCAAAGATCAAAGCAACAAATGGGACTTTCTTCAGACACTCATCATCCTCTTCCAACTAAAATTTGATACATTCACTAAATTATCTTAAAGGAAGAAGAAGAAGATGATGTGCAGGCCACAAAAGAAGTTGTATTTGCAGAAAGCACCCTAGTAGAAAAGGTTGTACCTCAAGAAGTAGAGTGTCTTGTGCCCTTTGTTGCTAATAAGAGTAAAGCACCCTTAATTGAAGAAGATCTATCTTCTCCACATTCTGTCAATGCATAAAAAATTGAAGCATGCCATAGATTTATCATGCTATCAGAAAATAATCAGACTGCAACAAATCGAATTAAATGTTCTCCATTCAACTTTGAAAGGGACTTGATGATTTCTAATTTGAAACAAATGTGAGAAGAATATGTTACTAGAGTTAGTGAACAAGAAATAATTCTTTAATAAGTACGAGTTGAACAGAGTAGGGTCCACAATGTAATGTTTTTATAGACTCAAGAATTGAGTAATTTGCAAAAGTCTCTTACTATCAAGGACACTCAGATTACTGATTTACAAAATACCAATGTTGATAAGTGTAATCTGATTAATAATATGAGAAAAATGTTTTTGATAGAAATACAATGCTCACCCAACATACTAATAGAATAATAGAGTTTGCCACTCAAAATTCTAAGTTACAACTTTCTATTTAAGCTATGCAAAGAAAAACATGAGAGATTGCAGTTCAGACAGGGTCCAACAAGAGATGTTCCCTCTTTCCATGTTCTATTACATGTAATAATCTCAATTTGGCATATTACTTAGAATAAAATTCAAAAATTAAAGGATGAAAATGTCAAACTTAAGGAGAAATCTCAGAAGCAATTGATAGAATTCCAATTGTGATTATAGAAAGCACATGGTTTTATCCAACACATCTGTGCTAGTTCTAAAAAACTATTAGCATGTAGGTAGCCGTCATCAGTCTATATTCTTTTCTTACATGAGAAATTTTATAAATGGTAGATTCAATTAATTTTCCTTGGTTTTTCACATATCATTAAAGATGAGTATGTATTTATGGACATTTTTCTAAAGAGCACTGAAGAAAGATAGGATGCCATTTGTGAGTTCTATACTTTCAATTTATTGTTAGGATATCAGTCTGGTTTTCTGATAAATTTATTTATTGGAGAGACATAATTACTTATCTTTCTCTCCACTCTAAGGAACCAAATGACATTGCAACAAACCAATAATATATTTTTAAAATTACAAAGCACCACTAGGTTATGCATGAGACCACAATTTCTAAAACCAAAGAAACTTATTTCTTCTTTTCAATCACTGTATCATATGACTATGAAGGACAAGTATCATGAGGTATTGAGATCTAATATTGCTGCTTTTAGAGATTTTCTAAACCACCATTATGTCAATAGTTTCAATGTAAGTTTTACCAGGTGGGATACATTACCTATTGAGTTGAAACATAGGGAAGTCCTCAGTGCCACCAATATTAACTAGAGTCTAAGAAGAGCTAAAGTAGTTTGCCAGATAATCACTCAGTGCTTAGAAAATAGAAGTTCATATGTCTGGATTGGGATGAGGTTTAGGATTCCTATCATTCTATGTCCTCTATCTCCATGGCAATGATGAAATTCTCAAGTATAAGTTGAATTTGAAGCCTGCATGCATATATTTGTCAGAGATCTTGGATTCTTGTCAAGGGGTCACCGTGGCTGGGGCCATCATTTTGAAGTTTATAATCTAAATCAGAGGTATGAATCAATAAATTTAGATTAAGGATCAGTCATCCCACTTCTTTATAAGATTTGCAAAAGGTAAATGTAGGGGAGAAATGATGAACATTTCATATAGCTCATCATAGTTATATAAATTGTCCATAAAATTTTGTGTTTGATTATATATTATATTGCATTTATTAGTTAAAGTCTGATCTAAGTAGGATATGAATGCAATTTTTTATATGTTTTTATGTAATTTATTACTAATTTTTTACCTTGTTATTGTATCTAACTTGGATGAATAGCATAGTTTTGAGTACAACATATCTCACGAATGGGGTAATTTTGAGTAAAACAAAACATCCCAATGATGGGATAATTTTAAGAAGGCAACATAGTTTTTACGACTCTTTCGACTACAATTTTGATGATTTGGCAAGTGATTTTCAAAGATTGAATGCTCCTAAGACACTCCAAAATTGATCTGAATATATTCTGGGTGTACTCTGAAGACATACACAAGATGCTCCAAAAAAGTCTAGGAATATTCCAAAGACCTAAACAGGGTGATCAGAAGCATGTACCATATTCTCCAAAGATATCTAAATGTGCTCTGAAGACTATAAACATTATGTGTAATACATGTTGAGACTAATTAGGAGCATTTTACTAAAAAAAATTTGATTGAAAAAAAAAAAAAAAATAGATTGGATGCAAATGATCGCTGACAAAAAAAAAAGGAGAAACGATACAAATATTTATCCCCCTTCTGCTTCTCAGCGCTCAAAAACTTATCCCTAACCAATATCTACTCCTATTTTTAAGGTGCAAATATTTTATAAACAATTTTTTAATATATAATGATACATGGGATACCTCTCCTCAATAATATCAAAGCACGAGGGAAAAGTTCACCAATAATGCTAGGTGTTATTCAATCATTCATTCATTAAAATGTATGACATGACATGAGGGAAAAGTTCACCACCCCAAAAATTGACTTTTCTACTCATTCTAAAATGGACATAATTCAACTCAAATAATAATAACTTGAAATATGCCAAAAAATGACTTTTTAACTCAGTTTAAAATAGAAATAATTCACAGTATATTGAACAGAGACAATAGATGAACAATGCAAAAAGATAGAGAACAGGTGGAACCATTGAAACCCTCTCACATCATGACATTTTTTTACTATGATTATTTGCTTACAGTTAATAAAAATGTTTGTTTACCCCTCACGTTCATCATTTGGGTCCCTATTGAATACAAATAAATGCGAAACAATCATAAACTCTACCGTTTCATTATCTCAACTATTTCATTATTTGCTTACAATTAATTAAAAAATGTCTGATTTCCCCTCACATTCACCATTTGGGTTCTTATTGAATACAAGAAAGCATTGAATAATAATAATATCCACCATTTCATTATCTCGACCATTTCATTATTTGTTTACAGTTAATAAAAAAAAATTTATTTTCCCTTCACATTCACCATTTGGGTCCCTATTGAATAGATGTAAGAACTAAACAATCTTAATCTCTGCCATTTTATTATCTCAACTATTTAATTATTTGCTTATAGTTAATATATTTTTTTGATTTCCCCTCACATTCACCATTTGGGTCCCTATTGAATATAAGTGCTAAACAATCCTAATCTTTGTCATTTCATTATCTTGATCATTTCATTATTTACTTATAGTGAATAAAAAATATCTATTTTCCCCTCACATTCACCATTTGGGTCCCTATTAAATATAAGTGCTAAATAATCATAATCTTTGCCATTTCATTATCTTTGCCATTTCATAACAAAAATCTAGGTCTATTTGAATCTCAACGATTTCATAACTTAAAGTGGTAAACAATGAATAAAAGGGTCATGCCAAGTCAAATAAATCACATATTTCAAATACAGTAAAATAATACATTACATAGATTCAATACCTAATAAGAAGCATCTACATAAATGACAATGAAAAATGGGGTCAATGCTTCCACTACCAATGCCACAATTAATCTAATAGTCAATACAAGAATGTTTTTCAACCTTCAAAAGGGAGAGAAAAATTGAGAAAAAATAATTGAAAGAGAAAAAGATAAACTTAACCCTAATTTCAAAGCACATGGGAATTTTTAATTCTATAATAATTTAAAAGTTTATATAAAAATTTGTAACATATAAAATTATTTTAAAATAATACTTATATATTTAAACATACTAAACGTTTAAATAATGTACATTATTTAATAAAAATATTTAAAGATTTAAACATAAATAAAATAAATAATAAACTCAGATAGTTTTTATATATAAAAATATTTACAAATTTTTATTGTTTATTATAATTATTCTAATTAAAAAAGTTTATTTATATTTGTTTAATAAATTACATGATTAAATTATCTAATAGGAATTTGACTCCTTAATTTTTAGTCCCCATAGAATACCTTTGAGATAATTTAATTCACCAATTCAAATATTTGTGAGAGTGAGTCACCGTTATTGAATTTACAAACTAATATTTGGAGATGAATTTGACCCCAAAATAGTAATTAAAATTAGTGACACAAAAGCATACCTAGTAACTCAAAGACTTAGACTTGGGAAAGAATTTTTTGAAATTATTCAAATTATGGTTATTTGAGGGCATAAACAGTGTACACCATACCAATCTATAAACATTAACTTTTCATTCATGACAACAAGCTATGTGATATGTCAATGCAGAGTCAGGGTTAAATATTTCGGCCAACAACACAAGTACTTCAACTTTAAAACCCAATATTGGGGTTGAAAATATGTGGTCAAATCACATCCATTTAAAATAAAATAAATTTAAAAAATAAACTATAATCCAAGCAACTTTACTCTTCTTGAAAAAAATATTTCAATACAAGTATCACAAAAACTTTATTTAATATCAAAATTATATTACTGATGAATCACAAGATTTAATTATCTCTTGGGAAGCTTTTCAAGAGCATTTTAACCATAATTGATACATCCAAATATTTTTATATATAAATTTTCTCATTTTATTTAACATCACTAATATTATTATTAGTCGACACTAATTTTACTTATCTAATTTATCCCTTTTAATCTCGCTAATTTATCACCCTTTTCTAATTATTTATCTAATATCTCGCTTCATTATTTTCCATCTACTAACCTTATCCATCCCTATCAATCAATTAATTAATATCTTAAATCTCCATTATCTTATCATAATCCCAACTTATCTATTATTTAAGAATTTTAAATTTTCATGGCCCACCTACCCATTTATACTACCTATTTCTAGGCTCTCCTACACCCCTAGTCCTTAATCACCCCCTTAATCCTTATTTAATCTCCTACCTAATCTTAATTAGTCCCTATGAGGATTCTATAATTCTCTCTATTCTCACCCCTCCTTTCTAGAAGCCTCTAAATCTAGAGGCTTCCAAGACTTATCCCCAACCCTTGATCTCCTCAAGCCAACTTTGAATCTCAACCATTGATCCTTCCCTCTTCTTTCTATTTAAAAAAATCCATTCCTCCATTGGATCTAACTATAAATCATCTAGCAAATCCATGCCCAATTATTAAAGTAATCAAGAGTCTCCGTCCTAATTTAATCCATTATCAACAATTCATGATCATGCCAACATAATGTCAAAATTCTAAGTCTAAGATAATCAATCAATCTTCTTGTTCTCATATTCTATTTAATTATGATTTAAAGCATTTAGCTTTAGGATTATAATATTGATTTGAATTGTGAATTCATCTATTATATTTAGTTATAATGACTCTAGATCTTACCTAGGTAGTTGGATGTTTGAGTAGATTTAAATTACTACAAAATGGTACATTCCAAGATGATCAACGTCATTTTCGACTACCTCAGAACAATTACTATATATAGTATTTCTATATACAGACTTTCTATTTATAGATTGCATCTAAATATAGATTTTTATGATTTGGAGAATTTTATTCCAATAAAATAGTAACATGTTTGAGAAGCTTTTAAACTAGGACATTTTGATGATTAACTGGTACATCCCAATATGATCAATTCTATTTTCATCTATCGACTCATTTGGAAAATATTTATAAGGCATTTTTATGACTAATTGGTCCACTATATGATGACCAAGCTCATTTCTATCTATCACCAGAACACTTTCTATTCATATAGTATGTCTATAAAGAGATTTTTATATGTTATTATATACTAGACTTGAATCATTTTATAGATGTCTTTAGATCTTAAGATTTTTATTTGAGATAAAATCTTGTAAATCAAGTTAAAGGAACCAAGGTGGGGCTTTTTCAAAATCCTCATTACAAATGATTAAAGCATTGGAAGAAAAAAATTCTCTCATTTAGAAGAACAAACATCTAAATTATGTGCTTGATTTAAAATATGTTTAGCATAACCCTCTTGCATTAGAGGTATCATTTCATCCTTTTCCACCACACTTTATGGCCCTAAATTTTTTGACTTATGAGAAATAACTAAGTGACCCTGAGCATGATCGAGAAATGGAACTCCTTGTATTAAATGAGCTAGTAATGTTTGGGGCCACTATATTAATTGCATTTAATACATGAAAATTTATGATCAAACCATCTTACAATTTAATATGAATGATCCAAAATGTGATACCAATCAAACAATAAAAATGATGGTGCCACAATGAGCTATATTACAAAATGCACATCGTAAAAAATACACTAGATTCATAAAGCCTTTGGTACTTCTTAATACAAAGTTGGTTGAGTGTCAACTCATATCAGACCCTCTCTACATCTGTAAGTAACCTCTGAGCATATTTGGTCAATCCTCAATTTATACAAGTCCCAAAAAATTACACTTGATGAGTCTCCTACCATGGGTTTTGGATCACATCTAGGGGATTATTAGAATTATAAAAATGTTCAATTAACTACAAGACACAATGAAAATTATAGAAGTTCAAAAATGAAAATAGAAGTAAAATTATTTTCATGAAACTTAAGAAATGATAGTAATGATTTAGAAATAATAGGCTCTTGCATAATAAGTAGAGTTTCATCCATATTTTTTGAAGATGTAACATAAGCAAGTTATCTTTAAATAGGGATTTGACTCCTTAATTTTTAGCCCCATCTAGAATACTTTTGAGGTAATTTAACTCTCCAATTCAAATACCTGTGAGGGTGAGCTGCATATCTTAAATTTACAAACTAATATTTGGAGATGAATTTGACCCTAAAATGGTAATTAAAATAAGTGACAAAATTGTATCTAATAACTGAAAGACCTGTTGGGAAAGGATTTTGTGTTTTTATCTAAATTAATATGGTTATGTGATGGCATAAGCAGTCTACCTTAGTATACTGACTATATATAGTATTTTTATATATAGACTTTGATCTATTTATAGATTATATCTAAATGTAAATTTGTATAATTTGAGTAATTACATTCTAATAAAATAACAATAGACTCGTCACAACAAATTACACTTGATGGATCTTCTATCATGGGTTTTATATCACATCTAGGGGATCATCAGAATTATAAAATATTCAATAATCCACTACAAGACTATAGTAAAAATATAAACTCAAATATGAAAATATAAGTAAAATTATCATCATGGAACTTTGGAATCGATGGTAATGATTTAAAAATAATATGCTCTTGCATAATAAGTGAAGTTTCATCCATATTTTTTGAAGATGTAAGATTATTAGTTATTAAGAGAAACATGTGGATCTGGTGGTATAATATTAGACACACATTGGAATAAATTGTGTCTTTTGGACATATATGTCTACAAATTTTTATCATATTTCTAAACCCAAAATTTTTCTTTCTCAGTTTTTTTTTTTAGCACCATTTTAACAAAAGCAATTTCTCTATTACAATCACCAAGATAAACCTTGATCACCCACAACTGAGCTCCTTATCCAGTGAATACAAATCCCCTTGATCAAAACTAAGGGAGTTGCAAATTTGACGTAGAGATTATGCTAATGATTTATAAATAATAGGGTCTTGCATAATAAGTAGAGTTTTATCCACATTTTTTGAAGATGTAACATAAGCAAATTGTCTAATAGGGATTTGACTCCTTAATTTTTAGCTCCCCTAGAATACCTTTGAGATAATTCAATTCACCAATTCAAATATTTGTGAGGGTGAGTCACCTTTTTTGAACTTAAAAACTAATATTTGGAGATGAATTCAACTCCAAAATGGTAATTAAAATAAGTGACACAAAATCATACTCAGTAACTCAAAGAACTCTTGGAAAAAGTTTTTATTTGCTTATCTAAATTATGGTTATGTGAGGGTATACGCATTCTACCTCAGAACACTTACTATGTATAGTATTTTTATATATAGACTTGCTATTTATAGATTGAATCTAAATGTATATTTGTATAATTTAAAGAATTTCATTCTAATAAAATAGCAACAGACTTGTCACAAAAAATTACACTTGATGGGCCTCCTATCATGGGTTTTAGATCACATCCAAGAGATCATCATAATTAGAAAATATTCAACAATTCACTACAAGGCCATAATATAATGAAAATGATAGAAGTTCAAATATAGAAATAAAAGTAAAATTATCATCATGGAACTTTAAAACTAATGGTAATGATTTAGAAATAATTATTAGGTTTTTGCATAATAAGTGAATTTTCATCCACATTTTTTGAAGATGTAACATTATTAATTATTAGGATAAACAAGTGGTGGTGGTATAATAATAGGCATACACATTAGAATAGATGGTGTTTTTTGAATAAATATGTCCACTTCAAATTTTTATCATATTTCTAAACTTGAAATTCTTCTTGGTCGCTTCTAATTTTTTTAACGTCATTGTAACAAAAATAATTTATCCATTACAATCATCAAGACAAACCCTGGTCACCTACAACTGCGCTTCTTATCTAGATAATATAGATGTCCCCTGATCAAAACCAAAAAAGTTACAATTTTGATGTAGTGATTTTGCTAAGAGGCTATCTCTTTACATGAAGAGTGTAAGCCATCGTAGACTAAAGTATTGCCTGGTGATTCAGACCCTGATAGTTTTGTATCCACAATTATTGTAGATGAACTTATTTTGAAATTGGCATGGGTTTGGAGTAACTAGTAGGTTTAATTATTGATTTACACTCTTTCGCTTCACATAACCCCTCTTATCCACACACACACACACCCACACACATTATATTAGTTATTTAATAAATATAATTGACATAATATATATCACAACATTTTTATATATTAAACTAATTAATTATATATAAATTATATATTTTGTAAAATATATTTTAATATTAATCAATATTATTATATAATATAATATATATGTTAATATAAGTTATAAATCAATATTATATATTATATTTTTTAGTATAATATATTTTAATACATCTATATATTATTAATAGTACATAAATAATATTTTATTTTTAATAAAATCAAATGAATTTTTGTCTTTAACGTAGTGTATAGTGCCATGTAAAATGAAAATGCACTGATTTTTTACTTCATTTAACATTATGAGGTTAAAAATGCGATCACCGATATAGATTTAAAACTCTACGGTGCTTCACCATGTGCACAACAGATGAGGCAGATTACTTTGAAGAGCAAATTTGTCAAACATTAATAATGTTTGGTAGGCAATGGACATTAAATGAAAAGTTGTAATCACGTATCAAGAAGGTTAAATCTCATATCATGAAACAGTAAATTTATTGTTGCAGACAACACTTGGTATGGGACATGGGGCAAAAAAGTAGATGGAAAATCAATTAGTTTCAAGTAATGCAAATGATTAATTTTTTAGGTCCCTTAGTTGATGAATATTACAAATTTAATGCTCATAATTGATATCAATATGGACCATGGAAGAGACACTAACATTGCATCAACATGTCTATTTTATTTAGGGGTATGTTTTAATTAAAAACTCATCAAAATGCATCACAAATCATTGTATAATTTATTTATTACTATGCTATTACATTTTTTTATTTAGTTTGATAAATATAAAATACCTAATTAACTACCATTTAATAACATCTATATGTTTTTAAAGATTTTAATTATAAAGTGCGTGTAGTAAATAAACCCAATATCAAATCCTTTTATTGTGTTGTATTGTATGTACACAAACAATTTCAAGGAACATGTAAATGATAATAACTAAGCTTGATAAACTTAATGAAGACTATCCCTTCTCCATCATAAAAGGTGCATTTTTATTAATGGAAGTAAATGATCCATGCATCATTATCAATTGGATATGTAGTGAAGTCATTTGAAAATAATTATTTATTGGTGATGTACTTGCAAAAAATATGAATTTGATAGGGCCAAATCACTTCAATGTAAAATAAATTAATTTTAAACAAGAAATTGTAAGCCAAACAATTTTACTCTTGAAAAAAAAAATTCAATACAAAAATCACTAAAATTTCATTTATCAAGATTATAGAAATTATAATATATCTATATATTGTTAATAGTACATAACAATATTAAAATTTTAACAAAATTAAATGAATTTTTATGCCTTTAATGTATTGTATAATGCCACGTAAGATGAAAATAAGTTGATTTTTTTATTCATTTAACATTATAGAATCAAAAATACGATCACGGGTAGGGATCTAAAACTCTGCAATGCTTCAACAGATGAGGTAATGATGTAGATTACTTTGAACAAGAACTCTATTAAACATTAATGTTTAGGAAGAATTACATTAAAATTTGTAATCACATATCATGAAATTGAAGTCATGTGTCACAAGCATTAAATTTGATTTTGCAGATAACACTTGGCATGAGATAGTTAATAGTAAAGCAGATGGACAATCAATTAATACAAATGATTAATTTTTTAGCCCTTTTAACTTTGTTATAAAAAATATACAAACTATTAAATTACATACAAATTATACAAAAAAATCAAGTCTGTTCTACTTTACAAAATGACCATCAAATTTCAATTAACTATTTGATCTTTTAAGCTGTAATTTAAATTAGTGATACACAATTCTTTTGTTGAACAGATTCAAATTAATCTAAAGTATCAATGAATATCTATCCCAGTGAGTTTATTTCTCCACTCAAATCCTTTGATTTATTTCTCCAAATTTTTAAGCCCAGAATGATTACTTGCTAACTTCAATTTTGAAGTCTGATTGTGAGATGTGTTTCTTAGTGTTTTTGATTGTAGGTGCCACAAAATGAGCTGGAGATGTGTTCATCGATTTCTACAGACAAGATTGGTTGACATTTTTGACTCGTGTATACCATGGCCTTATTGGTGGTTTTTTGTAATTCATAGTTACTAAGATGCATGTATTTGAGCACTTACAGTCAACTGTAATTTTTGTAATATAATGTTAGAAACTCTTTATTTCATATAATATGAATTCACTATTTTCAAATTTAGTTTTGTATCCAATCATATTTATTTATTTATTTTCAAATAATTTTTTAAAGTAAAATACTCATAATTTTTCTAAGCAACATATATAGCACAAATTTTTAAACATTGTAGGACTGCAAATTAAGAAAAATAATCTTATAATTTCTCAGTAGCACGCCTTAAAAAATAATTAGCAATCCCCCAGAATGGGACCCCTACCTTATTATAGGTTAATTTGTTTAAATGATAACATGTCAAATTGATAGATGAGAATCTTATAGAGAGATGTAATTCCTATAGTATGGTAATGTCAAATTATTAGCAATTAGTTTAAGAGATAAAAAAGAGAAAAATTCTCATTATTCAGTAATCTAAAAACCAATGTGCCACTTCTAATGTAATTCAAACATTTATTAATCCACTACTCCCACCATTCATTGATGAGAAATTTTTTTTGGGACTAATTGTGGATGGATATGATGTCCCACCTTCTAACAATAATGAGGTTCCTTCATATTTTTTGAGAAAAATTTAATGCAAGTTTAATATCTTGAATGAAATTCTTTATTAATTTTATTATTAAGACTTTTAGGGCCAATAAAAAGGCTTTCGACATGATAGGTTGGATGCATATATGCTTAATCAATTTGTGAGAATATCTATCAAATAACCACTTTAGCTTGAGACAATGCCTTTTATAGTGAAAGATGTTGTAGAGATTGATAGTTTACATGAACTTAATGCACTTACTGACACCTTTGTGTAATACATGAGTCAATTTTCCTACACTGATGCTTATTAGAGTGGACATGGAGATGTTCCAACTAACACTGCTACTTGACCACACTAATGTAGATCTTGTGGTGCTCTATGCACTGAAACTTAAATTAGATGAGAAGAAGGATTTGATGTAAATGAATTATGGTGGTGTTTCTAATTGGATAAATGATATGGTTTTGATCCCTATTACAAGAAATGTGATGGCTAACTATCATTGCATGTTTTCACAACCTAAAATGTGGATGCCATGAAAAGGACATTTTGGGGGCATCTTTAATGGATTTATTACTAAGACTACATGATGGAGATATTTTTAGAGGGTTAATCACTCATACAACATTTTTGGGATGTCAATGAAAACTGTATTAACACAACACCCAATATTGTAAGCTCAATGTTTACAATTTTTAGTATTTGGCAATGGCAAATATATGGGGTGTGATCAAAGTTGAAAAGTCAAAAGAACTCAAAGCAAGCGTGGAAATGACAAGTGTCAAAATTGTAGGTCATGAATTAAAGCTCGAGTATCTTCCTAGAGATTGATGATATATGACTAAGCTACTCATTTCAATCAATGGTACACAGATAAAATGACATAATTCATTAGATCAAGATCGAATGGAATGCATTCTTTTGGTAAAGGAAGATCTAATGATGCAAGATGGTGGACTTTAAAAAAAATATTGAATAAATGTGATGATGATAAGTGTCACAATCATGAGGAGTATCACAAGATAAATAATGGTGTTTGATCTCTCAGATCGAGATCAATAATATATGTTGATCCATGCAAGGAAATTTGATGGTGTGAGGTGAAGAGGATTTTTTAAAAGGGCAACTGTCGCTTTTAAATATTAATGAGCTAGATGTTATAGAGATACCACAATGACATCACATAAGTAAGACATGACATATTTGAAGATTTTATGGACTTATGAAAGATAAAGGTATAAATTCTTGATCTAAACAAAATCTAAGGCATGAAACTCATAATTTGGACTCACTGCCACCATTATAGCTCTACATAAACCTTCAAAAAAGTCCTAACAAGTATGAGAGCCTTAATTCTACCCTATGATCATTGTAATCAAGCCAAGGAGAGTTGGATTGTTGTTTGTGCAAGGATAATTCAATTTGGGAGTTGAATTGTAGTCTACTAGTGGGGAATTTGATGAAATTCATATCCATGATAGTTTGAAGAGGTGTTTCCAAGGAGGATGTGGAACTTTACTTAACCTTAGATGTAAAAGGGAGGATTTTCAATTACACAAAGTTTAATGCCACCACTCTAAACACAAAAGATAATAATTGGTCTAAGTTTTTCTAGACCATTGAATAACAAACCACCATCACCATAGAGGAGAAAAATGTGTCAGCCAAAATATGCTACTATGACATAGTTGTTATAAAAATGATTATTCTACACTACGTAACAACCAAGTTTGAGGTATTCCACTATATTTATATCCTTGATCCCATTTTTAAGGAATCTACAATAGATAAAGGAATGTTGATTAATGGGAATACTTAGAAGAAGATGGCTACATTTCTCCCATAGCTTTTGAGAATTATTAAAAATTGCCCAAACCACAAATAGACCTAACCTCAATCAATAACTGGTCCAAAGAGAATGATCTAAAAAACATCCTTTCCCTATGGTTGTATTCAGGGAACCAAATCTTTTTTGACTTCAACAAAAATATCCCCATTAGCCAATTTAAACCTGGGATTCAGATGATTATGACAATCATGAACAGGTTGTATGGGAATGCAACCACTACATATGTATACCAAATTTGGTTGCCCTTTGTCTACTTCATGGTTTAGAAACAAATCACCGCTCCTTTAGGTGAGGTAATTAACATTGCTTTAAATAGACAAATATTTGCAATTGTAAGGAGGAATAAAACCTAATTTTATATGATGTCATACCTTTTAGATGCCCTTATTTCTACCACAAAACTTCCAAACCTTAGGGAATGGTCACCCAATGGAACTCAAATAGTTACATAATATTATTCAAAGTTGTACATATTCAAATATAGGAATCACATCCAATTTATCTATGACTATGTCTATCCAACACTTAGTGAGTCTATAATTAGTCATCCCATAGAAAGGGTCAGCCCACTAATTAGGAAATATGTGGAGATTATTGGAGACTTCTGGTTGTATCTAGATTGTATTGTCATTAGGGTTTCTAAGGAAGATGTGGAGCTTTACTTGACCTTAAATATAGAAGGGAGGATTTTCAAAGACATAGTGTTCAATGCCACCACTCTAAACATAGGAGACAACAATTGGTCTAAGCTTTTCTAGACCATTGAAGAACAACCTACCATCACCATAGAGGAGGAGAAGAATGTGTTAGCCAAAAGATGCTACTACAACATAGTTGATATATAAATGACTAGTCTACACTACACAACAATCAAGCCTGAGGTACTCCATTATATTTATATCCTTGTTCTCATTTTTAAGGAAGCTAGAATAGATAAAGTATGTTGATTAATGGGCATACTCAGACGAAGATGGCCTATATTTCTCCCATATATTTTGAGAATTATTACAAATTTCCCAAACTACAAATAAACCTAACCTCAATCAATAACTAGGCCAAAGAGAATGATCTAAAAAAGCATCCTTTCCCCATGGTTGTATTCTAGGAACCAAGTCTTTTTTGACTTCAACAATAACATCCCCATTAACCAATTTAGACTTGGGACTAAAATGATTATAGCAATGATGAACAGGTTATGTGGGAATGCAACCACTACATATGTAAACCAAATTTGGGTGCCTTTTGTCTACTTCATGGTTGATAAATAAATCACCTCTCCTTTAGGTGAGGTAATTAGCATTTCTTTAAGTAGACAAACCTTTTAAACTGTAAAGAGGAAGAAAACTCAATTTTATGTGATGTCATACCTTTTGGATGCCCTTCTTGCTACTACAAAATTCCTAAACCTCAAGGAATGGTCAGTTAGTAGAACTCAGAGAGTTACATAATATTATTCAAAGTTGTACATATTCAAATATAGGGATCACATCTAATTTATCTATGATTGTGTCTATCCAGCACTTAGTGAGGTTATAATTGGTCATCCCATGGAAATGGTTAGCCTACTAATCAAGAAATATGTGGAGATTATTGGAGACATCTAGTTGTATCCAAATTGTACTATCATCAAGGTTGAGGGAAACCAATACACCCCTCTTAGACTGCCTATCCATGTACCCAAAAAACTAACAAAGTAGGAGGTATCTTATTAGATCTACAATGGGATAGATGGTCTTTGCAAGACCAAAAGAAAGGGATTACTTCACAACTTCCCCATTACCATTGGTAAAACCATATTCAAACAATGGGACAATATTGAGGCAACATACAAACATAGATTATCATTCAATCTTCAAATGGATGAGCTAAGATAGTGGGATCCATATGGAAGAGTTAAGGCACACTCAAAGGCCAAACAAATGATGAACATACCATTTGAGCATAATCCTAGAGTTTTTAACTCAATCTGCACCAAGGCATCTAATTAATTTGAGGTCACTAGGTGGATGAAAGAATGAAACATAAGACCTAAGTCTAGAATGTTGAGGGAACAAAAAGGAGGAGATGATAGATGACAATTAGGGCCAAGGTAGTACCATTTACTCAATGGGGAGTTTTTCAAACCTCCACAAACATAACCACAAACAAAGACACAAAATATTGAAGTACAAGTTGAGAAAAAACCAAATGAAAGAAGACTAGATGAGATTGCATCATCTTCAACCCAAGGAAAAAATAAGGATCACCTATAGAGAAGATTCACATGGTATCCCTGGACCCTATTGAAATAGTTGAGGATGCACTTAGAATGTTGTCCAATGCTTATGAGTCTGATGAATAATAAGCTCAAGCTGAGGAGGTAAAGAAAGAAAAGGGGAAGGAAGTAGCACTGGATCTAATTCCTATAGATGCCCCCAAAATAAAAGCTAAGCTGGCCTTGGTTCCAATAAAAACCAAAAATCCAAAATTGACTTTCACTCATCCTTTGAGTGAAGTCAATCTATTTATTAAAAAGAACCTAATTTATGGTATTTCTATTCTAGAGTGGTTCATTTATGGACCTAAATTATAGAAAGAGCCCACTATGCAACATCCTTACATTGTGATGCAGGCCATCCTTATCCCTGTGCATAAGGAGCTCAAGCCATAGATTATGGCCTTGCAAGAGGAAGAGGAGAAAAAGATGGCTACTCTAGGAGAATAAAGTGGAGCACAAATGGAGATTCCAGGTCCTAAAGTAACATAATCATAAGTTGGGGTCAAATTTGACCCAAAGATAGTTGGGTTATAAAGAGTTACATAGAAAAAGGTCATGGTTGGTAGTGAAAAAGTCACTTACCAAAAGGTAGCGCCATTGACCAATTTAACCCCAGTGGGAGGATAAAATCCAAGTGAGAACCCAATATTTGAAGAGAATGTGCTTGAATTGGCCCAAACACACTTAGCATAGTTACAAGCTACCCTCAAAGACATACAATAGCAAAAATAAAATTTGGAAAAATAGGTTGTCCTATTAGTCCCAGAAGCTATGATAAATATGTTTGAAGCATATTTTTTTGATATGTTCAATTATCTAAAAGCAATGAAATCTAGGTAGAATGTGGTGAGGCAATAGGGCACTGTGGTCAAGAATCTAGTGTATCAATGGAAAAATTCAAGCAATAAATTTAAGGATTTGATCACTATATTAATAAAGGATCACATTCCTCACTTTGAAAAAATTAGCTTGGCTCACCTGAATATGGACATGGAAATTTTTGTAGAAAAGATCAAAGGCCTAAGTAAATGGTCTAAAAACCTAGAGGACCTTCATGAATATGGAAAGGAACTGGTGAACAGGATGGAGTAAATACTTGGGAGTATGATCATAGATCCCACTATACTCAGTCCCACAAGTCTAATCATTGATGAAGAGTTCAAGTTGAGAACTTCTCAAGTCATATAGTAAGTGAGAAACCAAAGCCAAGGAAGGACTAGGGATGACAACAATAGGATTTTGGATATGATCTTTAATGGTGAAGAAAGGATTAGAAATGCAAGAAGTATCAAAGAAGCTATGGAGAAAGATGATAAATACTTTAGAGACTTGGCAAGTCAGGAAGATGGACTCTTCATGGAGCCTATTGTCAATATGAAGTTAATAAATGAGCAACATGCCAAGGAAATGAAGATCCTACAATATTATCAATAGGGGAGTACCACAACACAAGGGTCCCAAAGTTAAGTTAGTTGACTTAAGGATATTGTATTGTATAGGACCAAGTAAATCTTTAGTGTGCTTTACAAATTAAACATTACAACTGTATAGGATCAGATAATCACTCGACTCTTCAAAGAAAGAGGTTCAAATGTCTAGATTAGGATGAGGTTTAGGCCTCCTATATTTTTGTATCCTCTATCTCTATGGTGGTATTGGATTTCTCAAGTAAAAGTTAAATTTGAAGACTGAGTGCATACAGTTAAATATTTTGGATTCTTACCAAGGGGCCACCATGACTGGGGCCATCATTTTGAAGTTTATGATCTGAGTTAGAGGTATGAATCAGAAAATTTGGATTAAGGATCAATCATCCCACTTCTTTACAAGAAGACTTGCAAAAGGTAAAATGTGGGAGAGAAATGATGAACATTTCATATAGTTCATCATAGTTATATAAATTGTCCATAAAGTGTTGTATTTGGTTATATATTATATTGCATTTAATAGTTAAAGTTTGATCTAAATAGGGCATAAATACAATTTGTTCTTTATTTATATGTAATTTATTGTTGATTATTTACCTTGTTATTGTGTCTAACTTGGATGAATAATGTATTTTTGAGTACAACAAGTAATCTTCAAAGTTTTGAGTACAACATTATTGATTCTTTTGGCTATAATTTTTAAGATTTGGCAAGCAAGCTCTGAATATTGAATGCTTTGAAGACACTCCAAAGATGCTCTACAATTACTCTGAAGATGCTCTGGGTGTGTTCTAAAAACATACATATGATGCTCTTAAGAAGTCTAGGAATGCTCTGAAGACCTATACAAGGTGATCTAAAGACTTGTACTGGATGCTCTAAAGATATCTGGATGTGATCTGAAGACTACAAAAATTATGTGTAATACATGCTACTAATTTATTGTATTCACATTTATGGAGAGGGATGAAAATTGGATGGATATACTAAGGAGTGACACTATGATAATTATATTATGTGATGTATGATTAGTTCATGATTATATTATAATATGCATATGGATGAGGTTTACTAAAAAAATTAATTAGTCACCACTACACAACCATCTAGAAATTGTTGTTATTTTGAGTCTTAGTCAAATGAAACAACTCATATTGACAAGCCATAGTTAGATATCTACACTTTCAAGAATTATTGGATAAAACCTAGATAACTACCACTATCTGAATAGTTTATGGTTGTTTAATTCAATATCAGAGACATATGAAGTATTCAAAATTATATGAAGTATGAAATGTGTTTCTAAACATTTGATTGTACTAGTTCAAGTGGAATATATAAAAAAACTCTTAACATGATCATTTTGAGGTGGATTTGTATACAAAAATTTGTATGGTTCATTTTGGTAAATGGTAGAGGGATTCTTGTTATTCTTATGATTAGAGGATAGAACTTTATCTAGATTCAGAGAGATTTAAACTTATATAAAATAGTCAAAATATTTGCAATGGAATCGTGTCAATGTTTAAATATTTTTATCAGTATGGATTTAATTCTATTTATCACTACTTGAATATAAATAAGGAATTTATTAAAATAACATTGCATTAAAAAATGTTTCATTTTATGAAGAGGAAAAAACTAACCACTCTAGAAAAAAAATTTAAAAAAAAATTATTTAGTAAAAATATTTAAAGATTTAAACATGATAAATAAAAATAAATAATAAACATAGTTTTTAAATATAAAAATAATTACAAATTTTTATCATTTATTATCATTATTTTTATTAAATAAGTTTTTTTATATTTGTCAATTTACATTATGAAATTGTCTAATAGGGATTTGACTCAATTTTTAGCCTTCATGGAATACCTTTGAGATAAAATTCACTAATTCAAATCCCTGTGATATTGAGTCATATTTCCTGAATTTACACTTATTACTCAATCAATTAATTTAAATAATTTAATAACACACATCTGACATGGTCAAGTATTAAATACGATAGAGACCAATACAGAGGATGTTCTTTTTTCATGTCCATTAATCACATCAAACATTGAATGTACATCAAGTGGAAATATATACTCACCCCCCTTGATGTCAACTTCAATGAATAATTTGAACCAAGGTGGGGATTTTTCACAATCCTCATTACAAATGATTAAAGAATTAGAGGAAAAAAATTATCTTATTAAGAAGAACACCTAAAAGGCATCCAAATATGGCTTGCTTAATTCACAATATGTCTTGCATAACCCTCTTGCATTATAGGTATCATTTCAACCCTTGCCACCACACTTTGTGGCACTAAAATTTCCAACTTGTGAGAAACATGAAGGGTGACTCTGAGCATGAATGAGAAATGAAACTCCTTGCATTAAATGAGCTATTAAGGTATGGGTCTACTACATTGGTCTCATCCAATACAAAATTTAAGATCAAACCATCTTACAAATTTAATCTGAATGAACTAAAATATGATACCAATCAAACAATGAACATGATAGTGTCACATCAAGCTATATTATAGAATGTACCACACAAAAAATTACTAGATTTACAAAGCCTTTAGTGCTTCTTATTAAGAAGCTGATTGATTATTAACTCATATCTCTCCCTATACTAAGGTATTATTAGAGGTTGATATGAGTAAACATCTTCCATAGGGATATTAATATGATCAAAATGCATATTGTGATTTCCACCAAGGCCATATGCATTCTACTAATAGTTGATTTTCCTTATGATATAAGCTTCAAGACTTATACGAGTCCCAATAAATTACACTTTATGGGTTTCCTACCATGGGTTTTGGATCACATCCAGGGGATCATAAGATTCATTAGAAAATCTTCAATAATCTACTACAAGACCATATTACAATGAAAATTATAGAAGTTCAAACATGAAAATAAAAGTAAAATTATCATCATGAAACTTTGGAAATGATGGTAATAATTTAGAAATAGGCTCTTGCATAATATTAAGTGGAGTTTCATCCAATTTTTTTGATGTAACATTAATAGTATCTTTAGGAGAAACAAGACTATGGTGGTATTGTTGTCACTCAGATTTGCATCCTTTGAGGAGATGTCTCATCTCTTTTCATCCCAATGGCACAATTGAAACACCTCTGGGCTGATGGGTAGTCTATGAATGAGATGAATATCTAGATAGTGATAGCTCTCTTAATGTACCACTTTAGATCACTTCTACATCTAAAATTTGGGAGGGGTGGAGAGAGAAAAAATTGAAATAAAACTATTCTAAGGGAGGTGAAACACTAAATAAGTTGATGATTCTCAACCAACTGCATGTTACACATGAAACTAAGAGACTAACCAAATATACACTTCTCTAATCTGCATCTCACATCAATATTACATTATGAGGTTATGGATGAATGTTTAGGGTAGGAGGACTAGATAAGAGGCCTTGAATGACACTAGTGAATAGACTAACTCACTCAACTTTGACATTTCTTAGAACACTTCATATACCCTACAAGAAGAAGCTTTCTAACTAAAAATAGGTGAGAGAATGAAACAACAATGCTAAGAAAATAATTCATCACTAAGAAACATTAATCATCCAAGTAAACACACTATTAATAGTCATGGAAGATTTAAAAAATAGTACTCCTATTGATAAAATGGTATGCAAATGAACAAGGCTTCACCATACTCAGGTGGAGCATAAGTTATCATGGGCAAAATAACTAGTTCTTATAGAAATTAAGAGAGAGAGGAGAAGAGAGAAGTCCAAGGGTCACAAGGACACTTGTCAAGCTGATCAAAGGAGTTACTTGTGCATGAAAAGAGGATGTGGGATGAACTATGCAAGGTTAGAAAAGACAAGTGGTCATACAAGATATAAAACTTATGAAAAGTGGCATGAAACTCCTTATGTTCACTCAAAAAAGTACCTTCATCATCTACACCTATTTGTTAAAGTGTGGAGCTAAAAGCTTCACCAAGTGAGCGGATTGCAAAAGTTACAGGTTTACACAGTCACCGGCGTCGATCAGGACCAGTCGACATCGATCAGGAGCAGACCAGGAGATGTCGACGTCAGTCATGGATCGGTCAACGTCGGTCATAGGCAAATAGGTAGGAATCGATGTCGGTTACCTGTGCGTCCAAGAAGCTATTTTCGTAGACAAAACAGAGTGTTTGCATGGTAGGATTAAGTAATAGTCTTAAGTTCGCATCTCTATTATTAGTAAGATTGTTTAGAGCCATTGATTAGGAGGTGCATCTAATGGCTGTAGTTGTATGCTCATGTTTTCTAATTATTATATAATAGGATAGATCTTCTTAGCTTATTGTATTGTGTAAAGTGTTGAAAAGTATAGAATTGTATATGTGAATCATTCTAGGTTGTTGGAGTTGATTGTAATTGAGAGAGAGAGCTCTTGAGGGACAGAGATCTAGATAGAGATCTATACATTTGAGAGAGGTGTGGAAGAAAAGAAGTTTTTTCAATTGTATTCTTTCTGTAAAGAGTTTAATACAAGTTTTCAGGATGGTTTCTTGTATCTCTTATTGTTTGCTATTATCTGATTTTAGTTACTTATCATTCTGGTTAATTTCGCATTTAATTGCTTTCATATTGTAATCAACATTGTTGGTTGATCCCCAACAAGTGGTATCAGAGCTCAGGTTTACTAACAGGTGTTTCAGATCTGGTTAGTGTGTATTGATTACAGGTTACTCACAGGGATTTCTGTTTGAGTGGGAGAAACAATGACAGAAGAAAGTAAACTGAGAATGGAGAAGTTCAATGGCAAAAATTATCAACATTGGAGAATGCAGATAGAGGATTATATGTATCAAAAGGATCTATACTTACCGTTAGGTGGGATTGCAAAGAAGCCCAAAGACATGGATGATGAAGAATGGGAAGTTCTTCATAGAAAGGCTTTGGGATCTTTAAGATTGAGTCTGGCATCTACTGTGATATCTAATTTATCACAGACAAAGTCAATGGTAGAGTTAATGACTACTTTAGCAAATTTGTATGAAAAACCCTCAGCTTCAAATAAGGTATATCTTATGAAGCAGTTATTTAATTTGCAAATACAAGAAGGTGGATCTGTATCTAATCATCTAATTGATTTCTATGGAATTGTAAATCAATTAAATTTAGTCAAAATAGTGTTTGATGATGAAATTAAAGCTATTTTAATATTATGTTATTTGCCTGAAAGCTGGCATAGCTTGGTAATGGCAGTTAGTACTATTGCATCTGCTTCAAATATTTTAAAAGTAGAGGATGTTGTTAGTGTAATCTTGAATGAGAAAATTCGCAAGAAAAACACAAAGAAAATATCAGGGAACGCTTTAAGTTTTGAGAGTAGAGGAAGGAAAAAAGAGAAGAGCAAGAAAGGGAGATCAAGGTCTAAGTCAAAGGTGAGAGGTAGATCTAAATCCAGAAATGGCAGGAAGCCACAATGCTGAAATTGTGGAAAGATAGGGCACATAAGCAAAGATTGCTGGTCAAAGCCTAAGGAAGACAATCAGCACAAAGGAAAAGAAGAAGCAAAGGTTGAGGTATTACACAAGATGCTCTTATATTCTCTTTGCATAATAATATAGAATCTTGGGTGTTAGATTTTGGTGCATATTTTCATGCTACACCTAATAGAGAATATTTTAGTGACTATGTCCATGGAGATTTTGGAATAGTGTATTTAGGGGATGATGAGCCTTGTAAAATTATTGGCAAAGAAAAAGTGCAGCTAAAAATGCAGAATGACAACACATGGGTGTTGAGAGATATCATGCATGTTCTCAGCTTGAAGAGGAATTTGATTTCTGTAAGGAAGTTAGAGAATGAGGGTTGTACAGTAACTCTCACAGTTGAATCTTGGAAGGTGACAAAGGGTGCACTTGTAATGGCCAGAGGTAAGAGAGTAGGTACTCTCTATTTATGTAATTGTGTTACTAACAATTCTCCTTTTGTGTTATCTACTTCAGATGTGGATGCAAAATTGTGGCACTCTAGGCTCGGCCACATGAGTGAGAAGGGAATGTCCATTCTTAAGTCAAGAGGTAAGCTTTCAAATTTGAAAAGCATAGATCTGGATTTTTGTGAGCACTGTATTTTTGGAAAATAGAAGAGAGTGAGTTTTCTCAAGACTGGGTCAACAAAGAACAAGCATAAATTACAGCTTGTTCACACAGACATGTGGGGATCAACTCAGGTTGCTTCTATTGGAGGATCACAGTACTATGTTTCGTTCATAGATGATGCTACAAGAAAGGTATGGGTCTATTGTATTAAGAATAAATTTGATGTATTTGAGACTTTTAAGATTTGGAAAGCTATGGTTGAGAATGAAACAGGCAGGAGATTGAAGTGCCTGAGATCTAAAAATGGTGGTGAGTTCTGCAGTCACAAGTTCAACTAGTATTGTTCTATGCATGGAATACGCAGGCAAAGGACGGTTCTAAGGACACCTCAGCAAAATGGAGTTGCTGAAAGGATGAACAGAATAATAATGGAGCGTGTAAGGTGTATGAGATTGCATGCTAGTTTGCCCTTAGAGTTTTGGGTAGAAGCTGTTGATACTGTAGTGTACTTGATTAATAGAGGACCCTCTACAGCTCTAGATGGTGGAATTCCAGAAGAGGCATGGATAGATAAAAAGGTAGATCTCTCATTTCTCAAAGTTTTTAGTTATGAAGCCTTTGTGCACGTTGATAAGGAAAATAGAAAGACGCTGGATGCTAAGTCTATGAGGTGCACATTTATTGGTTATGGCTATGATGATTTCGGATTCAGGTTTTGAAATCTAGGAACTAACAAGATAATTAGGAGTCGTGATGTTGTTTTCAATGAAAAAGTGATGTATAGTGATCAGCTCAAGAAGTTGAATCAATTTGGGCAGAGCAATGGAGAATTGGATGAGGTGACAGTCTAAAATGAGCTCGCAAAAAAAATTAATCACAGACAGAAAAACACAAAGACCGACGTCGGTCAGGCAAGAATCGACATCGGTAATACAAGAACTGATGTTGGTCATATAGTGACCGACGTCAGCCAGGAAGGAACCGACGTCGATTAGGGAGAACTGACGTTGGCCAGTTACAGGCCTGGAAGTGACCGAGGTCTGTCACTATCAGAGAATTTGGGTAGAGAACGTGTTGTAAATGAGTCTTAAATGCCCATTAGGAGGTCAAAAAGGGTAAGTAAACCTCCAATTTGATATTCCCCTTCATTATTCTATTTATTGCTAACTGATGGTGAAGAATCAGAGAGTTTTGATGAAGCAATACATGTGGAATCCAAGAATCAGTGGGAGCTAGGCATGAATGAGAAGATTGACTCCTTGAAAGAGAACCAAACATGGGATTTGGTTGAGTTGCCAGCAGGAAAGAAGACACTGAAGAACATATGGACCTATAGATTGAAAGAAGGTGAGAATGAACAGATGAGATATAAGGCCAGATGGTAGTGAAAGGATTTGCACAAAGACTAGGTATTGATTTTGGTGAGATTATTTCTCTTGTTGTTAAAATGACTTCTATACAGACTGTATTGTCTTTAGTTGCTATTGAGAATTTGCATCTTGAGCAGCTTGATGTTAAGACAACGTTTCTTCATGGAGATTTGGATGAAGAAATATATATGGATCAACCAGAAGGATTTGAGGTCAAAGGTAAGGAGAAGTTAGTGTGCAGATTGAAGAAAAGCTTGTATGGCCTCAAGCAAGCTTCTAGACAGTGGTATTTGAGATTCGACAGGTTTATGACTGAGCATGGCTACAGTAGGTGTCAATCTGACCATTGTGTGTATTTTAAGAGATTGAATAATGGTAGATATATTATTTTGTTGTTTTATGTAGATGATATGCTGGTTGCAGGATCACACATGCAGGATATCTCTGAGCTTAAGGTGAAATTAGCTCACACGTTTGCCATGAAGGATTTGGGAGCAGCAAAGAAAATCTTTGGCATAAGCATTAAGAGAGACAGGAAAAATCACAGGTTGATTTTGTCTTAAGAGGATTATGTGAACAAGGTGTTGAAATGGTTCAATATGTAGGATGCAAAACCGGTAAGCACACCTTTGGCTGGACATTTTAAGTTGAGTAAAGAACAATGTCCTAATTCACATGATGAGGTAGAGTACATGAGTAGAGTTCCATATTCTTCTACAGTAGGGAGTTTAATGTATGCAATGGTATGTACTAGACTGGATATTGCCCAAGCAGTGGGAGTTGTAAGTAAGTATATGGCCAATCTAGGGAAGGAGCACTGGAAAGCAGTTCAGTGGATCCTTAGATATCTGAGAGGGACCATCAATAGGCATTTATGATATGGAGGTTCAGATACTTCTCTACATGGTTATGTAGATTTAGATATGACAGGTGATTTGGATGGCAAAAGGAGCACCACAGGATATGTTTTCACTGTTGGTGGAACGACAGTTAGCTGGATATCAAAGTTGTAGAAGGTTGTTGCCTTGTCAACTACAGAAGTAGAGTATATTGCAGTCACAGAGGCTAGCAAAGAGATGATATGGATGACACGGTTCATGGAAGAGCTTGGAAATGAGAAAGAGAGTTGCAGATTATACAGTTATAGTCAGAGTGCAATTCATTTGGCTAAGAATTCAGCTTTTCATTCAAGAACAAAGCATATGTAGCTTAGGTACCACTTCATAAGACAGGTATTGGAGGATGGTGAGTTGAAGCTAGAGAAGATCCATACAGATAAGAACCCTGCTGATATACTAACCAAGCTGATAACAAAGGAGAAGTTGAATCTTCATTCAACTTCTGTTGGTCTTCATGATTGAGTTGAAGATGGAGGAGCTATGTTGCTGTATAGGTACTGGTGTAGTTGTTTATCTCCAAGTGGGAGATTGTTAAGGTGTGGAGCTAAAAGCTTCACCAAGTGAGTGGATTTCAAAAGTTGTAGGTTTACACAGTCACTGGCGTCAGTCAGGAGCAGACCAGGATATGGCAGCATTGGTCATGGATCGGCCGACGTCGGTCACAGGCAAACAAGCAAGAACCGATGTCGATTACCTATGCGTCCAAAAAGCTATTTTTGTGGATAGAACAGAGTGTTTGCATGGTAGGATTAAGTGATAGTCTTAAGTCCTCATCTCTATTATTAGTAAGACTATTTAGAGCCTTTGATTAGGAGGTGCATCTAATGGCTATAGTTGTATGCTCATGTTTCCTAATTATTATATAATAGGATAGATCTTCTTAGCTTATTGTATTGTGTAAAGTGTTGAATAGTACATAATTGTATATGTGAATCATTCTAGGTTGTTGGAGTTGATTGTAATTGAGAGAGAGAGCTCTTGAGGGAAAGGGATATAGATAGAGATCTGTACATTTGAGAGAGATGTGGAAGAACAAAAGTTTCTTCAATTGTATTCCTTCTGTAAAGAGTTTAATACAAGTTTTCAGGGTGGTTTCTTGTATCTCTTATTGTTTGCTATTATCTGATTCTAGTTACTTATCATTCTAGTTAATTCCGCATTTGATTGCTTTCATATTGTAATCAATATTGTTGGTTGATCCCCAACACTATTTTAGCATCCTAAAAATTATTAGGGATAGGTATAATGATTGGAATGAAGGGGAAGTCTTTCATATATGGCTTTCCATGCATCGGTTATAGTCTTGGTCATCTAAAATCTTCCCAAAATGAGTTATCATTGCCTGCACTCTAAGAAACTCTTTTCACACACCCTACACACTTGGTCTCAAATTTAGGTTCATTTTTCTATAAAAATCCATGGAATGGAGAGTATGACACTTGAAAACACCATTTATAGCCTTAGACTACTCAAGCACACCTTAAAAGGACATCTATTTGAAGTTTTCATATTTCTCACCATTATGTTCACTATGCCAGTTTTGATTGGCTAAGATGAAGCTATTTGTTTGAATAATATTGAGTTGTTCTAAATAATTAAATGAAAATGAATGGTTATCCCAAGTCCTAATCCTTCTCCCAAAGTTGGTTGCATCTTCAAACTCTTAGAACCTGTAAAACACACAAAACAATCAAAAGTACCATATTTTTTTACCCTATCTATAAAATTTCATATAACTCAAAAGTATGGGAAGGATATTGAGTGAGTCTTATACAACCTCCATTCACTTTCATGGTCAAACTAGTCCATTTGGATACCTCTCCAATCTCATTTTCTCAAATTGATCACTAACAAGGGTTTTGGAGGGTTTAGGCCTATTTTACCCTCTTAGGCTTTGTTCATAAAAAATTGACATTAAACCTATAAAAAAATTGTATAAGAATTATTTTTAGGATGCCTTATAACACATATAAACCTCTTGAATCTCCATGCAAAGTGCCAAGGGAGATATGAGCATTCAAATTTGACCTATCAAGCTCTTTCCTTTCATCTACATAGGTCTAATGTTGCCTTTGGGCCAAAAATGGATTCCACTATAACTTATCTACCTTATAAAATATTCATTACCTCTTTAGTGACCACATAAACATGATCCAATTGGTTGAAATGCATAGCTAGAGATAGAAGTGTGAATGACTCCATATTTGGACACTAGGCCTAAACCTTGTCTAACAGGCTTGAGTTGTCTTAAAGCCCAAAATTACCTTTGATGGTTTTACCCTACATAAAAATAGGTCAAACACATCTTTTTTAACCCTATGAACATTTTCTAGCTGGTTATAAAGCCTACCCAAGGCTAGAAAGCAAGTTGACCCCTCATTTGGTTTCTAGGCCTAAACCTTGCCTCTTAGGCTTACCTACAAACATAGAAACCCATACCATCCTATTGGTTTATTCCATTTTGTGAGGTGTTTAAAATTTTTCATTTGGTGTGTTTCAATGTCACAAACTTTCTATCAATGCTCACCCAACTCCTGATTTACCCTATTAGTTCCCTTTTTTAAACTTGTCAGCCTATGCATAAGGGAAATTAATCTTTGTATGAGACAAAATAGAGGGTACTTCCCCTATTATCTAAGGGATTAATCAGGTTGTAAAGACTCTCTAGACAAAAATTCAAATTTTGGCCTTGTGATTTTATCTACCAATTTCTAAAAACCTAAGACATACTCCAAGAAGGTAGACTATATACATGGATTAGGAAATATACTATGTAATGCATAATTGGAGCCCCTCTATTTATTCTAAGTTTATCATGACATATCCATGAAACCATTTTGACCATAATGAATGTGTTATCATTCTCTCTCATCACTCCAATCCTCCATATGCTCCTTATCCTTGCCTAGTCTAGACTATATGTACCTTTTGACTATGTTCTACCTTGGAAGGGAACCTATAGGTGCATGCTTGTATGTTTTGGGCTGAAATAAATGTTTAAAGACCCTTATTGCAGCTTTCATGATCATATAACATTGATTTTGACCCATTTTTCACTTTGTTTTAGCTATATACACCTCAAGGAACCCAATTCATTTGTTCTCAGCCCCTCACATTCAACTATAGTTGACTATGTGGGGTCCTGTAGGTTTAGGTTGCTTAGTTTAGACATGATACAACATTTAAAACCTTTTTTAGTCCCCTATTATCATTTAATACTTGTTTGCATTTATTTGTCTCATCCTTATGTTATTTCCATTCCAAAACACTACTTCCTTGTTCATTGTCTACCACAATCAACCATGGTTGACTTCTTGAGGCAAAGGGATGTTTAGGAAACCTTCACCATTGAAAAATGTGGCAAGTCTATTTTGGAAACTTTTTGAGGTCTTCAAAAGTCACCTTTCATCAACCAACATTAGTATCCATGTTAAAACTCACTTCATGACTGGGTTAAAAGCTAAAATCTATTGTAGGTGTATATTTATGCATGATAGAATGCCTATAGGTGTTAATAAGGGTTAAAACATAGTATATCAAACTATTTTGATGATACTTTTAAGAGTTAGCATCCTCCTTACCTCATTAAGACCACTCCAACCTAGATATATTCCTCATATGATCTTTTTGGGGTGTAAGATCACTTAAGGGTTCAAATTCTATAGATGTTACTGTTTGGGTTTAGTGCTTAGGAAGGCATCTTTGAGGCATCTAACAACCAAATTCCATAAACCCTCTAACCTACAAACTTTTCCAAGTCCTTATCCTTGCTTGAGGCTATAATACAATCACATTAGGATGCATTAAGATTTTTGGTAACCAGGGTATATGTTATATCAACCAAATGTTGAGGTTCTCTATTTTCTCATTTTAGGGATCTATTTCTTGAGCACAATAATTTGACCTTTGAAGGGTTATTCAAAGTCTGCCTAGTAGTTTAACACCTTAAATGATCTTATTATATTCTATTCAATGACACTAATATCCTAATGATAGATTCATCACTTGTTTTAACACCTCAAAAGAGACTCTTCTATGTGGTACTACCTGTAGGTGGACAAAATCATGCATATAGTTAATCAGTTGAAATGCAGGCAGTAAGATGTATGGGTTATGATCAATCCTATGCTTTCATCAAGTGTTTAAATGATCTCTTATTACTGTAAAAGGATGAAACACCTATCAATATCCCATTGCACCATGACATCATCTTGATATGTCTCAGATGCACTGTGAGATGCATATGGATAGTGAGTATGAAAATATCCATGTATTGAAGGAATCTACCTTCTCAATCAACTGATCTCTCCTTAATGTATGTTGAAATGGATCACAAGGATGTTCATATCTTAAGACAACCTTCCACCTCATTTTCAATGTTGAAACCCTTCAAACACCTATAGGTGCAATTCCATGGTGAAAACTATATGAAGGTGTTGTATGTGATTGTAACAGTCTCTTTACACACTGTTCATGCTTTATGAACCATCCTTTATATGATGATTGTGTTTTTATACCTATTAAGTGGTGTACGCTATAGATTTTTCTCTATTTTGGATAGGTTCGTACAAACCAGTTATTGAGGTTGATTTCAAATGATGTTGAATTCCTTCTCTAGTGCTTTTTATGCTTGGTTTCATGTTTCAAGGTGATTTTATGAGAAAATCATCTCAAGTTTGTAGACTACTCTCATTTGGGATGACAAACCTATTTTCACCATTTTTAGATCTTCATGCTTTGACAATGACTTTAGATGGTTGTGATAGGTCTATTTAATGTTTTCGATGTGCTCCTGATTCCCTTAACCTTTCAATATTATTATTCAAGGCAATGCTCTATGAGGGTACAGTCATGAACAATATGAAGTCAAATTTTTACTCACTTTTCACATGCTACCATGGTTGCAGTCACAGGTATGAAACTATCTAGTGTGCTCATGGAGGTGTAGTGAGGGTCTCCAAATGTTTAACATGTATTGAGAAATGGGAATGAATATATTAGACTCTCTAATCAGCTTGTAAAGGATGTTTCATAAAGCATGGTTGACTAATCTTGGAAATATTTTTATGGAAATGTATCTCTTTGAGTGTAATACCACATCCCAAAAGTGTTTGACTTGGAACCTCTTATACTAACCATACCAAGCATGAACCTATTGATCATTTTTGCATGTCTATAAGGGCAAGAGATGAGAAAAATAGTTTTGGGCCTTTTTTAGGACTTCCAACATGTGTCAAGAACTGAGATGAATGTGAATAAGATGAAGAGATGTTCCATGAGCTTCTTCCATGTGTCACCTTCCCCCATGGGCCATACAGGTGCCAAACTCTTCTCTTTTCTAAATAAAACTAGTCTTTCTTCTAAAACACTTACAACTTTTAGTTAGAAATAGTTATTTAAGATATAATAGGACACATGGCATGTGACATCACCTTTTTTACACCTTCATACTTTCCAAGGAGGCTATACAACTTATTTAATGCTCTATTTATTACTCCAAATGACTCAAAATGATGTATTAGATACTATGACTAATGCCCAAGGCTAATGTGATATGGAATAACATTAAGAGACATGTAATATCCATTATGACATAAAATTAGACTGCTAAAAGCACCTAAAACTCAAGTTTTTACTTATAAGGGTCTTAATTTGACCTACAAGGTCAAATTTGGTTAATAAATTGGTGACTCATCGGAGTAATATACCTGCTATTATAACTAGACCAGTAGCCTTATCAATCCATTAGGCTAAGGGAGTTATCTAAATTTTGAGACACAATAAGAGGACTCTGAAAACAAGATTTGATCAAGATAAGACCAATGAATACCTCAACCACACAAAACAAAAAACACACAAAACAAAAGCAAATAGACATGTGCTTCATGAGCACTTACAGAACACACACACCAAATTAAATAAACTAAATAAAACACTAACTAATCTAAGATGAAAACTTCTTCTTGGATCAAAGGTAAAGTTTGAAACCCTTTTTACTTCATGACATGAAAGATTGAATGAGACATATAGTCTTTTGATCCTTGACATTGATCTTGTGAACTAAAAATTTGACTAAGAAGAGATTAGTATGGTGTTAGTAAATGAAATCAAATAAAAAACACACTAAGCTAACATCTTCATGCCTAGTTACTAGGGTGAGCTTAGTAATAAAAATAAATGACAAACACAACTAAAAAGTAAGAAAAATAACAAGAATTCCATCACCTTCCTTGGATGCTCCAAATGCCTTTGTAGTAGTGGCTTACTTGGCTTTGTGCTCATGAATTACTTGTCAATGGAAGCTTGGCTACCTCCATCTCTCCTTGGCACCTTTAGGTTATGGCTTGGCTTAGCTTGGAATCAATTTGGCATGGTAACACTAGTTGCATGAAGCTTTGTAATCAATTTTATATTATAACTTTTCATAATCATGTGTTTTGAAGATATTTGAGAATAATAACTTTGCATTAAAATAACTTAAAAATGATGTTCATGGCCTCTCTATTTATAGATTTTTAAGATTTATCAGAATGATCTTGAACCATCTATCTCAGAATTAAGATGTGTGGCTAAAGATTAATTCAATTATGCAATTAAAATTGATAAATAGTCATCAATATTTAGGATGGAGGAGTGATTAAGAGGCATGGAAGGCTTTGATGAGGCATGGGAGGCATGAATCTTGATATTTGGGGCATTTATGGCCTATAGATGTCTTCCTAAAAAATGAAGTCACCTGATGATGTGATATTCAATATTCATTTTCAAAACAAATTGTTCAACAAGTTTCCATGGAGTTATTAATTAGGCTCTAAATTGGATTAATTAGATCTAAGCATGATTAAGCACTTTATTCACAAATTACTCAAATTGATCAGAATACCTTATTATTGGTCTCAAATTTGACTAGATTGGAATTGAAAGGTGATGTCAGATGTAGTGGATCCATTATCTTATATAGAATATTATGAATAATAAATAACAAAGGCACATGTATTGTGTAAGAGATTTGATAGGAAAGAGAAATCTAAAGCATCTATGTACAAAATTGGCATTTTGAGTTAGAATGATCTGATCAAAGCTAGTTAGCCCATAAATTGCATTACCCCACTTAATGATACTCTAGCCAAAATTGGTACTTGAATATATCGATTTTAAATATTTTTAATGTGTTTTAGTGTTTTTAGGCCAAATTATATGTTTTAAGTAGAAATTGGTCAAAAGCTTGATTGGAGGTTATTGGTGACCAAAATTAAGTGTCTATAGTTTCCCCCTATTTAGGAAGATGTTGCAAATCATAGGTAAAGCAATGTCTTCTCAAATAATGAGAGATGTCCTGTATGCCAAAAAGAAGATGATGGTTGAAGAACAAAGCTCTAAATGGTTTTTGGGAAGTCTATGACGATGCCCCCTCGAAGGAGTGTCCATCACATTTGTTGATGGATGGTCCCTAAAAAAGAAACAAAAATAAATTTGGAATTAATCCATGGTTGAGATTAATCCAAATAAGAAAATGATTGCATGCATTGATGTAAAAAAGATGCTGATTTGCCCAAAGATGGTTATAATCATTAAGTAGACTTAGATTGGCTAAAATTAATGGTGCCCCAATTATGGATGATTAGTAAGCATAACTCAAGGATATAAATTGAAATATATATTAAAGATGAGTGGGTTCAAAGTGATGAAAGAGATGGATAGAGGAATAACATTGATCATTAAAAATGATTTAGTTGTACCTACCAATGAGGATATGCTCATCTTTATTATCAATGATACAACTAGAATGACGAATGGGTTAATTTGATCAAGGGTGGGATTAAAGGATTTTCCAAGATGCTAAGGAGAAACTTATATGACTCCATTGATTATAGACCTTCTTGAAGTTGATTTTTGTTGTATCATGTGATGGTAGGCATCATGATAGAACACCATAAAGACTTGGTAAAAATATGTATAAGGATTGACTCACAATATCCAATAAATATTCAAAAATAATGCAACAATGATAAAAACCATGATGACAATGTTTACGTATTAATATAGATAGACTCAATAATAATGTGCTGAAAGAATCACCCAATGAATGCATATAGACTGAGTCAAGGCAATAATGATGAAATTAGACAAATAGGTAATCGAATA
The DNA here is from genome assembly GCA_037957365.1 of Torreya grandis. Classification (NCBI taxonomy): domain Eukaryota; kingdom Viridiplantae; phylum Streptophyta; class Pinopsida; order Cupressales; family Taxaceae; genus Torreya; species Torreya grandis. The sequence goes on along the minus strand of JARHVA010001657.1, from coordinate 1,275,612 downwards.
AACAAACAAACAAACAAACAACTTGAAATAAATAAATAAATAGAAAGCTTAAAAACAAAAGCAAAAGAAAGCATCCTAACAATGACCATGCCTTAGTAAGGTGGATCGAGGATAACTGACTAGGATTAGATAAGACAAATATTTTTATATTTTGAAATATTATGAATGTTTTTGACATTTTGAGGTATCTTAACTCGTTAGAGAATGAAAAGATACCTACTCATAAAATGATGATAGCATTTGGCTTAGGTTGCTTGTAAAAAAATGAGAGTGTATGGAAAGGGGGATTGAAGTGACCTCAACATGAATTGAGCATGATCCACATAGTCCTAAAATGACCTCAAGTCATAGTAATTCTATCCATAAAAAAGGTGGAAAAAAACCAACTAGGTCCCAACAAGTTTTCAAATCTAGAAAATGGCCAGTCAAATAAAAATAGTAATGGTAAGGTGATGTGGCAATGCATGATAAACAAGGTTTACCCCTAGTTTACCATAGGTGGTTATAACTAGGATAGGATAGAATAGGTCAATGATACTAATTTGTTCATAGGCAGTTATAATTAGTAGCAAGACTAATGAGACACTGATTTACCCATAGATGGTTATAATTAGGCTCACATAAACAAGCTTGATATAAAATGAAAAATGAAAGATATCTTACCAAATCAACTTTCATTCTAATTTCATAGATTGTCAATGAAACATGGATTGGATTGATTATTGAAACTTGATCGGAATCCTCTCACAAAAGGTGTGAGTCAAAATAGGAATGGGTAAGATGATGAAAAAAAGGCTTTGGTCTAGATAGGAATGGAATGATAGGATGTATAAAATGGTAAGAGGGTTTTCCCCTAGGTGATAGGGTAAAGAGTAGGAATATCTGATAATAGAAAATGGATACGTAGCAATGGCAATGGCATGGCAATGAAATGGTATGGTACATGTTTTTGGTTTAGATGTGTTTTTTGATTTTGTTGTTCCTACTGATGGGGAGTTTCATGTCCTAATCAACAAATGATACAAACAAAATATTTGATAATGTTAATTGCTAGCCCACACATCAACTAAATAGCTACTCCATCAATAATTGTCTACAGATTTGGATGCCAAGAATGCTTTTATGATCTTCATTGGTCATTGATTTTGATTCTTTCAAATGTCGATACAAGGTATCTTTATAGCCTCTAGAAAGGAAAGTGCAGCCATGGATGGTAAATAAGGACAAATAATAGATGGTAGGTTTGATTGTGAAATAGAATGGTAGATGATAATGGAAAGTATAATGGTGGGAAAATAAATGAATATTAGGACTTTCAGTCACACGTAATGTTGTTGATGCTAGATTTAACATAACTTTGGTTGTGGTGGGGCCAAAGACTTGTTCTCTGAATAGGACCACCATTTTTTTTGTTTTTTGACCTTGAGAGTAACTACCATCTGATTAGACTATAGATAATAAGCTATTTTGATTTGATCTTTGATTTTGTCTTTATCAAGTAGTGAATAACTTTTGTGCTTAGCTATTGGTGCCTCAATAAGGTTTTCACCAATGAAGTTGTCATGATTGTCCCATAATACCTTTGAGAAGGTTTCACTAATAAACATTAGATTTTGACTTTGATTTTCTTTTAGCACTTCCAAAAAAGTTTCACTAGAAGATGCTGAGTTGGAACTTTGATTGTATCCTAGCACCTCTGAAAAGTTCTCACTAGGAGAGTATTCTTCTACTACATGAATGTTGTCTTGGCCTACTTTCTCTTCTTCAACTGCTATGTTGTCATGGATGTAGTTCAACAAAGTTTGATTTTTTTGGCCCCAATCAACACTTGTGGGAGGTGAAATGTCAATAATATGGCTATGTTGGTTGATGGTAATGGCCTATGGAGTGGTAATGGAATGGGGAGAAGATATACAATCCTCATACAAGAAACTAGGATAACTTGTGTTGAATCTAAAGTAGTCATCTTTTAAAACCATAGAAGGATCACAAATGTGTTCAAATTGATTTGTAAGGTATGCATAACCAATGTTGTAACAACCATGAATATATTCTTCTTTTGGATTTGATTCTAATTTAAGGGACTCTAAATATGAGGTTGAGACTAATGTTGATTCAGATTTTGATGTTAAATTTGATGTCGATTCAATAATAGAACTTAACTCTAACTCTGATTCTTCATCTGATAGGTACTCTGTTATAATGATGTCTTGTTAAATGCTTAGTATTGGACAAGTAATGGCCTATGATGGCATAATGGGTTTCACAAAACTGGTTTGTTAGAGTGGGACTCTTTTAAGATGGGAAAAAGGTCAAGAGATAACTCCTTAGAGACTATTTTGTCAATAAGAGGCTCTTTAAAAATAGGTACATAGTCAAGGTAATGATTTGCCCAAAAGTAGTTATAATCATTAAAAAGTGACTCAACAAAGACTAGCTCATTAGAGTGAGACTCCTTGACAACTGGTATAGGATCAATAGGTGATTAATCATATGATGACTTATCACAAGTGGGTGGTTTAACAAAAATATCTTGAATTGGTTGGTTCTCTTGGCCTTTGTTTTTAATGAGTTAGAAAATACTAGTTTGGATCACAGTTTGGTGATCACAGTTTGGTCTTCAAATGATTGGATCAGGTGAGGTGTGGATGGGATTGGTTATAGATGAGGAATGATTATGGTTGGATAATGGTAGGACCTTAGGGATCATTATATCTTGGATGAGCTAAACGATGAAGTCTTGATATGGTAACGATAAGGCATTGTAGGGTTGGATTGCTCGCACAAGCCAAAGGACTAGGTCCTAAAATGATAAAGGGGTGTTGTGGAGCTTGATTGCTCACACAAGCCAAAGTATGAGGTCTTGGAATAGAAATGGTATTCCTTGGATATTGTATATATTGATATATCATATAATCCAAAGGAGGGTTAGGGATAACCAATGATCCAATAAAAGGATGTCACAGAACTTGATTGTTTACACAAGCCAAAGTATCTAAGTCTTTCTCATAAGACATATAATTTTGGTCATGAGTTGGATCATAAGTTGGTTCTTGACTATGTTATATGTACTAATTATTGCAAAGAAGGTATGGATATGGATCCCAAATAATATTATCTATAGTTGGGTCTTCAAAGTACTCATAAGCCTCTTCATACCAATCAAGGTTTCAAGTTGGATTGTAAGTCAATTCATGACTTTGTTCCCATGAATGATTATTATGAGGTGGATAGAAATATGCCTCATAAACTATATTATCATCATTGGGGTCTTGACTAAATCCATAAAAATTATTTTATGTGACAATTCTATCATAAGTTGGATTGTATATGACTCCACCATAGGTGTAGCTAGACATATCTACATAAATGATGAAATCTCTAAAAAAAAAAGGCTTAGAGTTATACAAACTCCAAAAATAACTATGTCCAAAGGACAAATGGTTCAAACTTGGTCTAATTTGGTTGAAAGGGTGGAACTGTATCTCCAATGTGGTCTAAAGGTAGAGTTATATCTCCAAAATTATTTATGCTAAGACCAGGCATAAAATAGTTTAACATCAAATATTTAATGTCAAATGTCATATGCATAAAAGGTCAAGCATTTTAATAAAAATTGGCATGTTAAAGGTCTAGGTCAAAGTATTCCAAACAAACTCTAAACTAGGAAAGGAAAAAGTTGAGTTACTAGGTCTTTTGTCCAAACATAGAGTCAAAAGCTAGGCTCAAATAAATGGGCATATGCTAGGACTTTTGGCCAAATGATGTCAAAATCTAGACTTGAAACAAATTTTGATGTGATTTGATTTAATATAACAAGTTTAGAAACATCTTTGACATAAACTTGACACATGGAATCATACATAACCATGATCAGTTAATATAAGGCATAAGATAAAAGGCTCTTTGAAAAATCCTATGTTATCTCAAATAAAGACAAATAATAATAAGGATAGGTACTGAATAAATAAACCATCAATAGTAGTCAAATTTGAGTAATTGATTAACTGAAGTTATGAAATTCAAAAGAGAAAGATCTGTGTATCAGCCCCACAAATTGAGGCCTAAATAAAAATTAATCAATGTTTGGATACAAACTTGACAAGGTTAATTAAAAGCTCAACATTAAAAAACTAGGATTTGATTAAACAATCTAGATAAAATTGGACAACATGATGGCATAAGACAAAGGTCCAAATGGTAGATATGACATGGTTTGAAAAAAAATATTTTTGGCACAAAGTGAAACAAGTCTTGAAATAAATTGAGCAGCCTAACGGTGTAAGCATGCTCAAATGATGTGATCTATGTTATGATTCAAAAGAATCAAAGGCAAAATGGTTTTAACATGATTTGAGTAGCATAACACTACCCTCCTCAATTCAAATACATTGTTTTATCATGGCTTATAAACAAACAAATATGTTTTAGTATTAAAATATACAAAACAAAAATGACCAAAATAGACTAAGTATAATTGTCCAAATCGTAATAAGGGTATGGAAATGTGGAGTTGACTAAACTAGAAAGATTTTGAATTTTTTCAAGGTAATAGATTTCATAATGACCTTCATGTCAAATGATGTAAAAGAAAATCATAAAAATTGAGTGACTGTGGTATTGGATAGTTGTAAAAAGGTCTAGTCCTTTCTACAACCACTACATCTTGATGTTTGCTTAGTGTAGTGTGATGTCTAAATGCAGACACATCCCATGTATAAATCTAATATGAAGCCAAATGAAGTCAATGCTGAAAGATGAAACCTCAGGTCAAAGCTTCCCTAAAGAACACATCGGAGGTATTGACATCCCCCCCACAAGCCAATATGAAATGAAATGAAAGACATAAAAAGAAAGACTTTATGGTCATTTTCAAGGTCATCCAAACTTTGTTGAGTTTTGGGGGAGTGCTTTAGATGACATTCTTTCTAAGCCTTGGACTAAGATTTTTGTAATAGAAATGATGCTTTTGATTCTAAGGGTTTCCTAAAGGGGAAAAATGTAAGAGAATACATGCAACACCCCTCTCTTTGCTAAACAAAATTATATCAAAGAACTGTTGAAGACAAAAATGAGAAGTGTGTTCAATTTTGAGCCCAAATGTAATATTTGGTGGTGTTCATTTGATCCCTTGGTCTTAAGATTTGAACTTTGAAAATTAATACTAAAAACTTACTTAAGCACCTAAATGTTATATTAAGAACTAAAATAATGTTACTATTTCATTTTAAATTCATGCTAAATATGTCTTAATAGCATGTTTTAACAGGTTCCAAGTTTGTTGGTTCCCTGTCTACCCTTAAGGCATCACCCCAAAATCAAATATGTTAGATTAAAAACATTTTAAGTAGATTTTTAAAATTTTTTAAAAAATTTATGAAAATTAAAGATAAACTAATGTAAAATTATAAAATTTAAGGAGAAAACACGTGGTTGAAAAAAAATCATCAAAATGAAGTTCGTATGACCCCAAACCAAGAATTTTAAAATGGCCTATTAACTCTCAGGTTTGTGTTTTTTTAAAAACATAGTGACCAATGTCAGTTGTATAACTGACGATAGTTACACTTACTAAATGATGAAAGTTATCTAATCAACGATGGTTATCTAAACTACAATGGTTAGACAAATAGTGATCGACGATGGCTATGCCAACTAATGACATTTTTACTAATTGACGACGGCTACTGTTTAAACCCATGACAAAAGAAAATGGTAAAAAAAGTTAGAAAATCAAATTTCAAGAGTTTTAATGATCCAAATTAAGATTTTAAAGTTTCATAATGATCTTCTTCATGTGTGGGATGCGTCTGGTACCACCGAGTATGCCATTATGTGAACTAAGAATTTGACTAAGAAGAGTAGATTAGTATGGTGTTAGTGAATAAAACCAAATCAAAAACACACTAAGCTAACATATTTATGCCTAGTTACTAGGGTGAGCTTAGTAACAAAAATAAATGACAAACACAATTAAAAAGTAAAGAAAAATAACAAGAATTATTTCACCTTCCTTGAATGCTCCAAATCCCTTTGTAGTAGTGGTATGCTCGGCTTTGTGCTCTTGAAGTCCTTGGCAATGGAAGCTTGGATACCTCCATCTCTCCTTGGCACCATTGGCTTATGGCCTGGCTTAGCTTGGAATCAATTTGGCATGGTAACACTAGTTGCATGAAGCTTTTTAATCAATTTTGCATTATAACTTTGCATAATCATGTGTTTTGAAGATATTTGAGCATAATAACTTTGCACCAAAATAGCTTAGAAATGATGTTCATGGCCTCTCTATTTATAGATTTTTGAGATGGATCAAAATCAACATAAACCATAGGCTCATCAATATTTGAGATAGAGGAGAAATTAAGAGGCATGGAGGGCTTTTATGAGGCATGGGAGGAATGAATCTTGATATTTGTGTCATTTATGGCTTAGGGATGTCTTCCCAAAAAACAAGGTCACCTGATGATGCAAATATTCAATATTCATTTCAAAAACAAATTATTCAAAAAATTTCCATGGAATTATTAATTAGGCTCTAACTTGGATTAATTATCTTTAAGCATGATTGAGCACTTTATGTACAAATTACTCAAATTGATCATAATGTCTTATTATTGGTTCAAAATTTGACTAGATTGGAATTGGAAGGTGATGTTAGATTTGTTGGATCTATTATCCCATTTAGGATATTATCAACAACAAATAATAAAGGCACATGTCTTATGCAATATATTTGATAGGAAAAAGCAATCCAAAGTACCTAGGTGCAAAATTGACATTTTGACTTGAAATGATCTGATCAAAGCTAGCTAGCCCATACATTGCATTTCCCCACTTAATGATACTTTGAATAAAATCGGTACTTGAATATATAAGTTTAAAATATTTGTAACGCATTTTAGTGTTTTTAGGCCAAATTGTGCATTTTAAGTGGAAATTGGTCAAAACCCTGATTGGAGGTTATTAGTGGTTAGATTTAGGTGTCTACAGATGCCTCCAACTTTTCCATGATTTTTGCCAACTTCATTGGCATGATGTTCAATGAGAATTAGGCATCTCCAAACATGTTGGTTATGGAAATGAATTCTTCTTTCATCCAAACAACCTCAACTTTCTCATATGGATCCTTAATTACAACCTCCAATGGTGGTTTAACAAGGCATATATGCTTGATTTCCATAGTGCTCTCAATAAGATTGGGTTTATTTTCAGGTGCAAGTTATTCTAGATCATCAAGGAGATTTACATACTCCACCCAATATTGGTCATTGTCCTCCATGGAATACACTTTATTCACCTTGCCATGTACTTGAACCTTGACTTGGCAAAGCTCTTCAAGCTCATGAAAGAACTTCATTTATAATTACCAATCATCTTTGTATTCTTTATCATCTAGAACCAATAAATATTAAATCCTCTCTTATTATGTACTAGGTCATAACTTTGGTTTTCTTGAAGCTCTAATTCATCTAAGGGTGATTCAAAATCAGGTTGAGGTATTGGGTCATCTTCAAGAACAACAACTTCCACATTAGTCTCAAGAGAGTTTTCTAGGACTGGAACCTCTTTGGGAATAATTTAAAAAATTTCTCCATCCATAATAAAAAATTAATCTTCATACATGAGATGATTATCCACAAATTTTTGATCAGATGTAGAGTCTTCTTCAAGGGCTATAAGATCCTCCATCTCCTTCACTTTCTTGATGATGCCAAGACTAGGCATCTTGAAATCATGTGGCTTAGCCCAATGAGGCTGTCAAGGAGGTATGTTTTCTTCAAGAAAGAGTTATAAATGATTATTAACCAATTATTACTCTTTATGTTCCCATACCACATTTTCAACAAGTCAAAGGGTGATGGGGTGAAGACAAGATGAACTAGTTGGTGGAAGTGGCACTTAGAACTCAAAATCAAATTGAGAGTGAAGTGTAGGGGATTATTTTGGAAGCTCTTGTGGAAAGGGAGGTAGACCTTGGGCTAAAATTTCTTGGTTTTCTTCCTTCAATTTGAAAATTAATTAATTTAAATCTAATTTATCTTGATCACTCTCTTGAGTGAGGTTATATGGGATGTGTTTAGGCAAAGGATCTTCTTTGGGGTCTAAACCTTAAATCACACCTTGACTCAACAATTTCACCCTTGACTCTAAATATTCAATTTGCTTAGCTAGGTTCTCTTGGAAAATTATTTCTTGAAGTTCAAAGTAATATTAATGAGTATGAATATTACAAGAGGGTTGACATGAAACACTAGAAGTTTTTTGAAGAAGGGTGGGAGGGACTTGAATAGGATCAATCTCTTTCTCAACTTCACACTCCCTATCAAGGATTCTATCCTATTTATTTCCAAATGAATCCAATATATTATTATATCTTAAGATTTTAGGATTAGGAGTCTCTTCTTGAGGTAGTGATTCAACTTGAGGAGTGGATGAAGTATTCAAGAAACTTGAAATATCCTTAGGCTTGGATTCTCCACCTTGTCTCCAACTTGGAATCTCATATCTAGAGTTCACTTATTGAAGTGGGGATGCAATTGAAGAGGAAAATGAGGGATTATATTCCACTTATTTTTATAATGACATGGACTATTGCATATGAATATTATCCAACTCAATCCACTTATCAACATTAGCTTTAAAAATAAGGTTTCTTTTTTCAACTCTCTCTTCCAGCTAATTGAGAAAAGGATGACTTTGATAAGATTGATTGGGATCATGAGTAGGGGTCAAATAGGACTGATAGAAATATTGGGGAGGTGGATATGAAGAATAATATTTTTTTTGAGGCTACTTCTCATAAATTTCTAGCTTATCTTCTAGGGATGAAACTAGGCCACTCACATATAGCATCTCACTTGACCAAATCTAATGCATCTCTCACCTTATGAATGGGATTCCTAGGAAAATCTTGACCATGACCCCTTAATGTGTCAAGCTCTAACATATAATTCTCATAGCCCAAAAAGTGTTTACTTGAAATTGGAAATGGATTGACTTGAGAAGTGACTAGGTTGATTACGAATAATATATGGAGAAGGTTTATTGTAGGACTGATACAACACATGAAAATGTTGGTTATAAGGCTGATAAGTATAATTATAAGGTTGAAAATGGTCATAAAAATACTAGTAAGAATCACACCAATGCTAATAGGGAGTTCCATAATCTTGGTATACCTCACCAACTTGTGTAAAAAAACTCAACACTAAAGTCAACCATATAACTTCATTAGGAAGAAAGAACATAAAAAATGGTTATCAACAATATTTAAAAGGAATACCTGGGCTACTTGACCAGCTGATGTAACTTTAGAGTTTCTATTGATGCTTGGATAGATGCCTCTAAAGGCTAATTGTTGAAATAAAACACTAAAAATATTTTAACCTCTTAGATTCAGAGTCCCACTGGGTATGCCAAAAACTATTATCATTAGGATTTGCACCATTTGAGGAGATATCTAATCTCTCCTCATCCAAGTGTCACAATTGAAAGATCTTTAAAATTATGGGTAGCTTATGAATGAGGTGAATCTTTAGATAGGGATATCTCCCTTGATGTACCACTTTGAATCACTACTACATCTAAACTTTGGGGGGGAATGGAGAGATAAAATTGAAAGAAAAATATCCTAAGGGAGGTGATAAACCAAATAAGTGAATGAATTCCAACCAACTATATGTTACACATGAAACTAAGAGAACCAAACATACACTTCTCCAATCTACATCTTCTCACATCAATATTACATTATGAGGTTATGGATGAATGCTTAGGTTAGGAGGAATAGAAAAGAGGAATTGAATGGAAATAGTGAATAGAATAACTCACTCAACCTTGACACTTCTTATAAAACTTCATATGCCGTGTAAGAAGAAGCTTTCCAACTACAAATAGGTGAGAGAATGAAACAACAATGCTAAGGAAACAAAAAGTTAACACTAAGAAAAATCAATCATCCAAGTAAACACACTAATAAAAATTATGGAAGAGGTAAAAATAAATATTATTATTGATCACATGGTATGAAAATGAGTAGGGATTTACCATACTTAGGTGGAGCATAAGTTACAATGGTCAAAATGGCTAGTTCTTATAGAACTTGAGAGAGAGAGGAGAAGAGATAATTACAAGGGCCAGAAGGATAATTTTCAAGTTGATAAAAGGAGTTAATTGTGCATGAGAGGAGTATGTGGGATGAACCATGCAAGGTTAGAAGAGACAAGTGGCCATACAAGGCATGAAACTTATGAAAAGTGACATGAAACTCCTTATGTTGGCTCAAAAAATTACCTTCATCATCCACACCTATTTTAACATCCCAAAAATAATTAGGGATATGTATGATGATTGTAATGAAGGGGAAGTACTTTAGACATGCATCTTTATGTATTGGTTACAATCCTAGTCATATGAAATATTCTTAAAATAAGCTATTACTACATGCACTAAAAAACTCTTCTTTCACACACCCTGCACACTTGGCCTCAAATTTATCTTTAGTTTTATATGAAAATCCATGATATGGAGTGGATGACACTTTTAAAAACCATCCATGACCTTAGACTATTCAGGGACACCTTAAAAGGACATCCAATTAAAGTTTTCACACTTCTCACCATTATGTTCACTATGTCAGTTTTGACTGGTTGAGATGAAGCCATATATTTGAATAATTAGGAGTAATTATGAATAATTAAATGAATATTAGGGGTTATAACAAGTCCTAATACTTCTCCCAAAGTTGGTTTCATCTTTAGACTCCTTCTATAAAAAACAAAACACATAAAATAGTCAAAAGTACCCTCTTTTATACCATGTCCATGTAATTTTGTACAACTAAAAAGAATGGTAAGGAGCCTAAGTGAGTCTTACATAACATCCAATAAATTTTATGGTTAAATTTGTATATTTTGATTCATATATATTCTCATTTTCTCAAACTGGTCACTAACAAGGGTTTTGGAGGGTTTAGGCCTGATTTACCCTCTTAGGCTTTATTTATAAAAACTTGACATTCAACTTACAAAAATATTCCAAACGAATGATATTTAGGATCCTTGATAACACATATAAACCTCTTGGATCTCCATAAAATTTAGCAAGGGAGATATGAGCATTCAAATTTGACCTATTGAGCTCTTTCCTTTCATCTACACATGCCTAATGTTGCCTTTGGGCTAAAATTGGATTCCTCTGTAACTTATCTACCATAAAATAGATTTATTACATTTTTAGTGATTCCATAAACATGATAAAAAAAGTTTAAATTCATATCTAAGGCTATAAGTGTGAATGACTCCCCATTTGGACACTAGGCCTAAACCTTGCCTAACAGGGCTGAGTTGTCTTAAAGCCCAAAATGATCTTTGATAGTTTTCCCATACATCTAAATAGATCAAAAACATATTTTTTAACACTATTAACATGTTATATCTGGTTATAAATCCTTACCAAGGATAAAAAGGAAGTTAAACCCTCATTTGGCTTCTAGGCCTAAACCTTGCCTCTTAGGCCTGCCTATAAACTCAATAACCCAGATCATCTTGTTGTTTTATTTTATTTTGTGAGGTGTTTATAACGTTTCATTGGGTTAGTTTCAAATTCATAAACATTCTATCAATTCTCACCCAAATCCTAGGTCACCCTATTACTTCCATTCTTTAAACCTGCTAGCCTATCATAAGGGGAACTACTCTCTGTCTGAGAAAAAATCGAGGGTACTTTCCCTATTCCTTCAAAAAATTTGAATGTTTTAAGGGACTAATATAGTTTTAAATAATATATAGACCAAAATTAATCCTTTGGACTTGTAATTTGACCTTCCAATTCCTAAACACCTAAGACATACTCCAAAAAGGCAAACTATAAGTAGGGTTTAGGGAATATACTATGTAATGCATCATTGGAGCCCCTCTATTTATTATAAATTTATCATGAAATCTACATGAAAATATTTTGATAATAATTGATTTTTTTCCATTCTCTCTTATTACTCCAATCCTCCATATGCTCCTTATCCTTGCCTAGTCTAGATTGTATGTACCTTTTGACGGTGCTTTACCTTGGAAAGGCACCTATAGGTGCATGATTGTATGTTTTAGGCTGAAATAAATTATTAAATACCATTATTTAAGATTTCATTATCCTATAAAATTGATTTGGACCCATTTTCACTTTTTTTGTGCTATATACACCTCAAGGATCCCAATTCATTATTTTTATCCCCTCACAATCAACTATAATTAATTGTCTGGGGTCTTGTAGGTGTAGGTTGATTAGTTTAAAATTGAGACAAAATTAAAAACCTTATATAGTCCCATAGTATCATTTTAAATTATTTTATTTATTTATCTCACCCTTATTCTATTTCTATACCAAAACACTACTGCCATGTTCACTATCTACCATAGTCAACTATGGTTGACTTCTTGAGGTAAAGGGATGTGTAGGCAATATTCACAATTGAAACATGTGGAAAGTATATTTTTAAAGCCTTATAAGGTATTTATCAGTCACTTTTCATCAAACAATAGTGGTATCCATGCTAAAACTCTCTTCATGACTGGGTTAAAATCTAAAATCTATTGTAGATGTATATTTCTACATGATAGAATGCATGTAAGTGCTAATAGGGGTTAAAACATAGTATATCAAACTCTTTTGATGATAATTTAAAGATTTAGAATCCTCATTAGCTCATTAAGACCACTCTAACCTAGATATATGACTCATATGATCTTTTTGGGGTGTAATATCACTTAAGGGTTCAAATTCATAGATGTTACTGCCTAGTTTAGTACATAGGAAGGCATATTTGAGGCTTCTAACAACCAAAATCCATCAAACCTCTTCCATAAAAAATTTTAAAAGTCATTTTACTTGATATATGATACAATATAGGCACATTAGGATGCTTCGAGAGCTTTGGTAACCATGCTATATGTTATCAAACAAAATTTGAGGTTCTCTCTTTTCTCATTTTAGGGATCTATTTCTAGAACATAATAATTTGAACTTTGAAGGGTTATTCAAAGTATACCTAGTAGTTTATCACCTTAAATGATCTTACTATAATATCTTTAACCACACTAAGATCCAAAGTAGAGACTCATCACTTATTTCAACACCTCAAAAGAGACTCCTCTCTGTGGTACCACCTGTAGGTGGACAAAATCATGCATATAAGTAGTGAGTTTAAATGTAGATAGTAAGTAAGATGTATGGGTTTATGATTAATCTTATGATTTCATCAAGTGTTAAAATTATCTCTTATCTTTATAAAATGATGAAACACCTGTCAATCTCCCATTACACCATGACATCATCTTGAGAGGATGTAGATGTACTATGAGTTGCATATGGATAATGAGTATGAAATAGTCCATGTATTAAAGGAATATTCCTTCTCAATCAAATGATCTCTCATCAATATATGTTTAAATGGATCATAAGGATGTTCATATCTTAATAAAACACTTCTACTTCATTTTCAATGTTGAAACCCTTCAAACACCTGTAGGTGTAGTTCCATGGTGCAAACTATTTGAAGGTATTGTATATGATTAAAATAGTCTCTTTACACACTGTTTAGAGAGTATAATATATTAATTCCCATTTATAAATACATGTTAAACATTTGGATACCATCACTACACATCCATGAGCACACTAGATAGTTTCATACACATGATTGTAACCATGGCAGCAAGTGAAAAGTGAGCAAAGAGTTGACTGCATAGTGTTCATGACTGCACCCTCAAAGAGCATTACCTTGAAGAATTATATTTAAAGGTCAAGGGAATAAATATCACATTAAAAACATTAAATATACCTATCAAAACACTCTGAAGTCATTGTCAAAGCATGAATATTTTAAAATGGTGAAAACATTCTTGTCATCCCAAATAAGAGCAATCTGCAAAGTTGAGGTGATTTTATCATAAAAAAACATTGAAATGTGAAAAAAATAATAGGGATAATTATATAAGGAATCCAAAATAATTTTAAATCAACCTCAACAACTAGTTTTTATGGACCTATCCAAAATGGAGCAAAACCTATAGGGTGTACAAATTATTAGGCATAAAAACATAGTCAGATTATAAAGGATGGTTCATAAATCATGGTTGACTAATATTGAAAATATTTTTATGTAAATATATATCTTAGAGTTTAATACCACCTGCCAAAATAGTTTGACTTGAAACCTCTTCTACTGACCGTATCAATCATGAACCTGTTGATCACATCTACATTTCTAGAAGGGCAAGAGATGAACAAAATGGTTTTGGGACCTTTTTAACACTTAAAAAGTGTGTCAAGAATTGATATGAGTGTGAGGAAGATGAATATATGTTTCATCACCTTATCCCATGTGTCACCTTCCCCCATGGGATGTATAAGTCCCAAACTCTTCTCTTTTCTATAGAAAATTGCTCTTTTTTCTGGAGCAACTACCACTTTCAATTTTAAATAGCTTCCTAAGACATAATAGGACACATAGAACATGGAATAACCCTTTTTAAACCTTCACACTTCCTAAAGAGGCTTCAAAACTCATTTAATGCTCTATTTATGACCCTAAATGACTCAAAATGACTCAAAATGATATATTGGCTAATATGACTAATGATCAAGGCTAATGTGATATGGAATCACATAAAAAGACATATAATAACCCATATGACATAATATTAGACTTTTAAAAACACCTAAAACTCAAGTTTTTTACTTATAGGGGTCCCAATTTGACCTACATGGTCAAATTTGGTCAATAGGTATACTTGAGAATGCATCATCACTAGGCATAGTATGCATACATAGAATAAATGGTGTCTTTGGAACATATATGTCCAATTCAATTTTTTATCAAATTTATAAACCTGAAATTCCTCTTCATCACTTTTAATTTTATTAGTGACATTATAACAAAAGCAATTTCTCCATTGTAATCACCAAGACAAAACGTGATCAACCACAATTGAGCTCCTTATCTAGTGAATATAAATGCACCCTGATCAAAACCAAGGGAGTTATAGTTTTAACATAGATATTACATGATAAGAGGCTATCTCTTTACATGTATAATATAAGCCATCATAGATTAAATCATTGCATGGTGATTCAGATCCTGATCGGTCTGTGCCCACAATTATCTTTAAAGATGAACTTAATTAATATTTTGACATTGTCAAGGGTTTAAAATTACTAGGTATAACTATCAATTATAATTTTACACTCTTTTTCTTTACATAACCCCTCTCACCAATATATATATATATATATATATATATATATAACCCCTCTCACCAATGTGTGTGTGTGTGTGATGATGTGTGTGTGTGTATTAAACAAAGTAATAGTATATATGAATCATATATTTTATATTAAATATATTATACTAAAATATATAATTATAATTTGATTTATAAACTATATTAAAATATATATTATATAATAATAATATTAAAATATATTATATAATATATACTATTGTAATATTATATTACATTATATAATATATTTTTTTAGTATATATTTTAAATAAATATTATATGTTTTAATAGAATATATATAAATATCATTTTAATATATTAAATATATCACTTGCCTTCAATTCAACTTGATTACTCCCGAGGTGCATTTGCATTTAGAAATAGATGGGAGTTTCCATTGATTTTGAAATTCAAATTTACCATGAAAAATAGGGTCCATATAATTTCACACATTTTTAAGAGGAACAAAAACTGTTGAACATGTCTGACTAGATATATTCCTATTCCTACATATATATATATATTTTTTGAACATACATTATAGAACACTGATAGATCAAAATAAAGAAGGTTGTAGAGTGTTCGAAGCATTGACCATATTTGTTACCATCATTTATACAGATCCTTATTTTCAAGTATTTAATCTTAATAGTATTCAATATATTTTTTACTCTATCTAAAATGTGTGATTTATTTGTGTTGACTTGGCCCTTTTATTCATTGTTTAGCACTTTATGTTATGAAATCTCTAAGATTCATATAGTCTACCTAGATTATTGTAATATTTTTAGCCCTATTGGAGCATGCTCAACTATGATGTTAGCGAGCCTTCTACTGAAGGAGCACACACGTGACTATTGTTTAGGTTAACAAGGTTTTCAAATTGTAACACAATTTTTTTTAAAAATAATATAATAAATATAATTCCAAATACTCTGCCTATATATACTTCAATCAATTTGTAATAAAAAATAGTATAATTTTTCTTAATGTGTGTTGAGCTCAGGGAGGCCTTGGGTTGGCCTAGGAAATAGTGAACCCTACTATAAAGCCTGATACAAAAGGAAAAGAGGCTAAATGAGTCAAGTGGGTGTATAAGAAAAAATGGGTAGACTCCACTAGTTGTAATTCAATATGGGTAGACTCCTTGTTTGGTTTAAATTCTATGGAAAATAGTCTCACAATAATTACTTCACACCTTTTCTAATCATCTTCATTTGGTGAAAACTAACTAATTATGTAGATCTAATAAACCATGTAGTTCAAATGTCCTTCCTTCTAAATGAATGAGCATGAATACTTACTCAAAATTCATCTCAATTGTGCATAAAGTGGTGAGCCATTACAATCTAAAAAAATGTTAGCCCCATCCATGATAATAGAAAACATAAGATAATATATTAGATAGTCCCCCATATTTTTATACTATGGCATTTACCAAAACAATTGACTATACCCCCACCTATAATTAGGATTTGAAATTCTAGAACTTGGTAAATGAAATAGTTCAATTAAGTAGCCAACTTACTATTGATGAATTTGTGTGTACTCCCAGAGTAAATAAATATAGTCAACTTATATTTCTTGAGGAAACTGCCCACCTTAATATTTAAAGGAGTACTAATACTTAAAAGTGCATGACATAAAAGAGTAGGTTGAGGATATTCAAATTCATCTTTAGGTCCTTTCAGACTATTGATGTGTGTTTGTGTCAAGGACGTAATGTGAAAAATATAATAACATTTCTCAGATTATAGGGATAATAGGAATATGGTAGTGACAGCTTAGGGCTTCACTCAATTTTGCTAGAGAGATTATGTGGCTACAACTTACCACCTTCTAGTTTGAAAGTAGACCTTGTTGTAGGGATAAAAATAATATGGTAGTGACGTAATATACCTATATTTGTTATGATGTAAATGGCTTTGTATTTGATAATATAAGCTCAAAATCTTAACCAAATAAATGGATATACATAATGAGCATTAATCTAAAGTGATTCACGTTTAAAAATTTCAAAATGAGTAAGGTAGGGAAAAAAAGAAAGTTCCCTTACAACAACAAATACCAACAGATCTTTGATTTCTATTAGCAACCTAGATAGTACCCACTTGAAATTAGAATGCTCAGATCTGATTCATATCTGAACCAACATTAGAATGATCTAAGGTTGTGGGATCCCTATATCTAGACTAGACCTCTACTTGTGAGTCTAGCTCCTATGAATAAGTGAATTTAG
Organism: Torreya grandis; assembly: GCA_037957365.1. NCBI lineage: Eukaryota > Viridiplantae > Streptophyta > Pinopsida > Cupressales > Taxaceae > Torreya > Torreya grandis. The sequence continues at coordinate 1,258,095 of JARHVA010001657.1, read as the reverse complement.
GATAAATTACTAAACATATTAGATGTTGGGATGGAAAGAGTAAGGAATAAACTAAAATGATTCTTCAAACATAACAAGATCCTATGAAATTTGAAAATATTCAAGACCTTATTGCTTTAATGTTTCAACTATCAACATATTTTTTGAGTCCTTAAGCAATCGTAGGTAAAGATTTAATGGAATTGAATATTCAACTAAGTTTGGCTCCTTGAGGTCTCCTCTGAATTCCATAACTTAATGCATTCCTTTTAGACTATTATCTTCTTCACATGTTCACCATTCTTTCATTATGAAAATAAACCTCTCCTATATAGACCACTATGCATGATGTGATGTCATTTGTATAGATTGTGAAAGGGTATAAAGATGCTTTGGGAGTTTTGATAATACACAAAGTACCCATGAGTTGATATATGTATATTACCCTGCTTGAAAGTCTATACACTTGAAGTCTGCATTAGGAATGGTTCACCCACTTAACTGTAGTAGTGCTCTTGAAGCTAGTTGTAGATGTACATTTTTTTTCGTTTAGCCCTATTTGAACCTCACATGTATCATTCTTGAGCTCTATATTGAGGGTATTCATCTCAATATTTCATGCATTTGATGGTCCAAACAACCTACACAAGCCCAGAAAAGGTCTTAAGATTGCCAGACCCCTAACTAGAGCATATTTTGACTTGAAACCGAGATTTTAGGTGTCTCAAGGACACCTGATTGATTGATTAAAGGTTGCTTTATTGGTCTTTTTGATGAACTTATTGTGCTCCTTATATCACCAGGGAATAAGGGGAAAGTAAGAAACTCAATTTTTAAGTCCTAGAAGACTTGAGACTTGTGTTGTTTATATAACTACCACTAGAAATAACACAAATAATAAAGATGTGATCACCACTTTGAAATTATGCTTAGTGTTAAACTCAAGCTAACAAATGCATATAATGTGTGTTATTACCAAATTATCTTGAAAAAAAGAAACTATTAGCTATCTAAAAGTGTGAGAATGAGAAATCACAAAACACACACAAGAGAACAATACAGACAAACTCTCAAATTTTTTGTCTCCTTGTATTAATTTTGGTAACAACTATTTTCTAGCTAAAAATGAGGGGGAAAATCCTATTTATAGGCTTTAAAATTCCGAAGACAAGTTTACATGAGCCCACAAAAGGTGCCTAAATACAACCAAGTGCTAAAATGTAAGTGTAAGGCACTACTTGGTCAAGTTTCATGATCACTCAGGCTTGCTGGATTCCATCTTCATGCCTATTCTTCATCAATTTATATAAGTTTAAGGCACTGGTCCTCTCATGGTAGTTCTGAGAGACTTCTTCCTTGTGTAAAATGTCTCTATATTCCTGGAAACCAATGTCTGCAGTCCTTCCATTGAGAACTCAATTCCTTATTGAGAGTCCTCGAGGTTAATGACATCTAGATCCATTTGATCCAAGATTTTTGTGGCAACTTACTTAGCATATGTAGAGACAAGTGTAGGACCTTGAGAGGGGCCAGGTTGGCTACTAGCTTTCCCTTTCTCAAAGCTCAGAGGTAGGCTTTATCTACTTGGAGTAGCCTATAGTTGAGGTCTGTATGGCCTGTTCCTAACAAGAGGAACATTGTCTTCTTTCTCATCCTCTTGTGCTTCCTCATAGTCAGCATTGAACATGATCCATGAGTTGGTGGGAGCTAGGGCTTCACAATATCCTCTTTCTTCTTCTCCCTATCAAGCCTCATTTCCAACTTGATATTCTTCCTTGCAACATTTTTGAGGACTATCTCATCATTCATTACATCCTTTTAAATCCATTTTTCACCTCTTCTTGGTGTTTATATTCCATAGCCACATCATTTTTGAATTTGAATAAGTGTTTTGCAATGATATTGTTGGTGTCCCATACCCTAAAATCATCCTTAGGTAAATTGTATGTGTTTTTATGCCTTGCATCTATTACAATGTCCTACCACTTTATGATTTTAGTTTTACCTAGCTTGTAAGGAATCTTATGGGGGACTGTCTTTTTTTTTGTTCTTGAAGGCACCATCAACTCCCTGTAGTAGTTGATAGGCCATCTCCTCCTCAAACAACTTTATTAGGACATACCTTAGCAATGGCTAGTTTGTCAACTTTGCATATCTTTGAGATATTAATTTTGGCATTCAATTGAATTAGAATTCAAATTTAACATAAAGGGGTGTGGGCCATAGAAGCAAGGTCTTCTATGGCCTAGTCTTAAAGGCCTCTATATCGAGGGTGGATCTGCCCATGCCGTGTTGGTGCTAAGGGAGAATGGTGTGTTGGACACCGTGGGAATTGATCGGCAGTCCTGTAAAGGAAAATTTTGATGGCTATCATTTGTGAGCAATTCCTTCAACTTTGTGTTCTCAGGGTTGCTGGATTAAACCTGTTCAATCCCAACGGGGTCACTGTTGTGCTGGTCTAGCGAAGACACCGATTAAGGATGCTAGGGCTATAGATAGTGCATTTTTAGGGTTTGAGGGTGTGGTGGAGCATGGCCTTTTTCTTGACATGGCTACGGTCATCATTATTGCTGGATCTGACGATGTCTCCATCAAATCAAAGTGACAGAGAAACCAAAGGTATTTTATGGAATTTTAATGTCACGATAAATGCTTGTGTGTCATTATTGTTTATTGTAATGGCAACCTGCATTGTTGGCCAAGGTAGAATACTATATATATATATATATATATATATATTAGCATTCTTTACCCTATGTGGTAAGTTCTTTTAGGTTTCAGGTCCTTGTAAAACTTGGGTACTTTTATTGGACTATGTTTGTGGTTTTAGGTCCCTGTAAAACTTGATTTTGATGTTGCTCTTCCATAGGTTTCAGGAATGCTTTTCTTGGTGGTTATTAATGCTTTATATTTCTTGACTCTATTAAAGGGTTTTGGGGTCTCTTCAAAACATGCTTTTACCATAATCTAAAACATTGATTTGCCTTTGATTCACTATTAATTTTAGCTTTAAATCTAAAGTTTGTCACCTTTTAACATGTGGCACCTTCTAATTATTCTAGGGGCTCTTGAAATGTAGCTTAGTGTGATGAATTTTTTGTACTATGCCATGTGGCATCTTTCTATTTGTGGTAAGATCTTGGGCAAGTCTCTCTAATTTTGGTTAGTTGTAGGAGTGCCATGCATCATTCTTGTAGGCAATTAGAGCTAGTATCATGGTTCTTGCCAAATAAAAAGGTGCCATAGTTATACCAAATCCCTTGTAAGGACCTATGCAATCAACATTAAAGGTATTCTAAGGCCCTTTGAGGTATCTCCTAGGAGATACCTTGAAATAAAATTTTAATCATGTGCATGTTCAAGGTATCTCCTAGGAGATGTCTCAAAAGAAGCAATAGTGTGCATTAGGGTTCTTTCCAAATAAAAAGTTGTCATGGTTATATCAAATCCTTTGCAAGGAACTTTGAAATCAACATGGAAGGTGTTCTAAGGCCTTTTGAGGTATCTCCTAGGAGATACCTTGAAAGAAAATTTCAATCATGTGTATGTTCAAGGTATCTCCTAGGAGATACGTTGAAAGAAAATTCCAATCATGTGCATTAGTGTTCTTTTCAAATAAAAAAGTGTCATGGTTATATAAAATACCTTGCAAGGACCTTTGAAATCAACATGGAAGGTATTCCAAGGCCCTTCAAGCTATCTCCTAGGAGATACCTTGAAATAAAATTCCAATCATGTGCACGTTGAAGGTATCTCCTACAACATATATCATAAGAAAACTCCAATCATGCGTATGTTCAATGTATCTCTTAAGAGATAATTTTAAATAAAAATTCCAATCATGTGTATGTTCAAGGTATCTCTTAGTAAGTACCTAGAAATAAAATTATAATTACGAGCATGTTCAAGGTATCTATGAGAATACCCTTTGAAAGTATTACAAGGCCCTTCAAGGTAATCTCCTAGGAGATACTTTGAAAGAAAATTCCAGTCATGTATATATTCAAGGTATCTACTAGGATAACCCTTGAAGGTACTACAAGACCCTTCAAGGTATATCCTAGATGATACCTTGAAGGGCATTGTAATAACTTCAAGGCTACCTTAAAGGTATCTCTTAAGATATACCTTTCAAACATGCATAAAGGTATCCTTGAAGGTATTACAAAGCCCTCCAAGATATCTCTATCTCCTAAGAGAACCCTAGAAGGTACTACAAGAGCCTTTAAGGTATCTTCTAGAAGATATCTTTAAGGGAATTTTAGTATGTTCAAGGCTACCTTGAAGGTATTTCTTAAAGCTTAGCTAGCATCATGGTTTTTGTCAAATAAAAAGGTGCCATGGTTATATCAAATCCCTTGTAAAGACCTTTACAATCAACATCATAGGTATTCTAAGGCCCTTCGAGGTTTCTCCTAGGAGATACCTTGAAATAAAATTTCAATTAAGATACATTTGGTTGTTTGTCATTCTAGAAATGATGTGTTCTTGACTGAGGTCGATGAGGACCAAAGATAGGAAACACTCTAAAAATTCATAGTAATCCTACATGGCTGATAGGATGTGGGTCCACATGGAGATGGGGATCGCCATGTTAATATGGGTGCCTATTTCAGTGGTGTTGATAGTAAAATACTAAGAGAATAAATTGTAGTTATTTTATATAATTAGGTGGAGGAGGAATAAGGAATACCTAAAGGTATTCTGGGTTGAAAAATTATCCAGTTGATTGTGAATGGTGATGACAATGGCTCCCATAAATTCCATCTTGTAAGCTTTTTCCTTGCTTACTATCTTCAAAAGATGAACATAAACATAGAAAGGGTGTCCTTCATATCCCGTGTCACAAATCTCATGAGAATGATCAACATAGGAGATGTTTTAGTGTAATTACTCTAGAGGATTAAATTGAGGAACTCTAGCTTACAAGAATGGGTGTCCTAATCATTATGTAAGCTTTCCATACTACATAAGTCATTACCAAAGTCATTCAAGAGTTAGAGCATATCCCTTATTACATCAACATTGATGTCCACTCTCAGGTGGTTGCCTATAATAATTCCAATGTTGGCATCATACCTTTCGACACAAAAGGCAATAATTTTAGGGCACAAGTGCATAGAGGCACCATGTATTGAACTGGTGTGGAAATCCAAATGTTGTGACCAAATGACTCAGTGTCCTTGCTCTTATCCTTCCTAAGTATGCATGCATGGGCAGCCTCCCTCAGGCTTTTTGGATTCTTGGCCAATTTGGGATCAAGGACCCCATCTGCATAACCAAGGACCACTGAGGGGTCCTTATAGTGCCCCATAGTGATGCGCTTAATGTTTTTCACTTTGGGATTCAATTGTGCATGTGCTGAAGTATAGGATTTTCTCTTATTAAATTGTCTTGGAGGGTCTTCATGACTGCATGATCCTTAGGTTCTTTGTTTCCTCATATGTCCTCCACCACTAGACAAAGATTTAGAATTTTCCATTTTACAACTCTTTTTAATAATTATTCCTCTATTCTAAAGAAGTTATTGGATATCAACTCTTGCTCATAATTTTTTTCAATTCTTCACTCAATTCTTCTTATTCAAGACATTATGCTTAATTGCTCAATCCCTCACTCAATTCTCTTTGAAACTTTTAGGGTGTTTAAGTGTTTAGCCCATTTAGGAGAGTGGATTTTATAGGCCTATACTTTGAGCATGATCATCATGACATTTTTTTTGAAATTGGGTTCCCATAAATGATAAATATGACACACATACTTGAGGAGTGTCTCATAAGAGATTTGTGGCAATCCTTAGGAGGGATTGTGTAATATGGAGTGCTTAAACATTAATTACAAGGGATGTGGGGTAGATAGCCATATACCAGTAGATGATTTAAAGTTAAGGATGGATAATGTAAAAACACTTGATATGGAATGGAAACAACTTATGCCAGTGTCACTTATTTCAAGGGAAATAACAATAATAGAAGGGGAAACAAACAACAAGCTTCACTATTAGCTAGGCCTACCATGAGCTTCCCTTTGACCACATAGATTCCAATAAAATTAAATTAATTTTTATGCTTCCAATATATCATATCATGTCTTAAAATTTTATCGTGCTCTACTTCATGCTCACCCTTGTCCATGATCATAGCATTGGAAACACACAAACAAAAGGGAAACTAACTAACTATGTATCTCCTAAAATATACCTTGAATAGAATTTTAGTACCTTGATGGCCACCTTGAGAGTATATCTTAAGAGATACCTTTCAAACATGCATAAAAGTACCATTGAAGGTATTAAAAGGCCCTCCAAGGTATCTCATAAGAGATATCTTGAAAGATAATTCCAATTGTGTGCATTTTAAAGGTATCTACTAGGATACCCATTGAAGGTAAATCAAACACATGTTTGAAAGTATCTCCTATGAGATACCTTATACCTTATAAACATGCATTGGGGTTCAATCAAAGGTACTAAAAATCCCTTCAAGGTATATCCTTGAAGATACCTTGAAATAAAATTCCAATCATGTACATGTTGAAGGAATGTTAGTAGATTTTACTGAAAATTCTCTAGAGCATGCAAATTATAGGTATATCTTGCACAATAGGAAGTAGAAAAGAATCATAATAGCATGAGTAAATTTATTGAATCTATAATTTTATACACAATATAAAATATAAATATAAACTAATATGGCATTAACAATTATGGATTATAAACAACATAATACAATATAGAACAAGCTAAAATAAAATAGAGTAAACACTTTATAATATGCATAGGTAAAATAATCTTAGGAAAACAATAACAAATCTAGTCTATCAATCTATATCACACATCAAAATAATATTACATTACATCATAGAAATATATATAGTTTTTTTAGAGCTCTGTCTCTTCACATTACAACTTTTTGGCATACAAAAAAAAAGAGTCATGGCATTTTTATATCTATCACTTGGATAAGAAGGCCAAAGACATCCAAAAGATCATATAGATGAAAAAAAATACCCTATGCACATGTCCCTACTCCACATCTAACAATTTCACAAATTTAAACTATTGTTTCATCCCAAGACATAATCTAAAATTTGATCTCAGTTAAAGCTAGACAAGATTAACCTTTCACAAAAGTAGTAGTAATCATTCTAGGTGTTGTTTTTACCAATTTAAACCCTTGGCACACTACTTATCTACCCTTTTAGGTTTTCAACTAAGTAGCATACTTTACTACTATGCTTTGTAGTTTTCCATAGACTAGTATAACCACATGGCCATCCAGGTTAGGGGTATTCAACCAACCTGACCCCGTTCTTGATTTTTATAAATATGTTATAAAGCAATTTTTTTCTTAAATTGAAAAAATGAACTATGAATTTACCTAATATATAGGTCATGCTAAAGTTTGTCTAGGTGGCTGTGTAGGTGGTGGTTGCCCGAAATACACCTTTATATTCATCTTTCTCTTTTGTAAAATTGCTTGAATCTCCTATGGTGGAATGAACTTAGGTTCATATATGATATGCACAATATCTAATTCAACCTGTGAGAGTTCATACTTGAGTATTTTATAATTATCAAGTAATTATTACACCATGATAAAAAAAATGTATAATATAATCAAAATTACCATCAAATTATGCACATCTACCTATTTTGCAATGATAAGGAAGTATCTAGCTTTTGACAGCTTAAGCTCGATATCTAAAACAATATCATCTAAGTTGTCTACAATCCTTTGGGCTTGAAGAGATGCAAATGTGTTTCTCATTATATCATTCTACTAGACTTTTATCTTCTTCATCACGGTACCCTAACATTTAAAAACTATTGAAATACACCATTCAGTGTTTCCCCAGTAGCCATTTGATCATTCAATAAAGCTTTAGCTTTATCCACCATTACAAACTCTAGTTTAGCAGAATCCAAGGATTTGTCAAGGTAATACTACTAATAAAGTATTCCTTATGAAATATACTTAGCTTAATTCTTAAAATTATCTAGGACCTATACATATTCCTCTAGAAGTTCATAAATGCCTTCCATCTCAATGCATATATCCTTCCCTTGGGTGAATAGTTTATGTGCACTCACCCAATCTTTTGTTAGCTAAGTCAACAATGTAGTGAGTTGTTTGTCCTCGAACATTACTTGATCACTAAGTAATTTCACAACTAGAGTAAGAGAAGAGGTATTTATGAGATACCTAGCCTCAACAATTTGATTTTGTGCTTTTGCTTTCTCCTCGTGTAGTCAAAAAATAATATGTTTCAAGTCTGAATCCTTTTGTGCAATGTAGTTTTGGAATGCATCTAATCCTTCAATTTTCTTGGATAATGACATCTATGAAACATCCAAAGATGTCTCTATGGAAGTGGAAGCAATCATAATTGATCTCATTTAGACTATGACAAGAGATAGTGTAAATTGAGCCAATAGAACCAAGAAAGTGTTACAATGATATGATGTGGTAGGGACATCCCACAACCATTGGGTAGAGGGGAGAGATTTTGATAGTGAAATATCCTCTAATGTACATGATTGGGTTACATATTTCTAAGAATCTTCTTTCTTGGAAGCTTCTACTTTTGCCTCTTCTTGTGCTTCTTCATAGTTTTGTACTACCTCTTGGTGATCCATTCTTTTCCTTTCGACTTCTGCTTCCTTGACTTTCTTTCTTTCAACCTGAGCTTCTTTAGCCTTAATTTTACTGACCTCGGCTTCTTAAAACTTATTTTATTGTTCTTCCTCCTCGACATGCTATTTATATTATTTATGTTACACACATTGGGATTTTTTCACAGCTGATTATTTCATGGCATCTTTCTTCTATTTATTCTTTTCTACTTTTCTCTTTTTTCCTCTCTTCATTATTCATAACCTCCTCCTCATGATCCATGATATCTTGTGTAACATCCATTTCTTCTACTAGATCTGACATAGTGGTATCTAGGGATCCTTGAATTATATATACACCATCTATTTCCATATCATATTATGAGTGCTCCAAAGATTTAAATTCGATAACCACACCTTTGTGCATAAAAATATTTCTTTACTTGGTTGGAAGGATAGGTGTATCTTTGTGTCTCCTCATTCTCATAAACTTCACCTAATGGGCACTACTTGTTATGGTTGGATCTTTAAAAGATACCATATGTTCTAGTATAGTGGTTGAAGGTCTCACCCAATGACAACTATGTTGTTTGTGAATCAGTGGCAGTACTGAGCTACCTTCCTCTGGTATATCTACAAACTACATAGATGATGAACCAACTTCTGGATATTTTTTGAAAATTTCTACCATAAGTTCAAGATGATCTTCTTGTTGGCCTAAAATATCCACAATAATAGAGGGAGGGGGTTACATAATGTCGACCAAATAATCATTTTTACCTTATTCTATACTTGGAAAGTGTGCACTACTTTCCAAAAAAAGAACTCCTCCTTATTGTAGAACTTTTGGCCGATGTCTTTGATCATGCATTGAAGAAATTCATATTCATCAACCCCCAACACTAAAAGATCATACTACCAATCTATCATTAGCACATATGGGTTGTCCAACCAAGACTTGATTTACTTTGATCTCTTTCTGGCTAATGGTGGTGAGGCTCTCTATATAAGTCCCTTCTATTTGCCTTTTTTTTACTATGGGGGAGCTATAAACTATTGTGGTGAGGGATGTGGTTACGTAGTTGGCTATGGTTGTTCTTACTCTTTCCCACATCATTGTGCACCTATAGTGATGGTTTGAATAGGTTGCATTGATGTTTCACTAGGGTTCTCTACCTCCATACTTTGGCTTGTGCTTCAACCATTGTGATGAAAAAGGGCATTGGAGTCACAATTGGCATGGCTAATTCATGCACCTTGATTTGAATACCATTATATAACTTGGTTATCGATGCATCCTACCCCAAATATTGGATGACATCTTATAGAATTTAAGGGTATGACCTAATCAAAATGAGAGCCTTAAGCCACCATACATTAAACTACCCCAGTTGCTCATAATATTGTCCTGTCTTAGTCCAAATAATGCCTATGAGGGTAGTAGTAGGCCAAACATTTGTGGTAATATTAAATTGGCCTAGCAGCGACTTCCATTGGGTGAAGCATAACAATAAAATAGTAAACTAATATTGAAATTTTTTGAAGCTACCTGGAAGTACCTTTTCAATATTAGTGGTAAGCTTAGATGCGAGAAAATCAAGACAATTAAAGTTCTCATTCAAGTGTATCATGTGATATACAATGTCAATTACTCCTTTGTTGCCTATTTAGCTTATTTCATTATCTGCCAAAACCTCTTTGTAATACACTCTACCAAACTTCACATTGCAACATCCTCAATGGAGTTAGTGGGGGTTCCTCTACCTACCCTAGTGGGAAACTTATCTTGAACAAATGAATGAATTGGTGATGTAGTGGACTTATATGGAAATAATGGTTTTCTATGATTCAAGAGGCCTATGGATCTTACCATGATCTATGCATTGATATAAACGGTGATATCTCTAGACAAATGAATATCCCCTTGGTTTTATCTGCTTAATAAGGTATGCATGACCTCATCTAGTTACCTAAATGTAGGTAACTTGATTAACCTCTCTGCATCAAAACCTTGAACTAGATGTTAAAGTGTAAGAGCTCCTACTTATGTACCTGGTTGTGTTGATAGGGTGAAGAGAATAACTTATGCCATTTCCACAAAGTTGAAGGGATCTAGGTTGTTAAATTTGGTTTGTTGAATACCTAGCCTAATCCCCATTTCTAACTTTTCCACATCTCTGATTAGGACCAACAACTTGCTCCTATCCATGAATAAACTTGTAATCTACACTATTTGATTAATTTTTCTATAAAAATATGGGTACAAATTTTTCTACATAGGAGTATATTGAGAGCAAGTAGTAGAATACTCTTGTTCACCAAAGTCTATAATGTTTTGGCATTATTTCTCCACTTTGTTTTATGGATTTTGACCAATTTACTCTTGCCAACCTCTTTAAATGTATTGAATACCTATGCATGAGTGATCTTCCTCATATTTAATATTTTGGCTTTGATGGTGACCTTTTTTATCTCCCAAATCTTTAAATTACCCCATAGCATGTGTTTGATATGACCCTGTGTCACTTCATGTAGCGACTTTGTTTAATGAATCCACTTGTCATGTCCCAACTCGATCTGGCTTGAATAAGATATAATATTACAAAAAATCATGTCATTAATGGTCGTGCATGATTTTTAGTGGTCCTTCTACCATACCTATCTTGTTGTTTCCACTTTCTCAGACTTAATTCAAGATTGATGTACTTTTCTGACTGGATTGTTCCTTAATCTCTTTTCTTTGACAAAGTACAAATAATGATATTTTACATTTCAGATTAACTTATTAAATACATTTAATAAGTTTTACTATGCATACCCATAAGAGCCTCTTGGAATCTACAAGCACATAAAATAGATATAATAGCAGATGCAATTAGAATACTTAGCCAAAGACCAAGAAATCTAGCAATTGAAGAATGACCTCATTATCCACTCTCAGACCATAGGTATCCTCCACATGGTCCAATAATTATATGTATCCTATTGGGAGAGAATAAATAATGTGGTCACAAACTTGAATCCAACACTTGGTTTTAATGTGGACTCACAATGACTAAGTGCACAAATAAGCATGACAAAAAACTTGAAGTCTCAGTCCCTTCTACCAATGACACGTGTTGTCACGATGCTCTTCAAGAAAGAAGGGAGTTATTCTTTAAAGAAAAGGTATGCCATTGGCTAAGGGAAGTGGGTGTATTTTTAACAATAATTTAAAAGGTAGTTTAGAGGGAGACATGTATCACCACAATACTTCTTACATATCTTTAAGATTTTATACATGAAGTTCAATCATGGAGAGTCACTCTCCCAGTGAACTTGAAATATTTCTTGAGTGTTGAAATACCATGGGTTCATGGGTGCATGCCATATGTCCTTGAATATTTAAAAATGAAGTCTTAAGCTTATTGTCATGGGTACCCTTAAAGGTATTACAAGGCCCTTTAAGGTATCACCTAGTACTGCCTTCAAACCTTTAAGGGTATCTATACGTATGTTTGAAAAGTATCTCCTAAGAGATACCTTCAAACTTTTGGGTCCACAATAGAGGTTAAAATCAAATATAGGATCTCAAAAATATAAAAATTTAATCATGTTCCATAATTTTTCTCAAAACCCCATTGCTCATTATCATTTTTTATTGTAATAAAATACATGGTTGAATATTGACTTAATTAGCTATTTTTCTCTACATGGTTATTCTACTCTAATGAATGTTTGAAATGTATCTCATTGGAGATACCTTCAAAGTAAGAGGAAGCAAGAATTGAATTATGTAGTATATGATATTAAAAGCTATTATTTTTTTGGATTGACATAAACTATGTTGTTAAAAAAAATGTTATTATTTTTTTTAACATTTTCAAGTTTTAACATATCTCCATGCTTATGTTTTGGTATAAATATAGATTTATCTCCTACATATAATTATAAATAGGACTAATTTTATAAATAAACTAATTAAAAACTCTTCTCATGTCTAAAAAATCATACGTCAATGGATTTCTAATGTGGAGACTATGTTTGTCTCATAAATAATGGTAAGGTCTTTGGTGAAGGAAGAATACACAAAGTGGCAGGTCTAGATGTTGAATCTCTGGAATCTTCCACATGCCATAATGAGGAAATACCTATTGAATATATAAGTGTTAATGTGACTAAAGCTTTTGATTTGACTCTATCACTTCCATTTTGTACAGGTTTTATGGATAATTTAAGGGATGTAATTGATAGTTTTACTATATGGAGCACAAGAATGATGCAACACATCACATACACATTTTTTAAAGATAATGACATGGAACAAAAACAAAATAATTTGTGTTTAGTTCTGCATATACAACCATTACAACAAGAAACCCCTTGATTGGATTCATTTATTCGATATATTGATGATCCTACCACATTTCAAAGCCCAATAAAATTTTTTCTTGGGAAAAAGGTACATTTTTGTATAAATATACAACTTTTTCAAATGATGAAAAAATTATTTTTAGTTATGTTGAATTTGAAAAGCTAGGGGATATTTTTTGTCACATTCTTATCCCAATGTTAGAAAATTAATTAGGAATTTACATAAGGAAATTTATACAATATTGTGAGACTTGCAGTACATACATAACTAAAATATCTATCATTAAATGGCCTTCCAACAAAACAGTAGACACTAAGACTTTTGGGACATAGTAGATAATGAAGGCATAAACAAAAATAACTCATGCCTACAAATACTTAGGCAAAAAAAGAAATCAACCAAACACTTCACTCAACCAAGTGGAGTTTGATGAAAGTAGAGATAATGAAATTTTAACACTGTATGCAAAAAAATGTTACACCAAAAAATATTTTCAATCAATATTGTCATTTGAGATTATAAAATCTATAAAGATAAAGTTTATTGATTCTACCATATCAGATAGGAGGTAACATGTCTTGGATGCCCTTTCTGTCAGTTTGTTTAAGAAAAATAAAAACAAAACTAGCATTTATTTTCAAGGTATAGAGATCTATTTGGAGGCTTGGATTAAAATATATGGATTGAAGAAAAATAGTTTTTTTGACATTCAAAATTGTCACAAAAATGGGAAAACAAATGCATTCCATGTAAGAAGATTTTGAAAAAATCCATAAAGAAGATAATGACAGTTAATGATTTATTGGATCAATTGGTGGATGATTTTGTAGATGTTTCTCTATGACTAACATGCCAGGTAGATATAGATGGCTCATGAGAAAATGTTTGACATCTTCTAATAGAGCGTATCAATCAAGAATTCATGATGCACTCAAATCAAATAATCAAATACTTTATTTAAGACAAATGTATTACACACATAAATGAATTTCAGAGAAATACCTTGAAGAATGCCTCAATGTCATTCATGATAAGGTGGAATGTCAAAAAACATTTATGTCAAGGACAATGATAAAAAACAAAGTAGTTATCGATAGAATATTAGAGTTATCAATGGTAGGAGTTATAACACATGGTCATAGTGTAGGTGGATATGAGCATTTTTTTTACCATATGTTCTTGGAGGGTCTAAATTTACTATCACTTCATTGAATAAGTGATTCAAGGATATGGATACAACAATGCTATATACTTATAGATCTTTACTATATAAACCAGAATCTTCAAAATATCCATTATATTATGCATTTTTGTCTAACAACTACTACCCTGAATGCAAGAAATATAAAGAAGCATAAATAATTGGTACTTTCAAGAAACTTCCTTGTAGGCTATACCTTTAACTATATAACTATTGTGGGGACAATAAGAACATGTAATTCCATCCATAATTATATTTAAAAAAAATTAAATCTTATATGAAACTAATGTTACATTTATAAATTCATAAAATCATGTTTTTTTGTACAGGTATGTGTTGTAATATTTATCTTTTCTTATCTAAAAAGGTGTTTTCCTCAATGTCAAGGTCAAATTTCTCCTTGTAGGACATACCTATGAGGACATTGATAGCACATTTAAAAACCTATCTAAATTTATAAAGAGGAAAGATGTATGGAGTGTGGCAGAGATGATGGAAATGCATAAGATGTGTGAAAATACAAGAAACTTCATGCCATATTTGATTGAAGAGGTATTGGATTTCAAAGAGTATGTTAATAGTTACCATCTAAAGGGAAGAAACAAAATACTAGGCTTGACAAAAATTCAATACTTTATTTTATGCATGGAGCAAGGTCAACCCATTATGCATTGAAAAAATCTATAGGAGATAGAAATTGGTCCCCCCCATTAAATTATGGGGAACAAAATAAAATTATAAACCAAATGTTACAAAAGTTAATTTGACAAAAATATATTTCAAAGACTTGAAAAATAGAGAAATGTCTCAAGATTCCATTGTTGCAAAACACTCAAATAAAAGTATAAAAAATAATGGAAAAGAAATTAAATATAACTTGAATAAGTATGTACAATAATTCAATAAATTTGGTTTGATAAAAAATAGTAAGTGGAAGGATCTAGAATATTACTTCACAAACATCCATGACATAATGGAAGAAGACATGTTCACTTTTGAAGTTGAATGTATAGGATATTTTTGGCCTAAAACTTGCCACAACATACTCTTACATAGAGATTTGCATAAAATGGTTCATGATAGGACCCTTGATTTTGGAGTGGCATCTATAGATACATATGTTGGTCCAAGCAACAAAATAACAAAAATTGCATTTGATCAAGATGTGCAAATCAGAGATATGTTATTTATCAGACCTAACAATTTTATAGGAGTGGACTACATAGTATGGGTTTCTAGAGCTAAAAATAATATTGAGATACTACAAATAGATTGGGATATATAACAGAGTGTCAATGTAGCTTAGTTCATCCCAGTTTATGTAGAGAAAAAAAGATGCAAAATAAATAAAAATTTATTCAGGGTATTTGGACAAGAAATGGAAGCCAAACCCAACTAACACATCTTTACCATCCATACTCATAGATAGTATCATCTACTCTTAGAAACCAAATAAACATTAGAGAGGTCATACACTTGTTCTCATTGATTTTTTGAAAGACATTATAAGAGACTATTTGAATGCATCGTCCCACTAGGCATTAATAAAAATAATGATAAAAGGATTGAGAAATTTGAAATAGTGTTTCCTTAATTTTGGAATGAGAAATATGAATGTTTTTAAAAAATTTGTCCATTTTTTAAGAATGTATAATGTTTTATTGTTTTAGTTATTTATATTTATTTCTAGTGACACTTCATATTTTGGGTCTTAGAAAATACACTTCAGCATTTGAGTTTTATATTTTATATTATGATAATTTAGTATTTTGATAACTGTGCATCTATTTAATAGCATTTGACTATTAGAACATCCACTTCAAATTTTTGTGATTCAAAATGGTCTTCCACTTTTGCATATTCCAAATTACTAGATTGCATTTTGCAAATCATGAAAACCTCTTCAAATCTTCTATTTTTCAAATTAAACTTCACATTTTTCATCTTTCAAAATGGTCTTCGATAAATGGTCTTCATAATTTGCACATCAAAATTTACGCTTTGGATTTTTTAAATTGTAAAATACACTTTAGCATTCCCATATATGTGAAAATGTCTTTGGGGTTTATGCCTCAAAATGTCCCACTTACACATCAAGATTTATTTTTCATCATTTGCATATCGACAAATATTATTCAGATTTTTAGTTTTTCAAATTACATTTCATACAAGCACTCGAGATGGTGACTTGGCTAAATATAAGGATGACCAATGCAAACAAAAGTCCTAAACAATGTGGTCAAATAAGATTACAACACATGTCATAATCTTGATAATTATACTATGTGGGAGATAATATTAATAATATAATAATAAAACACATATGATTGACTTGTGGAATGTACAAAAATATGAGACAAACTTTGAAGGTCATGAGGACATCACTTGAATCATATTAAATAGATAGTTCATGATCCAATTAATTAATGACAAATGGCATCCCAATCATCTCAGTTGTTTTAAATCACATACCCCTTAAACACCTGATTGATGTATGAATTATTTTTCTTTAAAAAATAAATTTCCAAGTTTTGTTATCTATAAATGCATGGTATGTGAACCAATTTGAATGACCACATAATTTGGACTTATTAGAAATATATCATATAGATGTGATTTATTTGTAATAAGTCCAAGTAATTCTTGATGAAGTCCAATTTATTTATGGTAGTTTTCAAATACTAATTATTTATGATCATTTTAAATAATTTGTACTTATTACAAATACATTAGATAGATGTGATTTATTTATAATAAATTCAATTTAATCTTGATATAATCCAATTTAATCTTGATACAATTCAATTTATTTTTGATAGTTTTCAAAATTTTGGATTGTTGATAAGTCCATATTATCTAAAAAATCCTTTAAAAAATGTCCTATAATAACAAATGAAGAGTTAAGTATTTGGAATGAGTCAATGGGGACTCAAGAGAGAGAAACAGTGATGGAGAAGGCAACACACATCATGGAGTAGTAGGATATACAAGCTAATTTGTAGAATGAGGTAATATCAATATTGACACAAGATGAAGATTTTGCACAAGTGATGGTATAAGCTATGCAAGAGAAAAATGAAGAAGAAGATTTGATGTGGATAAGATTAATACAAGAAGCTAAAGATGATCTATTGAAGTTTCTAAATTAAGGATAAAAGAAGATCGGATCGATCATAAATGCGTTAGACGTAGGATTTCAAGATAAAGAAAAGAAAATTTCAAGGTTAAGGAGTATGTTGTCCATTATAAAAATTAAAGGAGATGAAATTTCAAGTCATATGAGGGTATAAAATTAGAATAAAGCCATGAATTACAACCAAGAAGATGAACAACTATTAGTACAAGGTGAAGAAAACAAAGGTGCAAGATAAGGCAAGCAAAACATAGAGTCTTGTGAGCTGATCAAGGAATAAGCAATGGAAGTGAATGATGTAAGTAAAGAGAAGGGGTTAAGAAGAAAGAAAAAGGAACTCAAGAAGGTGAAATGGGAGCCTAGATAATCTTGGAAGAATAATACCAAATCAAGAGAGTATGGAAAGGACTATGAGGTTCTTAAAGAGACTATCTAGTATTATATGTGTAATTTGATGGATAATAAACATGATGGTACATGTATGGATATGTAATAAAGGGAGTTACTCCATGATCACATGGATAATAGAATCAATTAATCACTAGAGATCATGATAGAGTCAAATAAGGAGGAGGAGAACCATGATCCTTAGAAAAGAGTTGAATGGAGGAAGAATGCAAGTTGGGAGAAGGATAAGATTAGTCCAAAGGTGATATAAAGAAGGAGTGAGAACCAAATATCATAGAGAGAGAAAAGAGATGGTAGGCTTATTCCAAATACTAGTTCAAATAGTATGTCAAGAGTTAAAGAGAAAAGACTCATGGAAAGAGATCTACATCAAGAAGTGAGGAATAGAGCAAGTAATTGAAGCATGAGCAAGGTGAGAAGTGGACCTAATCAATGGGTTTAATATGTTATAGCTGACTTAGTTGTTTTTATGAATGATAATAGTAAGATAAGAAGCTGCTAAGAAGTGTGGTGTTATTTTGAAGATGAATTGGTCAATAAGATGCCAATTCAAAATAAACAAGGCAATGAGAAGATTCATCATGAGAAGGTAGAGTGCCATGAATAGGAAAACAAGGAAGATATCAAGTATATTTTTTCAAATATGAGGGATAGATGCATAAGTATCCATTACAGCATGAAGATGAAGGAGAAAACATGGTTAAGAAGAAATACAAGCAAGGAATGCTTGAACCAATCATGAAAAGTTTAGATGGAAGTTATGGAGTAGAAGTAAGAGTGAAGATTGAGAAATAGCACCTGGGGGTAGAGAATTATAGGGAGAAGTCATAAATGGAGGATATATAATATGAGGAGAGCAAGGAGTTATAACATGTTATATAATTCATGGGATAGAGGATGAGCTGGCAAAGAGACAACATAAAGAAAGAAGACAAAGACAAAGGCATTAGCTAAGGAGAAATGAAAAGGATAAGAGCAGTAGAAACAAGAGGATATTAGAAGATCCTAAGAGGAAAAATTGGAACTTAAAGAAGAAGTTGGAATAAATTCATTTAAGCAGAAGCTCAAATTTTTCCCTCTTAAGGAGTATAATGCAGAGCATCCCAAGATAATATGAGGTGTTAGCATGTTTGAAAACTTCATGATGGTAATTTTTAGTTTGTGATTGGTGTTATAAGTATTTTGGTGTCCCTTATGTTATGTTTTAGTCATTATGAATCTTAGAAGTGTGTGCTTTTATTAATTTTGGAGTTTCTTGCCAAATGCATAATTTGAATTTTTGAATTTTAGAAATAGGTGTAGAGTGGAAATTTGGGTTTTGTGTAAAGTGTAAAGGTTGGAGAATGTTTTTAAGAGGTCCAAAAAGTACTAATAAGGTGTTCAAGAGGTTTTTTAATGTGAATAACATGGCAAAGAACAATATGAGCCAAGAAAAGTAAACTTGTAACTGCCACCCTATGTGGGAGTGGCCAAGAAGAAAGAGTTTTCTTATTTGTTTGGCATCTTAATGGGGATGGAATGCATGTAAAGAGATAGAGTGTGTTGTAGGAGAGTATTATAAGGTAGATATTTGTTGAATAACTCTGCCTTTATTAAAATTTTGTATATGATTTTTATATGTAAGTAAGATCAATGAATAAAATAATGGTTTAGAGAGTATTAATGAATTAAATGAGTTTATTGGTATGTGAGAAGTCTTGAATTATTTTTATCTTTTCATGGAGTATATTCACATAAGCATTTTTAGATAATAATGAGTTCACCTTCAACATAGTCCATTTGGAAGCAATTCTATGATAATGCATAGTCAAGAATATCTAGTAAGTTGTATATTTTGGATGGTTATTTAAGTTTTTTTTGAATGGTTTGCATTATAAAAATTATTGAGGTTTCATATGAATTGGGATTAATCCTTTTATAAGGTCAAATATCCATTATAAGTGTAATAGTCCAATTGAAAACTATCACATAGTCCTTTAAGTGTCTACAAAATTCTATAAAAGTGTTTGTTGAAGCCTTTTAAGGATTGATCAAGACTAAATAACCTTTGGAGTAGTTTAATAGAGGTGGTATAGAACCTAAATAGGCATAAAACCCCTTTTCACATTCAAAATTCCATTTAGAAATGTAATATTCTAATGACTTTGTAAATTTTCTTATTGGGATTGTTTTATGCTTGTACTTGAACATTTAACCATTGGAAAAGGTGAAGAGAGTTAGGGAAGACCATAAATAGTTCTTATAATGGTTTTAAGTGATATAAAACTCATTTTATATTATTTTTTTTCTCTTGGCCTTGCACATGTCTATACAAACCAAGACTAGGGTTTGAAAATAGAATCTTACATAAATTTTGTTCTATCTAGCCAAAATTGCTAAAATTTTGGAATCTAATGTATGTTAATGTCTTATAAAGGATTTAAGAGGTTTCAAGTTAGTAAAAAATGTGATATTTGACTCACATAAACAATATAAGTAGTAAATATACTCTTTTGGTCATGAGGCAAAGTGATGATGGCATCCCCTTTCAACATACCAAGTAAATCAACTCAATGTTCTTTTTTTTGGGTGCCATTTAAAACTTTTACATGCTATATTTCCTTATCTTCTCTTGATATTTATACTCTTTCTCTCACTCCTTATGGGATTTGAACACCCACCATACTCTCTCTTTCATGGGCTTAAACCCACCATCATTTTTCTTCCTTCGCCAAAGGCATAACCATCTCTCAATAAACTCACATGTGGGATGTAACCCACTCTCATCCACCACCACCAAGATGATTTATCATTAACCTCACTCTCCCATAATGGCTCAAACTCACCATATACCAACCACCTCATCCTAAACCCACTTGGATTTGATCACACCTTGTCTAAATATTTGTTGGATCATTTAAAACATCACAAACTACCATTTTCAACTACTCTCTCATGCCTACAATTTAAAATATCACTCTTAATAGCATAAAAATAAATCCACATACACATGAGAATATAATTTATAGCCCATAACATTCAAAATCACTTCAAATATAGTTATTACTTTCACATTATTCACTATCTACATTTCTATAATAAGCAATCTCTGCATCTCAACTGCACATTCAACTTCTTCAAATGCTAGGGCTACCATATACATTAGCAACTCTTTCCAATTAGTGAGCTCAAGAGTCTCACTCTACATACCACTCTCCATACCTTCAACTTCACATAATTGAGCTGATCTTAAACTAAATTTCTCCAATTCATCCATCTCCATGTTATAAGCTTGTTCCATGCCAAGCTTAGGCTTCTCAAATCCTTCTCCATCATTCTCCCAACTCTCTATGATAATATTCAAATGTTCATGGGATAACTCTTCTTCCACACACCACTAAAAATGAAACCAGTGGGATGAAACCCACTCTCATCTATACACCACCACCAAGATACTTTATCATGCACCTCACTCTCCCATGTGGGTTCAAACTCACCATAGACTAACCACCTCATCCTAAAGTCCACTTGGCTTTGATCACACCTTGTCCAACTAATTGTTGGATCATTTAAAATATCACAAATTTCCATTTTCAATTTCTCTCTCATGGCTACAATTTCATATATCACTCTCAATAGTATAACAACTAAATCCACATACACATGGGCATCTAATTGATAGTGTATAACATTCAAAATCACTTTAAGGATAATTATTACTTTCACATTATTCACTATCTGTATTGATATAACAAGCAATCTCTCCATCTCAGTTGCACATTCAACTTCTTCTTCACATGTTAGTGTTATCATACACAGTAGCAACTCTTTCCAATTGGTGAGCTTAAGAGTCTCACTCTCCATAACACTCTCCATACCTTCAACATCACATAATTGAGCTGATCTCAAACTCAATTTTTCCAATTCATCCATATCCATGTTATAAAATTTCTCCATGTCAAGCTTGGGTTTTTCAAAACCTTCTCCATCATTCTCCCCACTCTCTATGATAATATTCAAATGTTCTTGGGATAACTCTTCTTCCACACATTACTAAAATTGAACATTCACCTCCACATCTTGTTGAGAATTTTTTTCCTCTCATGCTCTATCATCTTCTCTTGTCTTCATATCAACTTGAAGACACTCCACATTGGCTAAAAAATCATAATCAACTAGCTCTTCATCTACCACTACCATATCATTCATTTGGTCAACTTTTTCACTCCACCTCTCATACATATGAACATAATGGACTACATCACACTTATTCCTTATCTTTGTTATCTTATCCATGGCTGGACCTATATAATGCACAAAATTTTTAGGGAAAACAATAGCTCCCTCTAACAACTCATCCACCACTCCATCATGCCCCAAGGACATGTTGTCGAACTCCTCTTCACAGCTTGCATGTGGTTCATGATTTTTTCTCACACCACGGGTTACCAATGGCCCATTATCTTCAACTCTCATGGCTATTTTCACCTCATCCATACCTATAATTCAACTTATACTTTATAAAATTCAATCAAACTCTCATTGTGTCCACTTGCTTGCATCACATCTACATCTAATGTTTTTTTTCAAAGAAACATGCAATTCTTCTTAGCTGCAATTTTCACTCACTTGAAAGTCTAGATAGGTGAAATTTTCATTCATCTCAATTTTTTCAATCATGGAAATGTGTATCATACCTTTTATGTCTTCAACCTCACTACCATCCAACTAAAAACTGGCAAACTCATTGTCATCATAGACCAATGAAAAATCAGAATTTGTCCACTCATGAGACTTCTCAACCACTTTCCCATCATCACATAATGGGTCTCCATATTCTTGTGAAAAATGTATCAACTCTTCATCCTCCTTCATGAGGAAACATCCACCTATGAGCTGCTCACAACTCACATACACATTGTTCTAAAAGTTAGCATTATGCTCTATACATATAAGCCTCTCTTTATTGCCTTTCAAGACAACTTGTTCTTCCATGAACCTATGAACATCCATTCTTCTTCTCAAATTAGTATTTAGATATTCATATGATATATCCCCTTACATATAGCCTCTCTTGGAAATAATCTTCTCACCAACACTCTCAAGATTCTTCCAATGAAGCTTCCTCGACCATATAGACTATAATTTTGGATGCATAATTTGACCTAACATCTTGAAAACCATAAATTTTCAATCATAAATATTTTACATACCTTTCCCTTGTCTCCTCAATTGGATATCTTTCCAATATGTGGTTGAAACTCCACTAAACAATATTCATATGCTCAAAACCTCTATATTAAAAAAAATGTGGTTACCTATGTAAAACCTAAATAATTCCCCAAATGGTTAGATTGTCATTAACTATGAGATGGTTAATATGGAAAAAATATGACAAAAATTATGGTTATCAATGAGTAGTTACTGTTAACCATAGTTTTTAGCCTATTAACTAATCGTGAATCACCAAACACAAAAACATATCAAAATAAAAAAAGTTTGTATTCCATCTCATTTTTTTGTGCCTCTACTTTTCTTGTTGTAACACCCAAAATTTCACGCAAATAAAACATTAAAAAACTCTACAATTTTTTTCTTCTCTTGTGCAACACTAACTCTACAAAAATAACACTTCAACCATTAACACAACCATAGTAATATGCGTATTAACTACACACACTTTCTAATTATTTTTTCATAAGTAAAGGCAACATTAAAGGTATAAAAACACATTCAATGTATGTTATATGCAACATAGATGCTCACCTTCTATTTTGAAAAACAAGAAAACATAAATACATTTGACAAACTAAATGTGAATAAGCTATGTTGACTACACTAGAATTGGTGTATAAAACTACACTCAAATTTGATACTCAAAGCTATCAGGTATAACTTAGATTAATAAAATTAAAATTGAAACTCATCTCAAATGCTATGAAATATGATTTATCAATGGTTTGTTGATACCTTATTTTCTGTAACTACAAATGTAAGCATAATAAAACTACATAAGCAACCAAACTCTTAATTATCTCAACCTAAAATAAAATCATCATACTATCCATGAGTACACTATTCAAGTTTAACCATTTGTGTTGTGGTAGAATTACCCAACCATGGTGTATTCAGAGTTGACTAGCTTAGCTAAAAAACAAGTTACAATTATGTTAAATAGCCTATCAAATGATGATGGATAAAATATCCTCATGAGGTGGAAAATAATTTTTAAAGTCAATCTATATTATATTAGATATAAGATACCACTAGGAACCTATAAAAATAATCTCCACCAATTTAAATGATAAAATAACTTGGTGGTCTAAACGGATTTTAATGCAAAAAAATGTTATGCTAAGTAATTTTTTGAATAAACTAGGTTGGGAATTGATTCACTAAAAATAAAACATCCAAAATTGTTAAATTAAAGTTTTTGCATTAATTTAAAAGTAAAAATAATCACTACCTATCTCCAATTTCACTTAAATATTCTTACATCTATTTTGGGTAATTCAAATTTGAAATGACTTTACAGGCTAAAACAAAAAATTAGGTGTATAAGATTACTAAAAGCCTTCAAAAATAAATCCACCAAAAATTATTAGGATGGGGTATGAAATTAATGATTTCATATCCTAATTTCTATTATATAAGTCTAGAGATTCAAAGTTTTAGTTTCATATAATTCCATGTTCTTTTATTAATTTGAGCCCGTTTCTTGAATGACTTAGTAGACAAAAATCAAAACAACATAATTTTTTTGTATAAATTCAATTCGGAAAAGAGTTATTAAAAATATTAAACAATCATATTTTGGTTATTTCAAGTTTCGTATAATATTTTAAACATAAGAGGAAATGATACCAACCCCCAATTTCGAGATGCTATCATTCAAACTTATTTTGATAGGGTACTTTTGATGGAGATTTTAAAAACTAAAATAAATCAATAAGTGATTAACTTTGACATTTATCTCTAGAATGGTTTCATCAAAGAACAACTGGATGAGGTAGATTGATATAAGTCGATAAATCATATTATATTAGGGTAAAGGTAGAGGTTTTAAATTTTAATTTATGTAAAATGACTAGAATAATTATTTATCTGAGTTAATTATCAACTGACCTAAGTTAATTCTCAATTTAATAATCTTGTTTCAATTATTATGTTTTCAATATCAATGAAGTCAATTCATGGTTTAGTATACAAGGTAAATCCTTGTCAAGCATTTTACATCATTATTGTTACGTTACTCATTTTGAGTGTATGATAAGTCTAGATGTATAAGCCTATGGTTCTTCAAATTCTATTTATGTAAGTTAAGTTCTTTTGGTTACAAAGCATGTTTTACAAATAATTGTTTGTTATAAAACCATGACTATACCAATTCAATTTTACTATTTTAATACTTAATTATCCGGTTTACCAATGACCCAAATTAGACCTATAATTATGGGACTCTAAAGATCAATAATTTAGATTAAAAATTAAACAAAAATTTCCTATAGTGTATCAAAATTTATAAGGGTTCTAAGAACTATTCAACGTCAAAACATGTTTATAATAATTATAAAATTCATTTGTTGAAACATGAGAATCTTTATTTTTATAATGACTAAAAAAGAGAGTATTACAAGATTATATTAATTCTCTAACCAATATCAACACAAGCATGTCACATCTTGATTTCACCTTATATTTAATAACCTTTAAATATATGGATTAATATGGTTATTATTTAATTATTATTGCTTTTATTTGAGAATTTTGACATATATTGGTATGTGATAGTGATATTGTTTATTAGTATACATGATGTGATAGTTATATTTTATTATTCTATATGTTGAGGATGTATATTTTTTAGTTCTGCATCATTAGTTAATATATTTATTATGACTCAAACTAGCTACTTACTTATTGCGAGGTGGATGCAAGATAGATCCTATGCTTATAACATGACGGAGGGAGAGCATCATCGAAAAGTATGGGCTAGATGGGACGAATGAGAGATAATAAAATAAATACTAGTGACCTTATATACATGCACATTTGATTTTAAATGTTATATGTATATCATGTTTTAGATACTGGTTTGTGATTAAAGAAATATTGTTATGACTATATTCTTATATAGATTTGGTTCATGACATGCATTAGATTATTTTAATTTAATAGTCTTGATTTTTGAGAATAAATCAAGAAAATAGATATTTAATTGCTTCATGTAAATAATAATTAATTATTCAATTATCTTATTTTGAAAATAATTAGAAAACCATTTTTCCATTTGTTAAATAAACAATTATCTTTGATTATCTACTCTCAAGAGCTTGAGTTATCCTAATATGTTAACAGTGAGTAAAGATAAACTTGGTTTAGTCTTTTTAATACATACATGAATTTATGGAAAAATTAGAAAATGGATAGTATTGTTTAATTGGTCAACTTATTAATGAGTTGAGATGACTTAGAAAATTGGTGTAATGATTTATTTAAGTAAATTATATGTTTTAGTCAAAAGAATTAACATGCAAAGAGTTTTAACATGAAAATAGTATGGCACAACATTTAGAGGGAGTTTTAGTTTTATAAATTAATCTTATTAAAATTAGAAGGAGAACCAAAGATAAGAATATTATAAATGCAAGAATATTGTAGAAAGAGAGTGGGAGAAAGTAAGAAAATAATCGAAAGAGATTCTAGTTCAAAATTGTGAGGTTGGTAATGTATTTATCATTATTTTGTTGGAAATTTTTTGGAAAGATTTTGATCCAATAAATCAAAGTTATAGATGAATTTGATTGGGTTGTATTTATGATAATAAATAGAAATATAGTGTCTTGTTTTAACTAGAATTATCCAAAGTCATGTTAATTTTTTAAGAGTATCAACTTAATTAAAGGCAACAAGCCATATTTTATATACAATAATTTATAATGATAAGATAAATTACATTTTTACATAAACCTCAATGTTAAATGGAATCAATATATATAACATATAAGTGAATTAATAAGTATTTTTGGTAGCACCATAATTTGTTGAATTCATTAATGTCAAAAAAATGCATGCTAGTGTCTTAATGTAGCACTTTAGATATTTTTATCTTAGTATCGTAAGTTAAGCACCAATTCTTTATATCAATAGATTTCTCTCTCTCTCTCTCTCTCTATATATATATATATATATATATATATATATATATATATATAATGAATTCTAATTAAACACAACTATTTTAAATTAAGCACATCAAATTTCATTTCAATAGTCAATGACTTCAGCACTTGAAAGATATATATACAACATTGGAAACATATACTTAGTGTTAAACCTTTATATGTTGGGCATTGTAAAAAATACAAAGCCTTTAATTTATATTCACGGTGATATATATATATATATATATATATATATATATATATATATATATATATATATATATATATATATATATATATATATATTCATTATGTAATAAATTATTATCATACTCTATCCCAAATTGATGTACGTCCTAGTTTCACTAGTCAAGTCAAATGGGTAAATCACTAAGTTAAAGAAATATATTAATGAGTCATCTAGTTATCATGCCAATTCTCTATATTTTATTATATAACATCCAACCAGTTATTTATAGCACCCAACCAATTCAATGAATTTCCTAGTCTTAAAACAAAGCTGAGGTTATAAATATATTGAGTTTAATAATAAATATACAAGGTTGAATCCTTTATTAAATCACCCAGTCATTAGAATGGAATGCCAAGTCACTTTTTAGAACATGAAAACTATAAAAAGAATGATGTGTTTTAAATATTTGGCTAAGTCACTGATTTAAATTGATGTGTCTTTTAATAAGACATCAATTTTATAAAATAAGAGCGTTGAGTCAAATTTGAAGCATTGAGTTAATATTTCAAAGATGATTTTATAATTATTTGGCTAAGCATTAAATTAAATGCTATTTCACTAAATTGTATCACTGTGTTTACACCAAAAATCCCCGAGTCCTTTTAATAAAGGAAAACTATGTTTCTCTTTAATTCAAGATTGAATGTTGAGTGGAGCTTTATTTTTTTACCTTAGATTTTAGTATTGCAGTTAGCAAGTTGTGCTGACTAGCAGAGTTGCATTTTGAAATAAAGAGAACTTGACCAACATGCAATAAATTAAGATAAATACGCAGTGAGTTAAATATTCCTTTAGAGAGTTAATATTTGTATACAGTGACTTGCCATCACCTTGAAACACCCAGCCTCAAATAGTAGTGCTGAATTAAACTATTAAAAATGTTGTATATATAATATTATTAAAAATTTTGAGTTTTAAGGATTTGGCTGAGTTATATTATAATTTAGAATGTGTATGTTCCAAAAAATATGAACTTAGTATAGAAAATTATGTTTCTCCTTTAATGCAAGACCAAATGTTGTGTGGAACTTTATTTTTCCTCAAAATTTCATATTGCAGCTTGAACGATTTGCATTTTGATCATAATTATCATGGGATCCATATGAGAATATAAGAGTAGTTATTTGTTAGTAAAGATTAATTATTAAGTATACTTGTGGGGTATAGTATAAATCTCAAGTCACTAAGATAACTAATGCTTTGGGATTTTTGGTAAAATATTGAATTTAGTATGAATATTTAAGAATGTTTAATTAAATAATATGATTGAATGGTATATATTCTGAGTCATGCTAAAACATCCATGAAAAAATAATATGACAATGCTAGTTGATAAAAGTCATTGGTCAAAAATTTGAATGACTGTTGAACTTTATAATCCATTTAAAGTACTTTTGAAATAGCTAAAGTATTAAGGGCATTCTAATATAAATTTATCTATACATGGACTTGGGTATTCATGTGATTAAATAAATTCTTATCACATTAGATGATATGCATATATCTAAGGTAACAAATTGCTAATAAGAAATTTAAGAAATGATAAACTTCAACCATATGAATATTTACCATTAAGTTGAGTTTTTACAAAGTATAACTTGATTTACAACTATATGATATTATGATAACTGTTGAATATTAAATCTTATGTAAAATATATTTTGTGTGAGTATTTATCTGTAAAAGTAATTAAAGTATTATTGTATAAAATAGTGCATTGAGATGTGTACCTAGAGTTTATATTTTTGTCTGATTATTATTATGCGGTATAATCATGTACTTGCTTGTTTAATAATTATAGTGTAAATTTAATTTTTCATATTCGAGTAGGGGTGATATGAACATTGAGATACAATATTATGAGATCATACAATACTTTAGTTTAAATGTATATTCCTAGATGGTACATAATATAGCTATATGTTTAAACTCTCACCTACGTTGACAGGTAAAATGTATGTATTGGATATTACTTGAACAATATGTTTGTAGCAGTTAGTAGGACATGTATGTGTGCATACAATATTTAGAGTGTAAACTAGTTTTAGTTTAGACATTTATGTATTTGTATAAATTGATTGTTATATATATTATTGCTTGAATAAGATCCTGTGCTTTCATGTAT
The DNA here is from genome assembly GCA_037957365.1 of Torreya grandis. NCBI lineage: Eukaryota > Viridiplantae > Streptophyta > Pinopsida > Cupressales > Taxaceae > Torreya > Torreya grandis. The sequence continues at coordinate 1,228,885 of JARHVA010001657.1, read as the reverse complement.
CTATGACTACTTAGTATGATTGATTATGGTAAAACTACTAGTTATGTCTTAGAACACTAGACTATGGTAATATGAGTTATCATGGGGTGTATTTATTTATATATTATTGTAGTAATTTAAAATTTAAAATTTATTGTGAATGTGAAACATACTCGAGCGGTATAAACTATGATCATTATTTCTAGTTTGGAGATTGATTTTAATGTAATGTTCATTCATACATAGATGAATAAATGTATACTTTGATTACTCTTTATTTAACATGTGATGTGATATGATTAATAGGAGGAAGTAATTAGTATAAATCTTGTGGTTAAATAATATTTGGTGAAACATTATATTTTGGTATGTTTTATTTACATGTCAGTGTGATATCTTGCAATAGAATGAATTTTATATGATACACTACATGTTTAATTTTAGAGATCATACACACTTGGGTACTAGCTTGTTTTATGATTTCTTACACCATTCTATCTACCTATCCATGAAAAGAGGGCCATTCCCTAATAGAGAATTATGTGATTGATCATTAGTCTGTGATTGATGTGAAAAAGTGCTTGGATAATTATCTCCCTCCCCACAAGAGTATTACTTACTTGGAGACTACACTTGAGTTGATCAAAGATACACAAGTTGATTCAACACAAACTCCAAAGGGCTTGTATCTATTTATTATCTAAAGACTGAAGGCCTAAAATAAATGTAATTATATTTCATTTATATATACTGAATAGTATTTGTTGTATTAATAGACTAGCTATGGTTGATTCCTAATGTATTTACTTTTATTAATATTGTGATATGTTATATTACATTTAGTATTGGAATTTAAGAACCATTATTATTCTAAGTTTTTTATTATGATTGGTTAAATTTTTTATTATAACTATGGTTGAGTAGAATTAATGTTAAGTAATAGTTTAATATAAAATTACTACATTAGTATAAGTACAAATTGAGGTGTTATAGCAAGCACAATCTACTAAAATAGTATAATTTGTTACGACTATGCAAATCTATATCCTCTATAATCTGGGTTGTAACACATTTTTCATAATTTTGAGAAAAGCTAATACCAAATAATAACTTTCTTTATAAACATCTATAATAAAAACAATATTTAATATCATTTTGAAAATTGAACTAGTTCGTTTTTTCCTATATTATGAAATAGACAATAAGGAGTTAGCTAAAACACTAAGAAAGTGGCTTATTCCTACTAAATACCTCATTTTCTAAATTAATAAACATATTAAAAATGAATTTATCAACTAAATAAGACTTACATATGACAATTCAAAAATCAACCCACTATTGGAATAAACATTACACTTCAATATAAAATGACACCAAGGTTATTGGTAACTAAGCTCAACACCTATAATTATAAAATTATAACTTTAATATATAAGTGACAACAACATACCATTATAGATTGTAAAACAATTGATTTTCATCAAGGGAACAATACTAGCTAATCCATCATCACGACATCATTTGATATCTAAGCACCCATCTGGATATGGTATCTATAATAGAGTAGACCTTGAAGAGGAACTTAATTCTCAATTTTGAATTTCACTTCCCAAATGTTGGAAGAAAAACTATATAGACAATGATAAAAATTAATAACATAAAAAAACTTGTAAAGCATGCCAAAGAGTATACCAACTCTCCCTAGTTCATATCAGAACTAATCAACATTACAAGGGTAAATTTACACCCATATACCATACTAAGAATAATAAGCTTGTTTAACATAATTTATTATTCTAAAATGAAGGTGTTATCTAAGGCAAAATAACTCTCAAACAAGGTTTATTCACATTAATGTTACTCAAGTAAAATGTAAATAATAGTCCAATATCCTTTTTTTTAAGGATAAGATATATTTTATTCCTATTTGTATACATATAATATTTTTAAATTTTATCAAATACTGATACTTTATATCTTACAAGAACCCATCATGTCTCAATCTCTTTGAGTTCATATCTTAAGGGGTGTACCAGGAAAGGGGTGGGCAAACCTTTGGTGTTTTGTAAGATTATTGTCCCTTTTTGCCATATTATTTTCAATCCAACTAGTTTCTAAAACCTTTTCCTAAGCTATTTTTAATCCTTTGCATAGTCTTGTAGTATTTTTCATCTTTTTATCTTTCTCCTTGATTTACACCTTTTTGATCTATTTAGTCAACTATGTTGACTTGGTCGACCTAGTGTATTTCAAGGTCAATTTAGCTCTTTAGATTTCTTAGCCTTCTGACCGACCTAACACAAACTTTAGGCATTATCCCAAAAAGGTAATAGGTCAACTCGATCAACTTATTAAAATTGACATGTCCAAATAATTTTTGGGTGAGATACTCTTATATATATATGGTCATTTTAGTCATTATTAAAGAGAGAAAATAAAGAGTTATTATTTGCTCACACTTATTCACAATGTGGTCTTCCACCATTATACATAAGGAGTCTTAGCTTAGATTTCTTATTGGAGAGTCTAGTCTTGTGGATAGGTCTTGGATGTTTTGGCCTAATAAAGTGATCCTTATGAACCACAATAACCTCTTGCAAAGCCCCATTGGCTAAGGGAGAGATTGAATTGTGATGGATTCACATTCAAGTAAGTATATTCTAACTTTGTTCTCCTCTCTTTTAGTAGATAGAAGTAACATAAGTGTTGGCTCGAATAATATTACTCTTCATATTCTATGTTTTAGGGTGTTACTCATACTTACTTTATTTAAAGTTTTCTATACATATTTGATTGCTTTGTATCTAACCCCTCACATTGTACCACAAGCTTTGGTGTGCACTGGATTAGTTTAATTTTCTTGTTATTAGAATATTTTACTTTCTTGTTTATTAGCATAAGTGAAATATCAAATTATAGGACTCTTTTAGGGTTGTGCGATTGTGTTAGACTATAAGTTTCGAAACCCTTCCTAGCATGATATGTTGTGATAGGTGATACAAGTGATCCCATAATTAGGTCTAGTGGATCCCCATATTAGTTATGATCCCACTTAACAAGTTTATATCCAATCATAAGTGTAGGTGTGCTATATCTTATTCGATCTATGATTAATTCATATACATCATGCAATTCTAAATGCATACATTCTAGTGAAGCCGATGTGAAACTAACCCATGTAAGATTTTTTTCACTTATTTTTATTTTTTTCATCATTTCTTTCATATATTTTAACACACTGGTTTGATTCTATCGACATAGTTATTTTTCTCTATGCATATAAATGGGTAATTGGATCGATCAGCTCGATGCAGTATAGGTTTTCAACACTTTTTAGACTTTTAGTTCAGCCTACTAGGTCAACTAGGTCAACCTAGTGCATTTTTAGCCACTTTATAATAGGTTCATGTATATCTTAATCGATCAACTTGACCCAGTATAGGTTTCAATTTTCCAAATTTCTAGATTGGCCTACTGGGTTGACCAATTCAACCTAGTGCATTTTTAGACATCTTGTTCAACCTACTAGGTCGACTAGGTCAACCTAGTACATTTTTAGCACCTTTTTAGATTCTATAGTAGGTTCCTATATAGTTTGGTCAATCATCTCAACCTAATTTTAAAGATTAGATCAATTTTTTTAAGATTTTAGATCGGTAATCTCATTTATTTCTATCTTTAAACCATTAAGGTGATTTTTTACTTCTCTGTAACTCTCTCTATTTCAATACTTTCCTTTCAAGTTTGCAGTCTTCAAAACTATCTCTGTACAACTAACTAAATCAACCTAGTCAACCTAGTTTTGTGTTCTACTTATTTTTTGAATCAACTAGGTCAATCTAGTTGACCTAGTAGGTTTTTCAGACAATCTTTAGTAATACTAACTCACCACTATCAACCTAGTTTTGTAGGTTGTGTATATAGTGTTATCACTATAGATTATTTCAAAGTTGGAATTCACCTTATATGTTAATCACATCTTTATTTTCAATTATTTACATGCTTAGAATAATTCACATAGTATAAGTAGGAGGTTTTTAATTAACCCCTTAGTTTCACTATTTTTATTTTGTGCACACATGACTAAGTCACATAAAATTAATAGGCATTTTAACATTTGACTACCCAAGCCAACCTACATGGATTTCATCACCAAAGGGGAAGCTGACTTGATGCTTTAGTTAAGTATAAATCATGGTTAATGGTATATTGTAGCTAAGCACCCAACACCCTTATCACAGTGGTGTGTGAAGTGAGGGGGTAAGCCCTAATACCAAGCATGTATCATTGCCATTATAACGTCTATCATATTAAACTCACCTGAAACCATCCATAGATTATTATTTAGTACCTTGCTTTTAGCTAACTCCCTATCATTTAAAATTATTCTTAATAATCTAATTAACATTCTAGGTTGACCAATTATCTAGATTTACTTTCCAAGTTATTTGCTTTCTCTTTGCTCAATCGTGTGTGAAAAAACTTACATTAGTCAGTGTTGGTGAAAGGTTTTGCTTTGTGTGCATCAATTAGATTGGCCAACATCAATTTAATTGACTATCTATTTACTTTCAGTATTTAGCTATAAAATTATCTTGTTCTATTTCCTATCCTATCAAAAATATTTTATTTTTTCTTATCTATTGTACTAGGTCAACCTGATTGACCTAGTATTATCACAAACCCTATTTGTTATCCTTATTTTTACACTAGGTTGACCTGGTCGACCTAGTATAGTTTGTAGGTCCTATTTTTACACAAGGTTGATCTGGTCAACCTAGTTCTATTTATTGCTTTCCCTATTTATCAACCTAATTCTTCACCTCTTCTAGTTTACATTTTGTTCATTTTCGTTCAGTTAGAATGAGGTCTCCTATTAGAATATTTTTAGACTATCTTAATCCATTTAGATCCTATATGAGATGTTCATTTCTCCCTTTCTTTTCCTCACAGGAACACCATCACTCTTGGGGCACCTCTTGTCCTCCATCTATGAACTGTAACATGGTGCAAATAGCACTTCAAGATGAAGTTGATGGATCCAATCATTTCTACACCTACCAAAAAAACTCTAAAAATATTAAAATTAATGTGGGAGTGATTGACATAAGTTCACATAACAACCCTTCTAATAATCCTCCCTCCAATACCAATTCAGGGAGTTCTCCTTCTAACACCAACCCACCACTTGATATAACACAATTATTATCCCAAGTGATTTAACAAATGAACATTATACAAAATTTTAATACCAATCAGCTAATGCAACTTCAATAACACTTGATTAATTTGGTTAATCCACCTCTAATCATACATCTTCAAGCTAATCCTAACTATACTCCACCTCTTAGAGATGCCTTAGGTAATGTTATTCCTCAACCAATAATAAATAACAAGATGCGTAAACCATTTAAAATGAGCCTTTAACTCCCTTCATTGTATCTATTGACATTGGTAACATATCACTAACTATCAAATATGATGGCACTGAAGACCCCACCTCATTTCTTAAAGGCTTTGGTAATCTCTATAAAGAGTGGATCCACACTAATACATTTGACAGTACTAAACTCTTAGTTGAGACTTTCATTAGTGATGTAGTAGAATGGTATAATCAATTATCCCAACATTCTATTTGACAACTCAAATATTTAGTCAATCTTTTAGTTAAATAGTTTCAAAATAATGATATTCCTAAAAATTGTCTTAGCCATTTCATAAATGCTAAGAAATCTCCTAAAGAATCAGATCATGACTTTATTAAAAGATGGAAATATTTATCTCATAAAGTCAATCATAATATGTTTGATGGTAACCTATTCAAACTCTTTACCACCATTTTAACTCCCACTCTTTAATACAAGGTTCAAACCTTTGCTCCTCAAACTCTTAATGAAGTTCTTGACCAAGCTAAATAGAAATATTTTCTTATGAATCAATTTGAACCTAATTATAATCTTCTTAAAGGATATTTTCAAACATCCAATTCTATCACTAGTAATACTTCTCAAGCCAAACTAGGAGTTGCCAAAAATGATATTCCTTTACCATCTCACATACCTCTTTTAGTGCATCAAATGAGACAATTTTTACTACCCTCTAAACCTTTCATATATCCTAATGATCCTCCGAAATGGTATGATCCCAATATCTTTTGTTGGTTTCATATTGACATTGGACATTCTCATGAATCTTGTAGAGGGATTTCTAAATGTTTTATTTCTTACATGCTTGGTGATTCATTCGACCATGAAACCATGATAAAAAAATCATCATCAAGAATACACTAATGCTTCTCAAAAATGACAATCCTCTAAAGCTTCTACATATAATAACCAAAAATCTTCTTCCAATAATCAATACAATTCTAAGGATGTTTGTGCAATTGACACTGATTATGACCAATACTTTAATAACTCTTAATACGTCAATATGGATAAGGTCAACTATCATTGGAAGCCAGATGACAAAGATCGTGTTATCAAGCCTAATGAACCTTATTTTGAGGAATAATTTCTTAAAGATAATACCACTATAAATGTTGAATTAGAATCACTTGAGGAAAAAATTCCTCCTTCTGATCCTCTAACCACATCTATTCCTCCAAAGTCTAATATATCTTCTAAACCTCATGGCTCTTCTTCTAATTCTCATTGGAATTTTATTGAAGAACTTAAATTTATTCCATGTAAGATTCCTCTTATGGAGTTGATTCAAACTTCACCTTATCATGTAAATTTATTATGCAATAACTCCAAGAGATTGAAGATCTATCTTCTTTAGATGAAGCACTACCTTCTATAGATTCTTAACCAACTAACATTAATACCATTGAATCTATGTGTCCCTCTTCCAAGCCTTCCATTAAATTCCTTGAAGAGGACATGATTACTGATGAAATCCTCTTTTGTGTCAATGATCCACCTCTCTTCATCAAAATAGCCATTAATACTACCCTTATTTGAAAAGTTCTAGTTAATGAGGGTTTTGGTATTAATGTGACCTTTTTATGGCTTCTATAATAACTTGGTTATAACAAAAGTAATTTTAAACAAACCCATCTTATTTGTTGTGGTTTTGAAAAGACTAATCAAAAGCCACCTAGTTGTATATGGCTTCCCTAACCATTGGTCATAAGATAGCTCAAACCAATCTCATTTTTCTTGATCTTCCTTTGTCTTATAACATACTCCTTGGTCATCCATGGACTCATCGAATGAGGGCCATTTCTTCTTTTGGTATTCAATGCATTAAATTTCTACATAATAGAAAATGCTATAAGCATGAAGCTAATCATAATCCATGTATTATCTAATTACCTAATCCTAAACCTCAATATCATGTTCTTATGATGCCTAAAATTAATAATGTTCCTTTACCTGAGTTAATCAATATAAATCTTGATTTACAAGTCACTCTTGAAGATTTTGATGATGATGAGCCTAATGAATTACAACATACTTATAATATGACCAAATTACCTCCATACATTTTAGAGTGGCTTCCTCCTTCTCTTTTACCAAGGGATCATATCGTTCCTCTCATATATGAGATTAATGATTTACCCCCTCCATGCAATGCTCAAGAGCCATATTTTCTTGAAGATGCTTTTACTTGAAATGATTTTAGAGTGGCTAAATTTTTTTAAGATCCTCTCACCATTTCTCCTTGAACATTCAATAATCTTGGGATTTCACCTTCTGAAGAACCTCCTAAATCTCAAGCATGCAAATTTCTCCTACACATGATGACAACTATATAATGGCCCATGCTCAATCTAGAGACTTGGATGTCTTACATTATCAAAAGACATTAGACCAAATTCATGATTTTAATAAGGATGTGCATACTATTTTTATAGATACTAACTTAGAACCTGAGGGTTATGTGCTTCTTATTAATCCTCCTCTCATCAAATCTCCTTGGGTGGTAGAGAAAGTCATACCTTCCAAACTTTCAAAAGTACTTTCATCTTCTCTACCTCATTTAGATTCTCCCATTAAATCTAATTCTTCTCCTATTAAAGAGCCTATCAATCCTCCATCTACTTCTTCTATTCTTGAAATCACACTTTATGCCAAGGCAACCAATGTTCATCAAATATATTCTGAATATGATCACCATGATAACCAAATTTTAGATCTAGAAGTAGATGTTGAGTATTGTGGTCCTCTTCCTTATTTGCCTAGTGACAAAGCTATTCTTGAGTTATTTTATGCTTGGGAACCTCAACTCCCATGGTAATATCATAAACTTAGAAATTTTAAAACTAAAACTCCTCACTTCAATAACTTTATCGCTAGCATTGATCCTAAAACTAATCCAATTTCATCTTTACCGAATACACCATTCCACTTTCAAGATGGTAATGTCGTGATTATTGAAGAAATAACTTGTATTGAATATGGTACTCCCTCATTCCCTTGATTGATCATAGTTTTCAAAGAGCTTTCACCCTCTAAACATTTTAATTTCAGCTTATTTTTTGATAAGTATCAAGAGGCATTCACTTGGTCTTACCAAGACATGCCTGGTATCGACCCTAGCATAGTGGTCCATAACATCATTACCTATTTTGATGCCAAAATTGTGGGTCAAAAACAATGCAAATTTATTCTTGAAGTTACGAACTTAATCCATAAAAAAATCATCAAACTACTTGCAAAATTTATTAAACTTGTGGATTATTCTGAATGGGTTTTCAATATCATTCATATTCAGAAAAAGGTCACTATGGTCATTCACATTTGCATTAATTTCCATAATATTAATCTTTCTTGTCCTAAAGATAACTTTCCTTTGCCTTCAATATATGCCATTATAGATTCCATAGCTAGATATGAAATGTTATCTCTTATGGATGGATTTTTAGGATACAATCAGATTCATATAGCTCTCGAGGACTAATATAAGATAACTTTCACCATGGAATGGGGAACCTATTGTTATGCTAAAATTTCATTTAGTCTCAAAAATTCTAGGGCCAATTACCAACATGTAATGAATCATATATTTCATGACTCCATCCATAAAATTGTTGAAACATATGTGAATGATCTTATCACTAAATCCAAACATCGTAAGAATCATCTTTCTAATCTTGCCATCATCTTTGACCATCTCATCAAATATAAAATATGACTTAATCCTTTCAAATGTGTCTTTGGAGTTACATATGGTAAATTAATAGGATTTATAGTCTCTCTATCCAGCCAAGATTAATGCTATTATCAACATTCCCATTCCTCATTCTATTCTTGATATTTGTACCTATTTAGGAAAACTTGGGACAATTAGATGATTAATTCCCAAGATGGCTTATCAAATTCACTTCATTAATTCCTTTTTAAAGAAAGTTACAACCTTGGAATGGATGGATCCATGTTAAAAAGCATTTGAAAATGAAAGAGTCATTGTTTCATCCACCTACACTTCATCCTCCTTCTATTGATAGACCTTTAATTCTCTATACTTCTTCCACACCTATTTTAGTTAGGGAAATGCTTACCAAACATGATGATATGGGTAAGGAGTATGCCATCTATTTTATTAGTTTAGGCCTCATCAATTATGAAACACATTATACCAAAGTTTAGTGTGATTGCCTCACTATCTATTTCATAGTTGAAAAGCTTCATCACTACATGCTTTACCAAACCACTTATGTCATAGTTCATTCTGATCCCCTTCATCATTTCTTTCCCAAAGAATTTATTCTATGAGATAGAATTGGAAAGTAGATGGCCTTACTTATGGAATTAAATCTTTGCATCATCACACAAAAATTTGTCAAAGGGCAAGTCATAACCAACCAACTTACTGCATCTCCTATTCTAGCCACTTCTTCCCTTCAAGATAACCTTCTAGACGATAATATAATTTACATTGAAGGTCTTAATAAATCAATTTTTATTAAATATTATTTCATAGATTTACTATTGATATTGAATCTAATCAACTTGATGAATCTTTTTCTTCCTCCGATATTACTAAACCAAAGGTAATTATCGAAGATCCTGAAATTAACATTGACTTGCACAAGGATACTTGGACCCTTCACTTAGATGGTGCTAAATGCCTTCAAAGAGTAGGGGTAGGTTGCATTCTCACCAGTCCTCTTAGCAATACAATTCATTTAGATTTCCATTTTACATTTGATGTCACCAACAATATGGATGAGTATGAAACTTATCCTAGGTATGAGAGTTGCTCTTGATTTAGACATACACTATTTTCATGCTTTGGGTGATTCTCAACTCATTTCCCATCAGGTTAGTGGTGCCTATCAATGTAAAAGTGAAAACCTTATCTCCTATCATCAAATTACGACCACTCTTGCCAAATATTTTATCTCTTTTACAATTGAGCTTATTTTTAGAGATCAAAATTCCATTATTGATTCTCTTGCCTCTTCAGTTTCTCTTTTTCATCCACATCAAGTTCTTTCTGATCTTTCTTTTATCATATAAATAATAAAATATCCATCATCTACCCACCCTCCTGATTCACTTATCTACCACATTGAGGCTATCACCATCTGACAATGCCCATGGTATCAAGATATCATCTAATACTTAGAACATCAAACTTATTTTCCTATCTTGGATTCCTGTGAAAAGACACATCTTTTCAAATAGGCCTTCAAATACATATTTAGACATAACATCCTTTATTATCATAACACCAAAGCTACCTTGCTCCATTATGTCATGCAAGATGAGGTCCCTCCTCTACTTGAACAAGAATATGGGGCATTTATGGTGGTCACTGTAGCGAACATGCTACAACTCACAAATGCATACATATGGGTTACTATTGGCCTACTCTAGAAAAAGATGCTATTGAATATGCTAAAAAGTGTAATCCTTATCATCATCATAATTATCTCATTCATTCACCACCTGTCAAGATTTAAAATATAGAATATCCTTGGCCATTTTCCACCTAGGGATTTGATCTCATTGGTAAACTTCCTCACTCCCAAGATGGGCATGTCTTTATTATCCCTGCTACCAAGTACTTTACCAAATGGGTTAAAGCCATGACCCTTGTTAATGTCACTAATCCTACCATATCCAAGTTCATCCTTAACAAAATTATTTTCCACTTTGGTGTTCCTCACACCATCATTTTCGATAATGGTGGTAATTTAAAAAATAAACACATTAAACAACTTTACAATATATTTAAGATCAATCACAAGTTTTCCACTCCTTATCATCCACAATGCAATGGTCAAGTTGAGGCCACTAAAAAGATTATCAATAAAATATTTCAAAATAAAATTTGTGAAACCCACATGGATTGACATCTTCATCTTTATCCCACACTTCGAGCCTATTAGACTAGCATTCATACTGCCACTAGGGCAACTCTATTTTCTCTAGTTTATGGATCTAAGTTGGTTATTCCTCTTGAAGTTGAGATTTATTCTCTTTGAATATCTCTTCATCACATCACTATTGATGAATAATTACATAAATCTCATCTTCATGCTCTTATATTTACTTGATGAATGTCATCTCTCATCCTTACATCATAATTGTCAATATAAGGCTCGCATTGCCCGACAACATAATAAACGTGTTAAAATCCACACATTTAATGTTGGTGATCTTATCATTAAATTAGAATAAACCCATGAAAAAAAAAGGTAAATACACACAAAAATGGTGGGGCCCATATTTATTTAAAGATATCCTTGGTCCAACTACTTACCACCTTCAAACTAATGAAGGCCATGTTTTTAAGGAGCCCACCAATGCTCAATTCCTCAAAAAATACTTTTCCTAATCATTTCCTTCTTGTAAAATTTTTTATTTATATCTATCTAACTATTTTAAAAGGTTACTTAAGAATAGGTCTCTCTGTGTATAATAATTCCCTCTTGTTCACAAACCTTTAGTCCTCCATTTTGGTCTTTTGGTTTCTTGGTGTACCATAATCTTCCTTATTTTCTTGCATTTTTTCTTATTTTTCATTTTCCTTCTATTAACCAATTTTTATTTGGCATCCCTTAGGTTTTATTTTTTGAGTTTATTTTTAAGACCATGGATATAACCTGATATCCCTCACAAAACTACCATATTTTACTTATTTTTCTTCTCTTTTTGCTGCTTGCCAAGGTTGTTTTGGCATCCTTTGGGTTTTTCCTTGTGAGGTGCTTTGTCAAAAGGCTCCCTCACTTTTTATTATTAACACCCTCATGGGTTTCTCTTTTATGAGCTGATTTTTAAGACCATGGATAGGATCCAACCCTCCTCATAAAATTACCATTATTTTCATGTTCTTGATCTGTGTTCTTAACTCTAGCTTTTGCTTCTTTTACTAGATGGAATTTTCAAATAATCTATGTTAGCATGATTTACTTCACTTACCTCTTTCTTATGATAAAGAATAACACTTTACTATCATTGTATCCCTCTTTTCCCTTTGTCACATTATTTTTAATTTGAATAAATTCAAATTTGTTCCATGTGTCATTTCCTTTTGATTTCCCCTTTCTTTCATCTCCACATTAGATAAAATAAGGTCAAAGTCAAGATAACACTTTTATTTCACCTAGATTTATGAGACTCTTAGACCCCATGCTCTTTGATGTTCTCTCTTTTAGCAATATTTTTCCAATTTTTTGAATGAAACTCATCTTTAGCACCCATGTTTGGTTTTGTAAATCCATATAGAGGAGGAATAGAAAAAGCCATCAAAATAAAGTTAAAAGCTAAATCATTTAAAACAAAAGGCAATGATATCTAAAAGGAAACATACAAGATCTCAAAAGTCAAAATCACATCAAAAGATGTGATTAAAAACACATATCCTATCTCTAATTGAAGCTCAAACTCCACAATCAGCTTCACATAGAGTCAAAGTCCTTTAGGGTGTGGTAGGTCAGTAGATTGAAGTAGAGGAATTCAAAAAAATCTATGGTTATACTTACTTTCTCATGCAAGTACATAATCTTCACAGTAGACTAATGGCTCTGTAAGGGGTCTTAAAGAATGGAGAACATGTCATGGGGAGGTAGGTCTATTTTAATTTTCATGCATCTAGCCTTCATGTGATGATATATACTTCATTTAATAATCTAAGACTTGTATGGCTAAGAGAAGTTATTCAGAGTCCCTAAAGTCGACAGTCCTCTTATTTTGATAAACCAAATTTGAGTGTCTTGACTTTGATAAAGAGTTTATCTACCTTAATTTCTTCACTCTCGCTTCCACCAATTTCATTTCCCCCCTTTGATAGATAAATTGTGATTCCAAATTTATTTTCCTTCTTTTTAATTCTTTCTTCTTCATTTCTTAAAAACATGCTAACACTACTTTGTTTTAGTTTTATCTATCCTTAGATGCAAAACAACATGTTTGAGAAACTTTGGATAATATTCTTCACTTTATTTTACATTTACTAGACTTATTTTATCTTCCTTTTCCCATTTATCATGATTTTGTTGTCTTGTTGTCGTAGACACTTGAGTTCACACCCTTTTTTCATTATTGAGTGAGATGTGGATTGTTACTACTCACTCATCAATGTTGTTTTACCTTTTATGCACCTTTTTCCATTGTTGAGTGAGATGTGGATTATTACCACTCACTCATCAATGTTGGTTTACCATTTAGTTTTTATTTTTATGATTTGATTTGTCTTGTTTATCATTCTTTTTCAAACATGTATCCTTGGTTTGAATTGTTGAGTTTGCCTTTTCTTATTTAAGGTTTACTTGTTTGAGTTTTATAGTATTTAGTAGCCTTGGATTTTCAATTACCTGATTTACTCTTATTTGACTTGGTTATTTGGTCTAACATATCACCTGTCACCCAAAATTCTAAATTCTCAAGTACATCCCATCCACATAGCACCAATTATCTTGGTTTTTCTTGTGTTTGTTTGTTTTTTATCTTTATTTTTGTATTTTTAGGTTTGTTGAAATTAGTCTCTATGCCCTACACAATCAAAACTAAAAACATAAGAGACAACCATCCCATGATAAAAGTTAAGTCAAGGTACACATCAAATTTACTTAGTTATTTACTTTTTAGATTAGTTTCCCTTTCTGTCATTTAATTTTAGTTATTTTATGCTTTTAAAATACTATAATTTTTATTTTAACATCAACATTATGTGTGTCCTTATGTTCTTTCTCGAAGCACCATCCCCTATTACACCTTAATGACACATGATGAGATTCAAATGGGGCATATGTATACACATAATATTTTTAACTTTTATCAAATACTGACACTTTACATCTTTAAGGAACCTATCAAGACTCAATATCTCTAAGTGCATGCCTTAAGGGGTGCACTGGGAAAGGGGTGGATAGACCTTTGGTGCTTCATAGGATTGTTGTCCCTTTTTGTCACATTATTTCCAATCCAACTAGTTTTTAAAACCTTTTCCTAAGCTATTTCTCCTCCCTTACATCATCTTCTATTATTTTTCCTCTTTCTATCCTTTTTATCCTTGCTTTACACCCTATTGATCTCTTTAATCAACTAGGTTGACCTAGTTGACCTAGTGTATTTTAGGGTTACTTTATCTCTTTAGGTTTCTTAGCCTTCTGGTCAACCTAACACAAACTTTAGGCATTAGCTTAAAAATATACTAGGTTGACCTGGTTAACCTAGTACAACTGACATGTCCGAATGATTTTATAGTGAGATACTCCTATATATACAAGGTCATTTTAGTCATTATTAAAAAGAGAAAATAAAGAGTTATTATTTACTCTTGCTTCTTCACAATCTGCTCTTCCTCCATTCTACTTAAGGAGTCTTAGGTTAGGTTTTTTATTTGGAGAATCTAGTCTTGTGGATAGGTATTGGATTGTTTGGCATAAAAAAGTGATCCTTACAAACCAAAAAAACCTCTTGCATAGATATATTGTCCAAGGGGGAGATTAAATCATGATGGGTTCACATTCAGGTAAGTATATTCTAACTTTGTTCTCCTTGCTTTTAGTAGATAGAAATAGCATTAGTGTTGGCTCAAATAATATTAATCTTCATATTATATGTATTAGGGTGTTATTCATACTTAATTTATTTTAAGTTCTCTATACATATTTGATTATTTTGCATCTGACCCCTCACATTATGCCACAAGCTTTGGTGTGCACTAGATTAGTTTACTTTTCTTGTTATTAGAATAGTTTATTTTTTAATTTATTAGCATAAGTGAAATATCAAATCATAAGAATCTTTTAGGTTTGTCATCCAATTTTGTTAGACTGTAGGATTTGGACCCTTCTTAGAATGATATATTGTGACATGTGATACAAGTGATCCCCTAATCGGGTCTATAAGATCTCCATATTGATCATACTCCTACTTAATAAGTGTCTACTCAATCAAAAGTGTAGGTGTGATCTATCTTATCCAATCTAAGATTAATTCATGTACATCATACAATTCTGATTGCATACACTATTTGCAAAAAAATCATGTCTATAATTCATATTCTATTGCCTTATCTTGATATCCAAATATCACGTGTATAGATTTATTCCTCTTCATAATAATAGAATATATTTACACACACACACACACACACACACACACACACACACAATTTTTAAATTTGGGTTACTATTTTATTTTAAATAATTTAAAAATAAATAAATATAATTTTTTTTAAATGAGGGTTACTGTGTTATTTTAAATAATAATAATGATGATGATGATGATGATAATAATAATAATAATAATTTCTCAATATATGGGATATTCATTTATTTAGATATTAAATAGAATATAGAGTTGAGACAAACCACCATATCCCTTATGGTGATAACGATTTCTAACTTTTTTCTTTACATGAAGTGGGAAATGATCTCTTGATTTTTAGATTCCCCATTTATTATGAAATCTTAAGGAAATATCATTTATTATATAGAAGTTTTGGAGGTTTAATCTACTCTTTATTTTTTTACCTTAATTAATAATGCCTATCTCTTTATCTCTAGGAGGTTGTAACTCTTAAGCATCAAACACCTCATGGGGAATTTAAGGTTACTAATTACATCACTTTTTTTTTTGCCTTTATTAGTGTTGTGAGCATTAAGCACCCATTCAATGTAATTGGTTCACATGGAGACACTACCAATTTTGTGTGTCGATGTCCACCTTGGTGAGCCACTCATACAAGGTACCACATATATACCTCAAGTCAACATTGAAGACATTTAAGTTCCATTTTTTTATAACTTAGGCCATAAGGACATAAATGTATCCTTATTTTATTTCTCATCTCTAGAGATTAGTTGGTCTCATGTGTTATGAGAGGTGTTAAGGAAAGCTTCTTTTTCCCTCATAGGGTTATCCAATTAGGTTCTCTCAGTCTTGGAATTTCCCCTATGATCATTATTAAATCATGCATCGACCCTTTCACACTGATAGATTATGATGTTACCAGTGCTTATGCTCCATACGATGCTACTAAGGCCTTTATCTTCAACCTAGGCTTTTGTCAACTCTTGATAATATTATTTGATGTATTCATTTTAAGTTACTTCATTTTTCATCTTTTGGTTATTTTTTCTCTAACACATGTATGTAACATATGTAATGAAAGACATATAAGTGTCATATCTAGATAGATGTATCAATGAAGTATACATTAGTGAAACACTACCAATTTTGTGTGTCGATGTCCACCTTGGTGAGCCACTCATACAAGGTACCACATATATACCTCAAGTCAACATTGAAGACATTTAAGTTCCATTTTTTTATAACTCAGGCCATAAGGACATAAATGGATCCTTATTTTATTTCTCATCTCTAGAGATTAGTTGGTCTCAGGTGTTATGAGAGGTGTTAAGGAAAGCTTCTTTTTCCCTCATAGGGTTATCCAATTAGGTTCTCTCAGTCTTGGAATTTCCCCTATGATCATTATTATATCATGCATCAACCCTTTCACACTGATAGATTATGATGTTACCAGTGCTTATGCTCCATACGATGCTACTAAGGCCTTTATCTTCAACCTAGGCTTTTGTCAACTCTTGATAATATTATTTGATGTATTCATTTTAATTTACTTCATTTTTTATCTTTTGGTTATTTTTTCTCTAACACATGTATGTAACATATGTAATGAAAGACATATAAGTGTCATGTCTAGATAGATGTATCAATGAAGTATACATTAGTGAAACACTACCAATTTTGTGTGTCGATGTCCACCTTGGTGAGCCACTCATACAAGGTACCACATATATACCTCAAGTCAACATTGAAGACATTTAAGTTCCATTTTTTTATAACTCAGGCCATAGGGACATAAATGTATCCTTATTTTATTTCTCATCTCTAGAGATTAGTTGGTCTCAGGTGTTATGAGAGGTGTTAAGGAAAGCTTCTTTTTCCCTCATAGGGTTATCCAATTAGGTTCTCTCAGTCTTGGAATTTCCCCTATGATCATTATTAAATCATGCATCAACCCTTTCACACTGATAGATTATGATGTTACCAGTGCTTATGCTCCATATGATGCTACCAAGGCCTTTATCTTCAACCTAGGCTTTTGTCAACTCTTGATAATATTATTTGATATATTCATTTTAAGTTACTTCATTTTTTATCTTTTGGTTATTTTTTCTCTACCACATGTATGTAACATATGTAATGAAAGACATATAAGTGTCATGTCTAGATAGATGTATCAATGAAGTATACATTAGTGAAACACTACCAATTTTGTGTGTTGATGTCCACCTTGGTGAGCCACTCATACAAGGTACCACATAGATACCTCAAGTCAACATTGAAGACATTTAAGTTCCATTTTTTTATAACTCAGGCCATAAGGACATAAATGTATCCTTATTTTATTCCTCATCTCTAGAGATTAGTTGGTCTCAGGTGTTGTGAGAGGTGTTAAGGAAAGCTTCTTTTTCCCTCATAGGGTTATCCAATTAGGTTCTCTCAGTCTTGGAATTTCCCCTATGATCATTATTAAATCATGCATCAACCCTTTCACACTGATAGATTATGATGTTACCAGTGCTTATGCTCCATACGATGCTACCAAGGCCTTTATCTTCAACCTAAGCTTTTGTCAACTCTTGATAATATTATTTGATGTATTCATTTTAAATTACTTCATTTTTTATCTTTTGGTTATTTTTTCGCTAACACATGTATGTAACATATGTAATGAAAGACATATAAGTGTCATGTCTAGATAGATGTATCAATGAAGTATACATTACTAACCATCAATGAAAATATAATTGAATAAGACTACATAGTAAATATGCATGATATGTTATAACAAACTTCACAAAGTTGGACTTGGTCTGGCTGGCCTAATAAATGAGTGAAACTCCATAAAATGGAATCCACCAAAATGATATCATAGCACACCAAGGCTGAGGTTCCTACCTAAAAATAAGATGTTAGGTCAATGGAGGTCCATAATCCAAAACCCTATTTCAAATCCCCCTCAAAAAGTTATTGAAGGAGTTACCTCATAAGAAGCTGAGAATGATTATGTCGAAGGACCAAATAATAAGAATAAAGAAAAGATAACCATGAATATGATGATGGTGAAGGTGAAGGACAAGGAAACTATCATCCCTGAGTAATTTCTTTATTTTATTTTGTCTTATGTATTGGTATTCAACTAGTTTTTTTTTGTTCTATCATACTATGTTTCTCAGCCCTTGGGGATTACTTCATTTTATTATACTTATGTTTAAACTCAGGTTGTAGGTCCTTGCAAAACCTTCTAATTTTACCTCATCAAATTAAAAAATATGCATGATATGGGTCATGACACCAGCTACTTTCTACAAACTCAACAAGTGCAACAAACTCAACAAGTTCAATAATTAGTGTCACATATAAGGCAAATGGTTACATACAAGGGACATGATGATTTCATAAAAAACAAGGCTAATATCCACATATAAGGAACATAAAGATGTTGTATCAAACAATTCCAAGGGACACACACAATGGACTTAAAAATGTTGTAAATAAATAAAAGGGGTAACACATAATAGACAATCAGAACTAACCTATCAAGTAATAGAGTAACAACATCAATGGAGCATAAAAAAGTAAAGATTAGTCTACACCATCCATATGTATTAATGTCACATCTTATTAAAATAGCATATCCATGTGGTACTGTGTAGTATATGAGTAACTAGCAAGACATGTAAGTAATATAGATAGTTCAACATGGTAAAGAGGTCATAGAAAGATATAACCTATGAAAGTGAAACCTATAGAATAAGATGCCCCTAATATTAACATGGCCACTAGGTAGAGAAGAATCCAACATCAATATGTCCATGGGTAACTTGTATGTCCTGCATGACACTCATTTACTTTGAAATGTTTGTTTGTAATAAAAAATATGTCATCTACCAAACATATGATAAATAACATATGTAAATAGTGTAATCTAGTAACCATGTCATACTCAAATACATATTTTGATTTTTTTGAATATTTTGAATTATTAATTTATTTTTGAAATAATTAAAATTTTGAAAGTGATAACTAATAATCCCATAAATGGGAGGACCATGGGGATTTATTGTATCAATAGTGTAAAGGTCACCTATTGTGAGTGAAAGTTACCAAATGTAGTCATTATAATCTGATAAGAAATCATGTGTTATATGAAAACTATCATGATAATTACTCATAGAATCATGTGTATGATGGGTAACTCTAGAAGGCATAGGACTCTAGAAGGTCCATTATATAACAATATAATGTCTCCTTGCCTATGTTCACTATGGAATATGTTGAACTATTTGTGTTACTAACTGAGTACTTGTTATAAGAGATGATGGCCTATGAGCCCTAAATAACTCTCTAATATGATGAGCACTGAATAGATGGATGTCTAGTAGACTCAACTACTCTCCTTTGAATTAGGTGTATAGAAATATCTTGCACATGTAGCCACTGGCTATATATATTTATCCTATATGGGTGAATCAAATAATTTTAGTGGTGGGGGGTGGAAGAGGAGATGACACTAGATATAAAAGGTAATTGTATTGTACTCTTGTAACTATGTCTACACTCATATTTAATTGAGGTATTGATGTAATGTATAT
Organism: Torreya grandis; assembly: GCA_037957365.1. Taxonomy (NCBI): domain Eukaryota; kingdom Viridiplantae; phylum Streptophyta; class Pinopsida; order Cupressales; family Taxaceae; genus Torreya; species Torreya grandis. The sequence goes on along the minus strand of JARHVA010001657.1, from coordinate 1,208,817 downwards.
GGTTTTTTACAAATATTTTACATCTAAGGTCATCCTAACAACATGTCAAATACCATTTTACCCTATAGAACTAAGAATGGAGTGGCTAGTATGGTGGGGCCCATCTAAAGAGGTAACACTATGTGTCTAAGGGTATTATTTTTGTCCATAGAATTTATTAACTATTATTAATTTATATTGTATATCTTATTGTATGAATCCAAGTGTCATTGTGCACATGTTCTCACTTGACCCATTATAAATCATGACACTATGTATGGATTGATCATTGATATATAAGCTCGTATGAATAGTGCATGAAAATATGAATCATTATTAACAATCTCATTGTTATCAAATGTGATCATAGGACATTATAGAAAGGTTTCGATAAGTTTACCAATAATTGCATGTTTTAGCTGGTCATATGTCATAGGTGTAGGATACATGTTGTATGCATAACATACTTATGAAGTATCCTCAATCTTTGTTATCTCATGATTGGGAAATGGATTATTTAGTATTATTAATTTATGATTTCCATTTTTGTATGGTATAGAGTCATATGTAGGTGTGCTCAACTCAATAGTGTTTTCATCAATAAGATAGTGAATCTTAAGTCTTAATTTGAAGCATTTATTCTTAGAATGCCCCACAATATAATGATAGTCATAATATGCATTACTATCCTAATTATTTAGTTTAAGCATATTTGGATCAAAATATTATAGAGGAGAAAGAGTGATATGTTTACACTCAAGTATCTTCTATAAAATTATATGAGGAGGTGTTGGTAATCTGTAAAATTTACTCTTTAATAAAGTTGATAATTGAATTCAATTTTTAGGTTATGATGTTATATTTTCTATCATCTTTGTCTCATTCTTGTTGTTACTTGGTTTGACCTATTATCTTGGTTCTATTTGAAACTTCATTATTTAAATAGATATATACTTGAGTTTGTTCACATCTAGAAATTTAACTTCTTTATCTCTTACTATGTGGCATGGCTGATCGAAGGAATTGAATCTATTAAAGATGATGTTAGAAATATTTTTGTTGATGTCAAAGGAGGTCTATCATCATGATATATTTATTGAATACAAATGAGAATAAATGGGCTGGCTGATCATGATTAAAATAATTAATGTCATAAGCAAAATTACTATCACAATGAAATAGAAAGGGTTTGGCTGACTATGAAGGGATTATTAAAAATATTCATCATATTCTAAATTGCATATTTTAAAGGCATCTGACCCATGAGAAAGTTATAAGATAGAATTAATTTATTATATATTTTATTCTTAATGTAAATAAATATTATTTATGGCTGACCCATAATGATTGCCATATTTTAAGGAGATGTATTACTTGGAGAAGTCATCTCCCTTGGAGTAGATCTAGATCATATAAGGTGGGAGTTTGAAAAAATAAGAAATGCAATGAAAAATCATTTGAATTAGAGTAGATCTAGAGTAGATTTAAATAAGAAATATATGTGAAAGATTTGCAAGCATATTTTATGAAGGAGATATATGTGAGGAGCAATGAAGTAAATTACATGCGCGCGCGCACGCACACACACACACACACACACACACACACACACAGAAAATTCAAAGAGAAGAACGTGATAAATAAGAGATAATAAATGTCAAATCAAGTGGAGAAAATGAAAATGTAAGAAAATCATTCAAGGATATATATATGTGAGAATAAAAAATTGATATTTTATCAAGGACAGATTTTGTAAATAAGTTTACATGAGTATCATTCATTGAAGGAGTAAATTAAAGAAGTTGAAATACTTTATTTATTTTAGAGGTTGGTGCCTCATATCAAAGATATTGGTGTCTCTTGCTAAATGGTGCTTGGTAGTGGGGATTGGTGTCTTGAGTAGGTTAGTGCCTATAAATTTTGTAAGAGAATTTTATATTGTGGTTTTATTCCTAGAAAGGTTTTCCATGTAAATCTTGTCTCTTAATTATGTTATCTTGTGTGATTAGTGTTATTATGGTTATTAAGTAAAATATTAACTTATAATTATTCACCCCCTCTTCATATAAGTGTGTGTTTAACAATTGGTATTAGAGTAGTTCCTTAAAAAAAATCTAACCACTATAAGGTAGATCTTCATATCACACATGGATAACCATCATGTACAATAATATTTTGCAACAAATAGAGATCCATTGTTTGATAGAACAAACTATGAATTTTTAAGCCAAAGGATGAGAACTTATCTATTGTCTCTTAGCTTTAAAATTTGGTATAGTACTGAATGGTTATACTACTCCATCATCTCCACCAATAGATTAGGACATAAATAAGGCCAGTGAGAATAATTCAAAAGCTATGAATGCAATATTGTGTGGTCTATTATAATTGGAGTTTGTCAAGGTGATTTATTGTAAATCAGAAAAATAAATTTGAGACAAACTTAAGAACATCTATGAAGAAGATGAAAAAGGTAAGAAGGCTAAACTTCAAACACAAAATTCAATTAAAGGACTTAAAAATGAAAGACAAAGAAAATATTGAAGATTATCTCCATGTGGATGAAATTATAATTACCATCAAAGGACTTGGTGAAAAATTTGAAGACCCAATGATCGTACAAAAGGTGATAAGGTCACTTCCTTTAATATTTGATGCAAAAGTTTCAGCCATTGAGGAAATGAAGGACTTGGATAAACTATGGATACATTTCATGGGATCCTCATGACATATGAAATGAGTATTGAAAAAGAGAAGCCATCAAAAAGGGAAGTATCTTTTAAATCTTCAAATAAACCAAAGAATAAATATCCTAAATCAAGTGATATCACTAGCAATGAACAAGATGAAAATGAGTCCCTTTTTTAAAGAAATTTTAAGAAAGGATCTGACAAATACAAAGGTAAGCTACCTTTCAAATGTTTTAATTATGGTAAAATATGACATTTTTCTACTAACTGTCCACAGAAGGATGATAGTGATGATGAATAAAATCATTATTAGGAAAGGAAAAAGAAGGAAAACAAACCTCATCAATACAAGAAAAGATACAAACAAAATGGATATAATATTTTTTTTGATAAACACATGAAAAGTCTCTATTCCAAAAAGGATAGTAGCTCAACTAAGGAGATTGATGAAAGTATATTAGATACTTATAGAGAAGAAACCACTTTCATGGATATAGAAATAAAAGGTGATGCCTATGCAAGTGAAGACACCTTGGTAAGACAAGGAAACAAAGGTATACAACTTCTGAGAAGTAGATATTGAAGAAATCATTTAGGATTTAAGTGAGATAAAGGTGCTTATGAAAAAGAATATGAAATAAAAATTACAACTTCAAAAATATGAAGAAGAGGGTTGTGTTTTAAAAACAAGAATGTCACAAAGTGCTGAGGAATTAAAAAATACTATCATTGACCTTAAAACACAACTAAAATAAGAAAAAAGGGTAGAGGAGGAGGTGAGAGTGAAAATGAAGACAAAGGAAGACAATTGTGAAAATAAATAATTTGAAGTAGTTGTTTTAAGAAATGAATTAAAGAAGACAATTTCTCAGCTAAAATATAGTTTAAAATTTGAAGAGAATCAAAATTTTGGGCGACATACTAAATTACCAAAGGTTACCATTCATTAATCATGGTCTTGGATATAAAGGAAACCAAAAGATCATTAAATAAGGTCAAAGTTCAAAAAATATAGAACCACTACAAAAAGTATATGCAGAGAAGCCCAAGATCTACACAAATATTTTCAAGGGGTCCATGAATGGTGTAAGTGACAAGAATAAATAGCATGATAATCCTCACAAAGACAACAAAGTTGAGTATATCCCCATTAAAATTTTTAGAAAATTAGCCCCTCCAAGATAGAATCATAAGACCAAGTTATAAAATTTATTTTATGGTTATTGCTTTTTGTGCAATCGCTTTGGTCATAAAGTAATAAATTGTAGGGTATGTGTGAGGATTAAATATGTATCAAATAAAATATAAGTACTTATGGATTTTCAAATATAAAATACAACTCATTTTATCCTTTGTCAATCTACAATGAGATTTATAATATATGTTATAAGTGTAATAACTATGGTCACATAACACGTTTTTGTAGAAGTGGTTTTATCCAATCTCCTAGACATAAAAAGTAAATGGATGCCATTGGTAAAAATAAAGGGAAATCTACAAAAGTTCTAAAAAGAAAGAAAGAGCAAAATAATTTAGAAATAAGGTGAGAAGACTCTAACAAAGAGATCAAAAGGATGGCCTTCTTCATTTAGTAGCCTTGGACAGAGAAGGAAGATTTGAAGGTAGTCTACATCTTATAAGATGCATAGAAAATTATGGATAGTAGAACAAGTTCCTGATTTGTTAAATTTAAGAAGACAATCCAAATTATTTTTGGACAACTATAGAGGAAACATGTCATCCAAGCATAGACAAGAAAGGATATTGAAATAGATGTGAGTATTGATCATTAGAAGAGATGTTTATGGGTTTCCATGATGTTTGTATGAACAAATATAACTACACACACACACACACATTGAAAAAGATGACATGGATGTTTCCCATGATCTATTTGTAGATGGAAGTAATGAACATCCCTTTTCCATCGATGTCAAAGGGGGATATTTATAGAAAGGGAGAGAATTACAGTAAGGGGGAGAATTATCTTTGTGTTGCATTCAAAGATTATTTTACAAGGTTTCCATCAATGATAAAAGGAAAGATTGTTAGAAATACTGTCATTGATGTCAAAGGAGGTCTATCATCATGATATTTTTATTGAAGACAAAGGAGAATAAATGGGATAGTCAATCATGATCAGAATAATTAACGTCATTAGCAAAATTACTATCACAATGAATTAAAATGTGTTGACCAACTATGAAGGGATTATTAAAAACATTTATTATATTCTAATTTGCATATTTGAAAGGTGGCTGACCCATGAGAAATTTATAAGAGAGAATTCATTTATTAAATATTTTATTCTTAATTTAAATAAATATTAATTATGGCTGACCCATAATGAGCACCATTTTTTAATGAAACATCTCCGTTGGGAGAAATTGCACCCACTCAATGAATAGGCATTTGAAGTGGTATAAAGTGAGATAAGATGGGAGTTAAAACAAAAAGAAATGTAATGAAAAATCATTCAAATTAGAGCAAATTTGGAGAAAATTTAGAGCATAAATATATGTTAAAGATTTGTAATTAGATTTTATGAAGGAGATATGTGTGGAGAAATAAAGTGATACACACACACATATGTATGTATGTACATACATACATACACACACACACACACACACACACACACACACACACACACACACACACATACATATATATATATATGTATATATATACATGTGTATATATATATATATATGTATATGTGTGTGTGTGTGTGTGTGTGTGTGTATATACATACATATATATATATATATATATATATATATATATATATATATATATATATATATATATATATATATATATACATACACACGTATACATATGTAGATGTATGCATATATACACACACACACACACACACACACACACACACACACATATATATGTATACATACATACATATACACACACACACAGACATATATATATATATATATATATATATATATATATATATATATATATATATATATATATATATATATATATATATATATATATAAAGAGAAGAAGGTGATCAATGAGAGATAAATGTGTAATCATGTGGATTAAATGAAAATGTAAGAAGATCATTCAAGGAGATATATATGTGATAAGATAAAATTTATATTCTATCAAGGGTAGATTTTGTGAAGAAATTTACATGAGTATCATTAATTGAAGGAGTAAATTCAATAAATCAAAATAATTTGTTTATTTTGGAGGTTAGTGCTTCATATCAAAGAGATTGGTGTCTCTTACTAAGTTGGTTCTTAGTGGTGGGGATTGGTGTCTCTAGTAGGTTGGTGCCTACAAACTCTTTATGAAATGGGGATTGGTGTTTCTAGTAGGTTGGTGCCTTCAATTTTTGTAATAGAATTTTATATTATGATTTTATTCCCAAAAAGGGTTTCCATGTAAATATTATCTCTTAATTATGTTATATTGTATGATTGGTGTTATTATGGTTATTAAGTAAAATATTAACTTATGTTGATTCTTTAAGTGTAAATGTGTGCTCAACAAATGATTGACTCATGGATTTATGCAAGTAAGCTTTACCTGAATATGTGTTAGAGCTTGTTTTTGGCCATAACATTAGTCATATTAACTAGCATAGTCTTATACCAAAGTACATAATCATTAATTGGCTTGTTGAACCCTTGGTTGAGTTCAAAAATCTATGCATAAGATAGTTTCTTATCAATGTTGATAACGAAATATTCTAGAAACTGATCTGCCAAAGGGTTAAATACTCTGACTAATTGAATCTTATTTTCAGCTAAAACAATAGTCATATTAACTAGCATAGTCTTGTACTAATATACATATTCACTAATTGGCTTGTTGGAACCCTGGTTGAGTTTAACAATTTGTGCATAAGATAGTTTCTTATCAATGTTTATAACAAATGTGCTAGAAATTGATCTGCTAAAGATTTGAATGCTCTGAGTGATTGGAGAGGAAGGTCATATAATAATTACAAATCCTATTCCTTGAGACGTATTGAGAATATCTTGGTTAATTATTTTTTATTTATCCATAATGTAAGCATGTTGCATGGAATGATTGAAGATGTTTTGGATCACCTTTACCTTCGTATAGTGGAAATTTATGAGCTAAAAAATCTAAAAGTAAAGTATAATATGTTATATTAGTGGATAGCGGATTGTGGTACAAGGCATGCAAATTCATTGAATGACTATCTCTAGATGCACCTTATTCTAACTTCAACAACTTAACATGCAAAGTGATAATAGTCTACTCAAGGTAACATCTAATAGAAGATGTTGGTGATGTACCATGTGTAATAATAAAAGGAGGGATAAAGGTTACCTATGTATTAATATACATGGATATTTTTTGGAAGCCTTGTGTTTCCCTCACACCTTGGATGGATATTACATATGTCACTAGAGGTGTAGGTGTAAAGATAATATAAATAGTAGACATTTTAACATTTTTGGTTGGATTAGTAACTCAAAAGGGTTGGTTTATATCAAATAAGGGGTCACATTTTCCCCCAGATGTAGTAATTTAATCCAAATTATTATTTTTTTATCTCTTGGGATATATAACATTGCATCAAGATAATCTGGATTCAAGTTGAGATATTTAATGATTTTTGGTCATCAATTTATATGTAGTATTTTTTGTGAGTATAATCAATGTTGACATTAATGATAAGTGCATCAATAGGGTGTGTATTTTATAATCCATATAGGATGTAGGATGAATGAAAGAGTTCATGCATTCCCTTTTATGTTTGATGGTGATAAGAGGTAGCTCAGATAGGATGACTATGTTTTTGATATTTGAGGTTAATTGATATACTTATTGGTGTGTTTACACACACCAATTTGCATATTCATTTTTACTTTTATTAAAAAAGCCAAAAATGTATATACACTTCTATATATATATATATATAGAAAAGGAATAAGAGAGATAAATTTCCCTTTTTCATGTTGTCTAATGTTAGTGGTTTCAAAGGCCAATCACTAGATCAAACCCTACATCTCCCTTACATTTATGCCCTTATTATTTTCCATTTCATTTTTCATTACTTTACCCAAATTTACTTCCTTTTATTTGTAATGAATTCTACCTTTTTATAGTTTTCCTCAAGACAAAATAACCACATTATCTCTTTGGATAATAATGGACAAAATAACCACAGACACTGTATGGTATTTTTCAAAAATATTTATTCATAGAATTGAATAAAATTACTATTTTCCTCATGCAAAATGATGACTATATTTTATAAAGATATCTCCATTCAACCATTCAAAATTTTCTATGTAATGTCCATATATCCCATGAAAAATCCATGAAAACTCAATGTAAAATCAATATTTTCTACAGGTGAGGTCACTTTCAAAATTAACTTGGAATTCATTAATGCAATTGGCCACTCAGGCTCATGATTACTACTACAATCAACTATCAAAACATTTAGGATCTATGTTTTCCCTACCTTCTTGAAGAAGCTTCCAAATTCAAACCATCTTGTAAATCATTTGAAATTTATGTTTGGATCTGTGATTTTTGGTTTAAGCCATGGTCATTTAAAATGACACTAAGTTCTATTTCATATATTTTTAGGTCTTTGACCCAAATTAGTTATAATAATGATGTTATTTAATTTAACATTAAAAGTCTAGTAATCAAATAAGCCAAATTCATTTGAATCTTAAATATTTAAAGACATGCTATTTTAATAATCAACTTTGTAATAAATATTTTATAATGTCTAGGTATTATCTTATTTTTTAGCAAATATGGTTTGCTTAAAACATTGACCCTATTTACTCTTTTGATCAATTACCGTAGTGTCTAGTTTACTAAGTCCAAGTCTATAAATTTGAGTCCTAAGTCTATAGGCATAGTCAAGGTCACGTCTTAACCTTTGTATCAAGTCATATTTAGAATTTTATTTCTAAGTGAAGACTCAGTTGATTTTCAAAGCATCAAGTTTACAACCTAAACACACATTCAAAATTCAAAATGGTTTTTTAATGTTAAATTGGATAGTAACATAAATACAACAAAAGTGAATCATAATGATGAAAAGTAAGTTTCCTTAAAGGTCACTAAGAAAATAAACAATAATTCTACACATCTATAGATGTTATGTAGTCACAAACTAAGCTTGTTCATCGAGTTAGTTACATGGTGATACCAAGATGTTTGTGATAGCCTTTGACTATTCACTCCAATACCTCTATCATCATTGAAAATTACAAACCCATAGGCCTATCAAAATAACAATACAATAATCATATCATAAATATAGGAAATCATCCAAGTGTAAACATATATATCATTAACCATGCCAAAATCATAGGCATAAAACCAATTAGTTAAAACAGTAAATTAAAAGAGATCAAATCACACAACATGATCTACCAAATATGCACTAAAGAGTGAATAGTGAATAATGTTTCCACAAAATTTTATCTACCATTCCCAAGGAGGGTGCTAGTTCCAATTTCACTATAAAGTGTAGTTTTATTTAACCTACATTCATGTGGTTATTCATGTGTTATTAGTTGAGCATCTACCCAAAATTCCTTAGTGATTCTCTCCCTATTCTGAGGGGGAAGAGTAAATAAACATCAAATCCATCTGACATTATCAGATTGCATAAAAGTAATCAATGGATTACATTAACTAAGAATACTTAGTCTAACTATGTAAACAAATCACAACATCCAATATCTGACATTAATCAAGCTAAACATGTTAATTCTTTTTTATGTTACTCAACATAAGCCAAAAAATCATATTTGACATTTAATCAAAATAAATAAATCAATGGAATTTATCAATATATAATTTCATAACAAAAATAATTATTAAATCTAAAAAATCCATTTGTTAATCCATAACATGAAATACATATGTAGTTAACTAATTACATTAACTTAACATTAATTACTTCCACTTCTTATGTTGAGGAAAATGGGATGTGATATTATGCTCACTATCTATGACACTATTTTCCTTGTTTACTCTTAGTGTGGTATGGTTGATATATGATTGATTTTATTTTCTTCCTTGTCTATTTACTATGCATTCCCATATTATTTGTGCCATGAACTATATAATGTACATTATTTTTTGATCATTCCCATGGTTTTTTATGTAGATTTATATGGTTCCTTCCCTACATCTATTAGGATATACTATTGCTTATGATTAATTTATTATTCATTACATCTATTAGGGCATACTATTTCTCATGATTCATTGATTATATATTGCTTATATTGGGGCATACTTATTACTTATGCTTCATTGATTATAAAATACTTATATAGGGGCATACTATTGCTTGTATTTCATTGATTATACATTGCCTATATTGGGGCACATATTATTATACTTTATTGATTATATATTTCTCATTAAGGACATGATAATCTTCTTCTTACATTGAGTATATCTTGTTCATATGTAAATGCATACCATTATTTGTGATTTTATTTCACATATCTTTTTAAAATATGGGAAACCTCCTATTGATTGTGCTTAATATTGCTTAGACCTTTCCTATATAGATAAAAAAACATTACTACCACATTTTTCTTCCCCTTAGGCATACATTAGTCAAATTACATGGCATGTGAGTGGTTTCATGATAATATCATACATATACAATGTAGAACTAGACATATTGAGGCCAAGTTCATTTTATACATATGTGTTTTCATGATGATATATATTTTTTATTATACCAAATTATTTTATAAAAAAATTGTTTAATGATGAAATCTTATTATGATTATACATTAGATATTTTATTGTTTTTATTTTACACATGGTACACAATCCATTTATTTTGAGATATGTGATTCATAGGTTCATCCCACACCTCAAAATGGGGGCATATGATCCACTTATTCTACCTTTAGTTACATGATGATATACAATAGACCTAACAATTTATACAAGGCATTGCATCTTCTTGTTCCCATATATAGAAGCAATCTATAATCATTATAAGATATATTTTATTGGGTCTCTATAATGAGACACATACTTAGAGATGATATAGATTTAGAGATACATATTTTATAGAGATGACTTCATATTTCCGTTAAAACTAAGTGTATTTTATTGGCCATATGATTGTAATTGATGTTAAAGGGGGAATTATGGATGTAAATGATGTCAAAGGATTAGGCATGATTGATGGAGAGAAGAGCATTTTTTAAAGTTACATATTACAAATTTGTCATGTTTTTACAAAGACCATTTCTAGAGGATTGAAGAATAATTAATTGAAGATCTATTATGGGTTTTTTAAGAGCATCTTAAATATATGGTCTATAGGATTAGTTGAGAAGAAATGAGCTCAAAATTGATTTATATTTTCTCTCAGACATTACAAGGTTTCTCAATTAAACCCTAAGTGTTTAAGCCATGGTGTTAACAAACATGTTCTATTTTTATGTTTACTGGTTATAGACAAGAACTAGTTACTCAAATCTTCCTCATCATTATAAAACCATCCCATTTTCCCTAGAAATTAATGGCTCAAGAAATGTTCTAAGATGTTATATTTACTAATTCCTCAACTTAAGATTCATCCTATATTGATCAACAATTATCACTTAATCATACATTGAAGATCCAACAAAATGTAGTGAATTCAATTTTTCAAAGGCAACTCTGAGTAAACATACTAGTGACAAGTGTCACAATCATAGAGATTTCATGGTAAATCTATGAAGTGGTTTAAAGTCAAATATTCAAGGTTTAATGTGAGGATTTCAAGTGTCTCAATAGCAAGAATTGATAATAAAGGTGTAGAAGGAATGAGAGGGTGCCAAGTGTCACAAGCATGGGCACTGACAACAAGTGTAAAGAAGGCACACAAGGGTGCCAAGTGTCATATTCAAGGATATTTTTATAAGATTAAATGGTGAGCATATTATCATGCAATGAAGATCTAAAAGAATGAGTGAACCCAATAAGATCAAGTACTTGATGTTTAATGACACATAGATGAGTTAAAGATCAAGTTATATTTGATGAAATCAATGGAGTGTATTCATTCCAAAGACTCATGAAGTAAAAAGATGAGATTAAGAGCTCAAGGTTTAATATTAGATAGAGGTAAAGTTCACACAAATTTTAAGATCTAACATCACTTGGGATCTCAGATCAGAATATTCAACACAATGGATTTTAATGTTAGAACATTAAATCTCAAAAGCGTATAAGGATTCAATAGAGAGAATGAGCCTATCAAAACTTGATCTAATGGATGCATTTTAAAGTTGAGAAAATTGAATGAGGATCATTGGATTATGGTGAAAAATGTAATATCAATGTTCAATATTCAAAGGTTTGTTCATCATAATGGTCAAGTGGAAGAACATGTAGATAAACTATAAATTATGACATAGATAATGAAATAGATTATGGTGATTAATCAAATTTGTGTAATATGGCATGTGCATAAAAACTAGAGACTAGTATGTTCTATAAATAGTAATGAGACCAAGAATCATGGTGGTGGAGCATGAGTTCCATATGTGGGAACCCTGTTGTTCAAGGAATATGAACTGAGTCTAGAATTGGTGTGATGTGTTAACAAAAAAGTGTGAACATAAAGAAGATATGGAACCCTAGATCAAATGCTTACATATATATATATATATGTCATCTAGGATACAAAAAATTATTAGAGTTATTGCTATTGAATAGAGTCAAATTGAGAGAGAGAGGTAGAGTGGAAGATATTTATGAAGTGTGTCAAATAGAGAAATATATAGACACAAAGAAAGAGGGGTAGAAAAGAAGAGAAGAAGAAAAGAGAGAGATGTGCAGAGCATGAGTAGTTATAGACTAGACCTACAATAGAAAAATGAATTAGATTCATTTATGAATCAATGTTATGATCTAAAGTTATAGATACATATTTTGAATATAGATCTGATTAGTGGGTGCCATCAAATAAGATGATTTGGTGCTCAGTTAGGGATTTGGTGCTTCCTTAGAGTAAGTGATCTCAAATAAGGGGATTGGAGTCTCCTTCGAGTCAGTACCCTTAAATGTTGTAACCAGTGAGGTTTTAAATATGAGGCTAGATTAAAATAGTAGATTTTAATAGTTATTCTTATCATAGTTTTTTCCATATTGGGTTTTTCACGTATACATATGATGTTGTGTTTATTTGTGTGTATGTGATCTTTGCATATGTTTTTAATCTACATTAAAAGTTTTAAAAAGGACTAATTTAGTCAATCTACTGATTCACCCCCCTCTTAGTAGGTAGTTGTGTTCCAACAATTGGTATCATAGCCCTAGTTCCTTTGAACAAGCTTAATCATCTCAGGTAGATCTTGGATGGTGAACACAAATGGCTAGTCAAGAAGGCTCTTCCTCAAACAAAGCACCACTCTTTGATAGATAAAACTATGAATTTTGGAGCATTATAATGGAAACATATTTATATTCATTAGGGTTTGATGTATGGATGTCTATTGTAAATAGATATACATCCTCTACTATAAATCCTATTGATCAAGATTCAAAGAAAGCATATGAGAACAATGCTAAGGCAACAAATGCTATTATGTGTGGATTATCTAATTTAGATTTTTTTAAAGTGATGTATTGTCAAAATGCACAATATATCTAGAAAAAATTAAAGATCATATATGAAGGTGATGATAAGGTAAATCAGGCCAAACTACAAACATTCAAAGGCAAGTTTGAAAGTCTTAAAATGAATGAAGAAGATAAAATTACAGACTACCTCCTTAGCTTAGATGAAATAGTCAATGCAATGAAAGGCCTTAAAGAAGAGATGAAATATTTGGTCATTGTCAAAAAGGTCCTAATATCTCTCCCATGAAGGTATGACTCAAAAATATCTACAATAGAGGAAGCAAGAGATCTAGATAAACTCACTTTTGATGAGTTGTATGGAACATTCAAAGCCTATGAGATGAGAATGGAAGAAATAGACACCTTCAAGAGATGAGCTACATTCAAAACATCCAAAAGGAGACTGATGAAGAAGAAGCCAAATTAGTCAGAAGATTAAAAAGAGGGTTTGGAAAGTACAAAGGTAAGTTGCCTTTTAAATGCTTTAATTATGGAAAATTTGGACATTTTACTGCTAAATGCTCTTATAAAAAAAGGATAAATTTGAGAAAGAAAAGTATAGTAAAAAGATGAAACCCCATTATTACAATAAGAACTTCAAAAACAATAAAGGCCTGTACATAAAAGAAGATAGTGATTCATTAGATGATTGTGATAATTCTAATGATGACTATGACTATGCCTTTATGGATGAGGTAAAAGAAGTCCTATTCAAGACATTATGATTAGGTTTTATGGATCAAGAATAAGTTTAAGACTTAGATGAAGAAGAAGGAGAAGTTTATCTAGAGTGTGAACTCATATGTGCTCTAAATGAAATTGACGAGCTAAGAAAAGAGAACTCAAAGTGAAAGAAGCTTGGACAAAAGGAGATTGAAAAAGTGTCCAAAAGTCTTGAAAGATCTGGTCAAATGGTGGTTAGCCTAAAGACATAAATTAAAGAGGATAAAATAATAGAAGATGTAGTTAAAATTGAACTATAATCTAAATTTGATGAGGTTTTAAAGTTAGAAGAAGAAATAGTGGCTTTGAGAAAATAGCTTGAGAAAGCTAAAGAATAAATCGATAAAAGTTTGAAGCTAAAAAGAGGATCAAACATTATTGATGATTTGATCAACTTTCAAAATCCTTCAAAAGAGAGATCTGGTCTTGGTTGTGAAAAAGGGAAAAGTCACATAAATAGTACATATGCTAACTTATATGACAACTTCAAAGCAAAAAGAGAATCAAGAGCAAAGAAAGAGGAAGCATGTAAGAATACAAAGACAAACACAAGCACTGCTAATGTGAATAAAGTTGAAGGATAAAAGAAGCATAAATAAAGGAAGAAGAGTAATGAGCAAATCCATGCAAACTCAAGGAAGATGTAAAACACAAAGTTAGTTGATGCATATGGTTACACAAGAGTGAGAGACTTAAAATCAAGGAAGATGCAAAACACAAAGGTAGCTGATGTAGATGGTTACACAAGAGTGAGAGACTTGAAGAATCCAATGTTTAAAAGAGATCCTCATCCTACACAAAAAAATACTATGACCAGGTATTCCTCATCTTTGTATGGTTATTGTTATACCTTTAATCAGTTTGGTCATAGGGCTATTGAATGTAGAGTTGTACCTAAAAGGAGAACAAACTTTGTAAGTAGAAATTCATTTGCTCCCTTGTTAGATATAAATGTAATATGCTATTATTACAATAATTTTGGTCAGATAGCTAGATAATGTAGAACAAACTTTGTAAGATCAAATATACAAAGTGAAAAAAAAGGCATGCCTCCCAATGTGAAAAAAATTCCCAAGTCTTTAAAAAGGAGAAAAATAAGCCAAATAAGAAACCCAAGGATGTGTGTAAAGTGAAATAAATATGTGATTTCTCAAACTTCACTCCATGCTAAGGAGCATATTTTTTGGGTAATAGATAGCGGTTGCTCAAAACATATGATTGGTGACAAAACAATATCATCAAATTGAGTAAATGTAAGTAAGGATCTATCATCTTGGGAGACAACACTGTAGTAAATATCTAAGGTAAAAGAACCTTGAATATAGATGGAAAACTACCTACACATGATGTCTTTTATATTTAAGGTCTAAAACACAATTTGCTAAGTATTAGCCAAATGTGTGAAAATGGATATGATGTCACATTTAATACAAAATGATGCAAGATAATGAGATTTGGAAGACTATCTAAATAAAGGAAAAGAACTAAAAGTAATATCTATAATATTAGTGAAGTGAATGGCAATAGCTTCCTGATAGGAAAGATTGATGAGAGTTGATTATGGCATAGAAGAATGGGCCATGTCAATTTCGATAACCTGGTAAAGGTGAGCTCAAATAAGTGTGTTAGACACATGCCTACGATAGCCAAACCTATAGACATTACTTTCAAGTAATGTCAACAAGGCAAGTAGACAAGGGTCATATTTCAAACAAAGGAATATGCAACTATAAAGTCTTTAAAATTAGTTCATACTGATCTATGTGGTCCTATCAAGACAAGAGGATCTAAAGGAGAAAGATAATTCATGTTATTTGTGGATAATTATTCAAGAATGACATGGGTAACCTTTTTGAAGGGTAAGTTTCAAGCATTTGAAAGATTCAAGATCTTTAGGGCGATGGCAGAGAATTAGATTAGATGAAAAATCAAATGCTTAAGATTTGATAGAGGTGGATAATTCACCTCAAATGAGTTCATAAAATACTGTGAGAAGAATGGAATCAAAAGGAATTACTCTATAACAAGGATTCCAAAATAGAATGGATTTGTTTAATGAAATAACAAGACATTCAAGAAGATGGCTAAAACAATGCTAAAAGAGGCCAAGTTACCTGATGGATACTAGAAAGAAGTAGTCCAAATAATAGTAGATATCATGGATAGAGTTCAATTGAGGGTAAATAGTGATAAAAATCCCTATGAACTATGGTATACAAAACCTGTCTCTATTAAGTATTTCAAAGTGTTTGGAAGCAAATGCTACGTCAGGAGAAAAAGAAGATAAATTGGGAAGCCTTAAATCAAGATGTGATGAAGCAATATTTATTGGTTATTCCACCTAAAGTAAAGCTTACATATGTTACAACAAAAGGATACATAAGATTGTAGAGAGTATTAATGCCAAGGTTAAAGAAGGCTTGAAACATGTTAAACCTAACAAAGACATATATGAATAAGAATCAGAGTCTGAAGAAGTAGCTAACAAAGAACTTGATGAAGTAAATGAAAAGGTACCTACAAGCCTTGTTCAAAAGGATCATCCTATAGATCAGATCATTGACAATAAAAATGAAGAAGTTCAAATAAGGAGATGAGTTGTAATGAGTAAGGAACATGTAAGTTTTTCTCTAATGTCTGAAATTGAGCCTAAGAGCTATGTTGAAGCTAGCAAATATGAGAATTGGCTAAAAGCCATAGAAGAAGAAATAAGCTAATTTGAAAAAAACAAAACTTGGGAATTAGTTCCAAGACCTTCAAACAAGAATTTAACATGTATAAAATGGGTCTTTAGAAACAAGCTCAATGAGGATGGAACTGTTATAAGGAATAATGAAAGATTGGTGTGCAAAGGATATACACACGTTGAGGGCATAGATTTTAAGGAAACATTTGCTCTACTTGTCAGATTGGAAGCTATAAGAATGTTTATAGCATTCTCTACTTACAAGAAATTCAAATCTATCAAATGGATGTTAATTATGCTTCCTTGAATGGGAACCTAGAAGAGGAAGTCTACATAGAACAACCTAAAGGTTTTTAACTCTCAAAGGAAGAAGATTATTTGTGTAGACTGAAGAAAGATCTGTATGGTCTAAAATATGCACTTAGAGCATGGTATTCAAGATTAGACTAGTAATTGCAACAACAAGGATTTAATAATGGATGTGCAGACAATAATATGTACTTCAAATTAGAAGATGAGCATATGTTGATTGTTTTTGTTTATGTAGATGATATAATTTTTGGTGGCAACAATAATAAAATGTGTAAAGAATTTTATACTCAAATGAAAAATGAGTTTGAGATGTCTATACTTAGAGAAATTTCTTTATTCCTTGGAATACAGATAGCATAAAATGATGAAGGGATCTTTATATCTCAAACCAAGTATGCTAAGGATATGATCAATAAGTTTATAATGGAAGATAACAAGTTAGTAGGTACTCTCATGATAACTAGATGCAATTTGATCAAAGAAGATGAGTCCCTTGATACAAATCAGACTATGCAAAGATCAATGATGGGTAGCTTGTTACACCTAACTATATCAAGACCTAATATCATGCAAGAAATATGCATGGTTGCAAGATTTCAATCTGATCTTAAAGAGTCACATGCCAATGTAGTGAAAAATATCTTTAGATATATCAAGAGCATAATTGAATATGGCCTATGGTATCCTAAAAGTGAATATTTCACTTTGATAACATATACAAATGTTGATTGAGTAAGAAGTGTGGATGATATAATAAGCACTAGTGGTGGTCCTTTTTTCCTTGGAAACAAACTTGTTTCATGGCTGAGCAAAAATCAAGAGTTAGTTACTCTTTCTAAATTAGAAGTAGAGTATGTGACAATAGTGGCATGTTGCACTCAAGTCTCGTGGATGAAGCAAATACTCAAAGAAAACAAGGTAGAGTACATATCACCTATCTCTATTATTTGTGACAATTCAAGTGCTATTAATATATCAAAGAATCTAGTGATGCATTCTATAACTAAGCATATATCAATAAATTATCACTTCTTAAGATAAAAGTTTGCAGATCAAGAGGTCACAATGGAGTATGTGCTAACTCAGGATCAAGTTGTAGACATATTCAGCAAACCTATTACAAAGGAATAATTTGAGTATCTGAGACATAAGTTGGGAGTGGTGGCTCCTACATCTCATCACTAGATTCTATTGATAGGGCATGAGTCCAAGGAGAGTATCATAGAAGTCTTGTTAATCCTTGGAAGAAGAGAGAAAAGGCAACTTAGGTATGCATATTTTTGAAAATTTCTAATGAGTTGATGGTTGTAGATTCTTGGAAAAACTCCTTTATTTGATAAAATGGAAGAAAAATTTGGATAAATGATGAGAAAGTTTGAGTCCATTTGCTAATGATGTCAAAGGGGGAGAAATAGTGAAAATGCTCTCTATAAAAGTTTAAAAGAGCATAGCATGTGTCCAAGTTGAGTTTAGGAAAATGTTTCATTGCCTAAGGGGGAGTAATTTTGGTATGAATAATTTCAACTCAAGTTCATCATAAACTAATGCAAACAAAGCCAGAGAATGAGTAAAGTATTATATGATTAGAGCATTTAGTTTGCCATCAATGATAAAGGGGAGATTTTTGGCCATATGATTGTTATGGATGTTAAAAGGGGCATTATGGATGTCATTGATGTCAAAGGATCAGGTAGGATCAATGGAGAGAAGAGAATGTTAAAAGATACATAGTGCAAATTTATCATGCTTTTATAGAGACCATTTATGGAGGATTGAAGAACAATTTATTGAATATCTATTATGGGTTTTTCAAGAGCATATTAAATATATGGTCTATAGGTTCAGTTGAGAAGAAATGAGCTCAAAATTGATTTATCTTTGCTCTCAAACATTACAGGGTTTTAAAGTTAAACTCTAAGGGTTTAATCCATGGTGTTAATAAGCATGTTCTATTTTTATGTTGACTGGCTATAGATGGGAAATGATTACTTAAGTTATAACTTAAGTCTTCCTCATCATTTTACAATCAACCACTTTGACCTAGAAATTATAGGCTCAAGCAATGTTCTAAGACTTTATATTTCCTAAGTCATTGATTTAAGATTTGTCCCAACTCAATCAATGGTTAATACTTAATCATACATTGAAGATCCAATGAAGTGTATCAAAGTCAATTTGTCAAATTCACCTCTAAGTAAACATGCTAGTGACAAGTGTCAGAATCACAAAGCTTGCATAGTAAATCTATGGAGTGGTTTAAAGTCAAATAGTCAAGGATTAATGAGAGGATGCTAGGTATATCAATAGTGGGAATTGAAAACAAAGGTGTAAAAGGTATGTGAGGGTGCCAAGTGTCATAATTTCAAGCACTAACAATAAGTATATAGAAGGCATGTAAGGGTGCCAAGTGTCACATTCCTGGAGCTTGTCAGAGATAAAGTTCAATCTTGTCAAAAAATCAAATAGTGAGCATCTGATCATGCAATGAAGATATAATATAATGAGTAAACTCAATGGGATCAAGTGATTAATGTTTAATGACATAGAGGTGAGTTAAATACCAATCTAGTTTGATGAGATCAACAGAGCATATTTGTTCCAAAGACTTAGGAAGTAGTGAGATGAGATTAAGAGCTCAAATTTTAATATTAGAGAAAGGTAAAGTTCATGCAACTTTGAACACCTAATGACACATGTGATCTTAGATAAGAAGATCCAATGAATGTATTTTATAGTTAGAACATTAAATCCTAGAAGTGTACAAGGATCCAATAGAGAGTGTGAGCCTATCAGAACATGAACTAATGGATGCATTTGAAAGTTGAGAAAATTAAATGAGGATCATTAGATTATGGTAAAAAAATTAAGATCAATGGTTAGTATTCAAAGGTTTGTTCATCACAATGGTCAAGTAGAGGAATATGCAGATAAATTATAAATTATAACATAAACAATGAAATATATTATTATGATTCATAAAATTTATGTAATATGGCATGTGCATCAAAACTAGAGCCTAATATATGCTAAAAATATTAATGAGACCAAGAATCATGATATTGGAGCATGAGTTCAAGACACAGGAAGATTTATATTCAATAAATATGAACAAAGTCTAGAATTAACGTGATGTGTTGGCAAAAAAGTGTGAACATAGAGAGGATACGAAACCCTAGATCAAATGATTATATATATATATATATGTCATATAGGATTAAAAAACTATTGGAGTTGTTGCTACTGAATAAATTCAAATTGAGAGAGAGGTAGAGAGTAAGAGATTGATGAATTGTGTCAAATAGAGAAATATAGAGACACAAAGATAGAGGGGTAGAAAAGAAGAGAAGAAGAGAAGAGAGAGATGTGCAGATCATGAGTAGTTCTAGACTAGACCTATAATAGATAATTGAATTAGATTCATTTATGAATCAATGTTGTAATCTGGAGTTGTATCTCTATATTTTGAATATAGATCTGATTGGTGGGTGCCATTAGATAAGCTAAGTTTGTGCTCAGTTAGGGAGTTAATGCTTCTTTAGAGTAGGTGTTATTAAATAAGGGGATTGATGTTTCCTTAGGGTTGGTGCACTTAAATGTTGTAAATAGTGAAGTTTTGATTGTGAGGTTGGATTAGAATAGTAGATTATACTAGCTACTCTCACTATGGTTTTTCCCATATTGGGTTTTCCATGTATACATATGGTGTTGTGTCTATTTATGTGTATGTGATCTCTGCATATGTTTTTAATTGGCACTAATTTTTTAAAAAAAGATTAAGCTAGTTAATCTACTGATTAACCTCCCATCTTAGTAGATAGTTGTGTTCCAACATATTTGTTCATACTTATTATTTTATCTTATTGATTTCAATAGTTCCTTGATTATTGATTTAAATATATACTGATCCATTTGTAAATGTTTTTCTTATGTTTTTAGGTACCCAAGTTTTCATATTCTAAACACTGGAACATGGATGATTGTATGGATTTTCAAAGTAGTAGTAAGGATGCCCATGTTGATTGTGAGGAGTACAAGGTTTATTTGTTTTTGTAGGTTGTAGGAACTAGACTCTAGGATAAAATAACATTTCTCCTCTTGAATTTCAATTCATTATCATTTCATATATTGACTTTAGTAAACATTTATTTTTTTCCACAACACCTCCTTCAATCCCTATTAAGTATCCTATTTTTTAATTTGATATATATGAAACACACACACACACACACACACACACACACACACACACACATCAAATTCAGAATCATCTAGACACCTACTTTTTTTCTTAGGTATATTTATATGTCATTTTAAATTAATTTAGGGAACTTGGTTATGTTTCAATTATTAGTTCACATTAAAATATTATTGGTGCATGTTTCTATGTATTTTTGAATTTATTTTCCTCCCTAGGTATTTATTTTCTCTCTCCTCTATGTTCCACTTACTTCAGTGTGTTTCCATGTGCTTCTTGAGATATTTATAATAGTGTATTAGTATACTTATAGTCACTTATTTTTATGGCTCCTTTGGATCCTATTTATTTTTCCACTATTTTATTTCATTTGGCCAACTTTCCCACACTTTGTGTTAAATTGCATGTCAACAGGGTCCTAATTTGAGTATTATAAATCTATATATGTTAATACATTAATGTATATATGATAATAATTGAATGATAGAAAGAGTGATAAGATTTATAACAATAGGTCTAAACCAATAAGGAAGAGTAGATTACAAAGGATAAATATAGATTTCTATTCCAAGTTTTCATATTACATCATTTATTTTATCATGTAGTGAAAGAGAATATAAGGATTTATGGCTTGCATCTAATGATTTATTGATAAACTTAAATAAGTGTTGGTTTCCATCTTTCCTAAGGAAAGAGGTTTGACTAAAGTAAACCCCTCAGTGAATATGTCATTCATTAAGGTTTTACAAGGTGTTTTGCATTAATTATGATTTTGAAAAAGGAGAAGGATTTCCCAATGATCCAAAACATATTCTCATAAAATGAGTGCATTTTTTAGAGCACAAGAGTAGAACACATTAGTAAATTTATTTTTGAGATCTAACAACATTTTTAGGAACATACACTCTTCGACCAAAAGAACACCTACCCCCTCTTGGTAATTTTGAATAGTTATTAGTTTGTCTAAATTTTCTTTTGTTATCTATGTATTAGTTTCTAGACCTAATTACACATGATTTTAGCCTCTAATAACACACACACTTTATGCATTTTTTAATCTTAGGGGCTTCCATTTATGAATTTTAGTCATTCCAATACTTTCCTTTTATGTAATTATCTTTTTTAAGTTTGTAAGATTAATTCAATTTTTATAAATAAGTTTGTAATTATCCTCATCATGGCATTGGAATAAAGGGAAATTAAGAGGCATGGAGGGTATCATGGAAGGCATTGATGAGGCATGGGAGGCATGAATCTTGATATTTGTGGCATTTATGGCCTATGAAAGTCTTCCCAAGAAATAAGGTCACTTGATGATGTAGATATTCAATATTCATTTCCAAAAACACATATTCAACAAGTTTCCATGGATTTATTAACTATGACTTGATTTGGGTTAATTAGCTCTTAAGCATGATTAAGCACTTTGTGCATAAATTACTTATTTTAATTAGAATGCCCTGTTATTGGCCCAAATTTTGACTGGATTAGAATTGTAATTCCAATCTAGATGTATTAGAACCATCTTCATATTTAGGATGTTACCAAAAACAAATAACAAAAGCACAAGTCTTGTGCAAATGTTTTGATAGGAAGAGCAATCCAGAGTATGCAGGTGTAAATTTGGTATTTTGACTCAAAATGAACTGATCAAAGTTAGTTGGACTATAAATTAAATTACCTCATTTAGGGATACCCTAGCTAAAATTGGCACTTGAATATGTTAGTTTCACATCATTTAATGTGTTTTAGTGTCTTTAAGCCAAATTGTGCATTTTAGGTGAAAATTGGCTAAAAGCCGGATTGGAGGTTATCGATGGCTAGTTTTAGGTGTCTACAATTTTCCCCTATTTGCAAAGGTGTTGCAAGATATAAGCATAGTAAAATCTTATGAAATAATGAAAAGGTCATGTATTCCTACAACTACAATGACAATAAACTAATTATATGATGCCCCCTCGAGGGAATGATTGGCACAAGGAGGTCGATAAACAATCCCTCAAAAAGAAAGAAATAAAATGAGGGGACCAAAGAAAGGAAAGATGATTGGGTTAAAACATAATGATATTGAAAAATTAGTCAAAAATCATTGAGAATGCAAGTGGGATGTTGCACAATGGTTTTCCCAAAGGTGGTTATAAGTATTGTATCCCGATAGTGGCAACGTGGTATGATAACACAATGATTTGCCCAAAGGTAGTTATAATCATTGAGAAGATGGAGCTACCCCATTTAGGATAGATAAACAAGAGAATAAAATTCCCATGTATGGGTAAAAAAGTAAAATGGTGACAACCTAATGATTTTTCCAAAGGTGGTTATAATCATTGAGAAATGCAGGTGGAATGATGTGCAATGATTTGTCCATAGATAGTTATAATCATTGGACCCTAATTATGGAAAACATGATAAACTTATATGAGGATGATGATAACTTAAAATAGTAGGTAATGATAAATTGTAACAACCTACTAGTAGGGAGATGCTTGTCTAAACTAATAAAGGTTGAAATTATTTCATGTTTAATTAGTCTATCTAGTATATGATTAGGATGGAATAAAGATGTCGATGTTGAACAGATGCCACCATTTAAAAATAAACTTTGTGAATCTAAGGTCTGTTGTAACATGTGTCGATAGGCATCATGGTATAACATCATGAGAACTTGACTAAAATATTCATGAGGATTGGCTCCCATAATCCAATACTCAATAGAAAATAATACAGCAATGATAAAAACCATGATTCCAATGTAAACATATGAATATATATGGATTCAAGTGTAAGTGTGGGAAAGGAATTACCCAATGAACACAATTAAACTAAATCAAGTTAATAGTGTTGAAAGAAAACAAATAGTTAGACAAATAACATAAGTAGAAATAAATAAACAAATAAAGTAATAAAAACCCTATGAACATTTCCCTTAGAAAATAGGTGATAACAAACAAACAAAATAGAGGAATAAAAGAAAAGGAAGGGGGTGGTTGAGATATTTCCATATGCACTAGGCAAGTGGACACTACGTACATAGTTCCATGGATGTAATATCCAATAAAAAGATTTAGGTCAAATGTAGTTCTCCTAGGGAATGGGAAGAAAATGATAATTGAGGAAAACAAATAGAATGGACATGAGAGAGAAGAGGAATGGTCTTGCAAAATGTCAAGTGCATGAGAGAAAAAGGCCAAAAATGATGGAGAAACTAAATGACAAGTGATTTTCTTGTAACTTAGTAAGGGTTCCTACAATCCTTAAGGTAAAGAAGTGGTCAATGTTTTTTTCTTTTCTATCAAATTTTCAAATGTTTTTGGAAGTGTTTTGGAGTGTCTCAACTTGATCAAGAATGATGAGACACCAAATGGTGCAAGCTCACAAAATGGTGAGAGAATTCAAACTTAGGTTGCCCATAAAATAGTGAGAGTGTGGCTTAGGTTGCTCACAAAATGATGATAGCATGGCTTAGGTTACTCACAAAATGATGATAGCATGGCTTAAGTTACTCACAAAATGATGAGAGCATGGCTTAAGTTGCTCATAAAATGGCGAGAGCATGGGAAAAAGGGTGACTGAGTTGACCTCAACAAGTATTGTGTATTGCCTACATAGTCCTAGAGT
This sequence comes from Torreya grandis, assembly GCA_037957365.1. Classification (NCBI taxonomy): domain Eukaryota; kingdom Viridiplantae; phylum Streptophyta; class Pinopsida; order Cupressales; family Taxaceae; genus Torreya; species Torreya grandis. The sequence continues at coordinate 1,183,988 of JARHVA010001657.1, read as the reverse complement.
AAGACCTCAAGTCACTATAGTTATGCCCTTATAGTGGAGGAATTTGACTAGTGTAGTAGTCAATTCAAACAAAATAGGCACAGTTGTTAGAAAGGCACAACATGGTATATGAAGTGGCAAGTTGGTACATCAAGGCTTAATGTTGCGCCTAGTTTGACCATAGGTGGTTATAACTAGGACATAATGGCATTGATCAAATGTATTAATTTACCCAAAGGCAGTTATAATTAGCAACAAAACCGGTGGTAAGAAAGAATAACAAATGAAGGATGCAACTGCCAAAACTTTTGTCACACTATCCCAAAATATGATATCTATCTAAAGTTCTTAAACAAACTGATGAACTAATCAGATACCTTGATGTTGAAACTACGTAATGAATCATAAAAATGAAAATCAAATGGGATAGTTTTTTTTAGAACACATTGGGTTGATAGCTCAGAAATGGAAAGTGGATATAAAAAAGAGGATGAATAAGAAAGGTATATGTACAAAGAAGAATAGTGACAAAAAGGCATAACTAAAATGGTCCTTATAGACAATACACCTTAGCACTTAAGCATAGTATAGCTTGAGATGAACAATATACATCATCTCTAGAAGCTCCTCTCCATTTGGTGTGGCAAGCCTATATGCTCCTGATCCATAATTTGTAGTGATGATGAAAGGCCCTAACTAGTTGGGTTTGAATTTTCCTTTATGTTTCTTCTTGTCCATGGTATTATTTTGGTTTTCTTTAAGAACAAGATCACCAAGTTCAAATGTTTTATACTTAAGATGATAATTATAATGGCCTTTGAGTCAATTATGATATGCTTAAATATTATTGAGCATGGTCATGCATTTCTCATTTAATAGGTCTAGCTTTTGTAGGCAAGCTACTCGATAATCATGATCATCCAAGACATACTTGAAAGAGATGCATAGTGAAGGAAAGTTGACCTAAATGGGAAGGATGGCTTTAGTACCATAAACAAGTGAGTATGGAGTGGCTATTATGGAGGTATGATGATTGGTATGATATTCCCAAAGGGAAGGGAATATCTAGAAGTGCCAGTCATGACCAAATCATTAACAATTTTTTTGAGAATATTAATAATGGTTTTTTTGGATGCCTCGGCCTAGCCATTACCTTAAGGGCAATATGCTATAGAAAAATGTTGTGTTGTTATATTCAATACACAACTAATCTACATCTTTGTTCTTGAATGATCCTTCATTATTAGATATAATGTTAGAGGGAATATCATAGTAGTTGATGAGATGGTTGAAAGATGAATTTGAAAATTTGCTTTCCAGTCACGTAAGTGAGGGGTATAGCTTCAACCCACTTAGTAAAATATTCAGTCATGGTAAGCATATGTTTATGGATGTTAGATGAAGTGGGGTTAATCTTCCTAATGAGGTCAATATCCCATGTAGAAAATGGCCATAGTGTCAACGTCAGTTTCATATTTTTTACTAAGGCATGAATCAGATTAGCATGTCATTGACATTTATCACACTTCTTTACATATGCAGTGGCATATGCATCCATTATGGACAAATAATGACTAGTAGGGAAGAGATGTTTGGATAGGACTAACCTGCTATAAATGGCTCCACATATTCCTTTGTGAACTTCTCTTAATGTAAATGCAGACTCTACCAAAGTTAAATAATGAAGTAAAGTTCCATTAGAACTATGATTTTAAAGGGTGGATCCAAGTAGATTATAATGAGCAGAATGATGAATGAATGCTTTGGTTTGTTTTTGAGATAGGTTAGGTGGTAGAATTTGGTCATGAAGGTAGTTTTAAATGTTTGAGTACAAGATAGAATTAGGACCAAAATATCATAAATCATGGCGACAATTAATCGTTCATGAGCTGGTGCTGATAAATTCTCAATAAAGAACTGATACTCTCTAGCTTTATTTGTTTGTCTAATCAGAGAACTAATTGTATCCATGGCATCTACATTTCTTTTACTAGCCCTAGGTATATGATCAAACTGATTGTTTGCAATTTGTTGTTTAAGAGTGTCGGCCATGTCTTTATATGGAACCAGCTTGTCATCTTTGGTCTGAAAATGATTTGTAACTTGATTTATGATTAATTAAGAATCACCATAAACTTAGAGATGAGATATATTCCACTACACTACTTGTCAAAGTCCTATAACAAGTGCTTCATACTCAACCATGTTGTTTATACAAGGAAAGTTGATTCTAAAGTATTAGGGATTAGGTCCCCATGTGGTGTAAATAGCAATAGGCCTACCCCTAATCCATGTATATTGAATGAAACATTAAAGTATAGCTTCCAAGTATGATCCTCAAGGGGTGTATCAATAGTGGTCATGATGGATTCATCAAAAAATTGAAATTTGAGTAGCTGTGTGTCCATGAGAAGTGCTTCAGCAAGTTGATCTACAAGAACTTGTCCCTTGATTGCTTTCTGATTAACATAATCTAAGTCAAACTCACTGAGAAACATGATCCATTTAGCCATTCTACCTTGTAAATCTATTTTAGATAGTAGATACTTGAGCAGATCTACCTTTGAAATGACCATGGTTTTATTATTCAATATGTAATGATATATTTTTCGAGCTATGAAAACTATGGCTAGACAATCTTTTTCATCAGGTGCATAGTTATGCTCATATATAACCAAGGTATGGCTTAGGTAGTAAACAAAATGATCTTTTTCATTGTCATCATGTTGAGCCAAGAGTGCCCTTAGAGCATGATTAGTAGCTAATAGTTATAACAAAAATGGCTTTCTTGGAATAGGAGGTAATAAAATAGGTGGATTGATAAGAGTCTTTGAGCTATTGAAAAGCCATTTGGTAGTGATCATCTCAGTGAAATGTAACTCCTTTCCTTAAAAAGTGTGTAAATGGATGGAACTTGTATACTAAATGAGAGATGAAGCATCTGATTGATTAGATTTTACCTTACAAACTATGGATTTGCTTTAAATTGGTTAGTGGAAGCATCTCAGTTATAGCATAGACTTTAGCTAGATTGACTTCAATAACTCGACAAAACATGATAAAGCCAAGTAATTTCTTTGAAGTCACACCAAACACACATTTATTTGGATTGATTATGACTTTGTACTCTTGTAATCTTTCAAATATCTTATACAACACTGCTAAATGATTGGCCTTGGTCTTAGATTTTCTTAATATGTCATCGACATAGTCTTCAACAATACCATGTTTCAAATCATTGAATATGATAGTCATGGATCTTTGGTATGTAGTTACCATATTATTTAGGTCAAATGGCATCACTTGATAGCAAAATGATCCCCATGGAGTGGTGAAAGCTATTTTATGTTGAACTTCTGGCACTATTCTGATCTGATTGTATCTTGAAAAGCCATCCATGAGTGAAATAATTTCATAACCTATAATGGAGTTGATGATCATGTCGATATTAAGCAATGGAAAATAATATTTAGGACAAGCTTTGTTGATGTCTTAAAAATTAGTACAAATTTTTATTCCTTTAGGCTTTTTGCTAATAGGTACTACATTAGAGATCCATTTTGAGTAGTCAATGGATCAAATACATCCTGCTTATAAGATTTTTTTCAACTCTTTCTTTACCAATACAGTAATGTGAGGATGCGTCTTACATAAATTTTGTTTTATCGGTTTGGTGTATGGATTAACCACAAGGTGGGTTCTAAACCTGACATGTCAGAGTATGCCCATGCAAAGATATCTACAAATTCTCTCACTAGAGCTATAAAGATGTTACATTCCTCCTAAATGGGATGCACCTAATTTTATCCATTTTAAGTCTGATGGAGTCTTGATGTTTACCTCTATTGTATCTTCGACTAGAAGGGTCAAACCATATTCTAGGATAGTAGGTAATGACTTTAATTATTGTATTATATTAGGGTCCTCTATTAGGACTTGCTCTTCAGCTTCTCCTTGGCATGATGAATTTGAGTCCTCTAATGGAAGATCTAGCCATGTAATAAAAATAGTCAAAAATTCTTGAAGTATTTGATCAAATACTTGTTGCTCAAAGTTGAACTTAGATCTATAAGAAAGTTCATTGTTGGTGGTCTCTTAGTCTAAATTTGAATAAGAATGAACACCCCCATCTAATATCACCTGAAATAGGTTTTGACCACTAGATTGGCCTTTATCTTTACTTTTTCTCTAGTCAAAAAGTGTCTCAAAGAGGTTTTCACTTTGGGACCTCAATGTTTTACTTATTTATTTTTGGCTAAGGGTGTTCATTCTCTCCCAAAATAGGCTATAGGATCTAATGTGATTAAAAATCCTGATTTGTGATCTTCCAATAGAATGTTGTCTCTAAGGCCTAAAAAGTCATAGAATGACTCATCATTCTGGAACTCATTAATTGATAGACTAGATTCTCATTGGTCCTAATCTATCAGTTGGGGATAATATAATGGAAATGAGTTGTGATGAATGACAAGGGTAAGGATACAAATGGCATAATTATCAAATAGATTGATTTCAACTAGGTTATCAAAAGTGAGGCTATGATCAGACTCTACTTCACTATTGGCATCATCATCACTAGTCAGTGGTGATGGGGTTTGAATAAGATATGTGGGGTCACCCCTAGGTAGTTTAAATCCAAGTCTATAAGGCCTTTCATACTTATTCATGGAAATTGGCTCGATGGTTCCTTGCTAATTTAGTCCAAGGCCTCTTCCTTAATATTTGTGATGCTCCATGATCCTATTGGGAACATGATACTTTGAACTTTTATAATAATTAGCTTGGTTATCATTGTTTAACCATGATTCATCTCATTCAAGAGGGTCAAGTTCTAGGCTAGATGTTAGTAAAATTGTGATAGGTCCTATATCTTTGCTTTTTTTTGCCACTGTCAATGTGGGGTGACATTAGGTCACCCAAAGGTTTTTAGATTCTAAGGAAGATTGGCAATATGAAATGTATCATGAGTCACATACTCTCTTGGTCTATTATTTGAAATGGTGAAATGATTATAAGCTTTAGGAGGTAGCATGTGAGAAAGGGAATACAAGGTATTAGGATCTATGTAATTATCTGGTAAAAGATCAATAAGTATAGCCTTTGATTTATCCTACTTGGAACTTGGATTCATGTCATACTGATAATTATATCTTTAAAACTCAACCTCAAGATGCTTGCAGTGTTCATATGGGTGTAAATCTCTTGGAATATTCACCTCCATCTCTGAGTGAAAAAACTTGATACATTGGTGCAGTGTTGATGGGACTACATAAATCTCATGTAACCATGGCCTGCCTAAAATCATGTTGTATGATAACTCTAGATCAAGCACATGGAAAAGTGTATCATGGGTCAAAGGCCCAATGATAACTAGCAAACTAATGGTGCCTTGGGATTCTCTTTCTTAATTATCATAGGATTTGATAGTTATTATTTTTGGCTGGAGATCTGTCATTATGTACCCAAGAAGCTTGATGTGCTTGAGAGACACTATGTTGAGGCTAGATCCATTATCTATAAGGACACATTTCAATTTATGTCATCTTATATAAACTTCTATGTATAATGGATTGTTATGGAGTAGACCAAGGGAGACATATCACTTTGGTTGAATGTGACTTGTTGGGCTAGAGCTAGGTATCCAACCAAATATTGAAATTGATCAGGGGATATGTCACTAGCAATAGTGGATTGGGTCAATAACTCATTTAATATGTTCTTGTGGATTATTGACATCCATGACAAATATAAAATAGAATTTTTTTCTAATATATTCTATAATTGTTCCACAATATCAAACTTCTTATCCTGGTCACTATTGAATGGTTTATTCTGAGGTTGAATGGTTGGTTGGATGATAGGCAAAGTGGTGGATGATTTTGGTCCAGGGATAGTAATCTTTGACCTTTGAGTTGTGATTGCACAATTGGGATTAAATACTAGACCATTATTGCTAACTACTATCAAATATGGTGTGGGACTAGATAGAATAAGTCGTGGTTGCTGGTGCACTTGCATATGGTCACATGGCAAGAATGAGGTGTCACTATAAGATCTAAAAGAGGAAGTCCTAGTTTTCTAGTTTGCTTGTATGCACTCCCAGGTCAAGTAAGTATTATCCATGTAATTTGGTTGGATTGTATTATTTAGCAATAGTCTAGGTTGATTAGTGCTTTGTCTAAGATTAATGGAGATGTTATTGATGCTACCCCTTGCAATATGACCTACAACCCTTTTATAGTCATGTGAAACTACATGGTAGGTTTATTGGTTATTACCATTATGACCTTGGTTTTGTCTGTTATTCTATTATTATGGATTTTTCTACTAATTTTGTTGATTTTGCTAGTTTGGCCTTTGATTTTGATACTGTTGATTTTGCTGTTGCACTGCCCATTATTGTTGGTGTTACTAATTATTTTGTTGCTACTAATTGTTATGTTAGGGAAAGGGGTTTTGATAAATATAAAGAGTTTGATTGGAAGTGGAATCACCATTATCTAATGTTATTTCCTCATTCTTCAACATATTCTCAATTAAATGCTTAATTTGGACACATCTTCATAGATTATACCTATTGACCTGATGATAGTCACAAAATTCATTTTCAAGGTACCAATTAGGGTAAGGAATACCTTGTAGATAATGCCTTGGTATAGCCCAACTAATTATATTAGCAGAAAAAAAGATTGAAAATTATAGATTTAATAGGTTCTCTTAGGTCACTAAAGACACGACGTGCAAGCATGGTTCTTTGAAGAGGAGGTGTTTTAAATGGTAAGGGTTATTGTATTTGTTGTTTTAGTTTTTGTGATTATGGCAGTGGTTAGAAAGGTTGTTGGGTAGGAGTAAGCTAAAAAAGTATTGCAAATGAGGTTTGTATATTTTGCACATGATGGGATTCAGTTACTTCATTTCCCACAACATTCCTATTGTTGTTGAATTACTTCAATCTTTCATGATTATTGGCATATGTCGGTTGTGATGTTTATATTTGATTAGGATGTTGGTCATTTCCTTGATCGGTACCTTTATTTTGATTAGTTGAATTGAGCTTGATGACTTATTTATCGATGAGTGACCTCTCGATTAACAAACTTTTATCAATGATCTCTTTAAATGTATATGCACATTGTAGTTCTAGATGATAGGCTATCTCACTATGAAATTTTTTAGTAAACATAGTGGCTAATTGCTTATCTAGTAAAATATAGGTGAAATAGCTTACAAGGGTTCTCCATCACTGTAAATAACTCACAAAACTCTTCCCAAATTTTTGTTTTGCCTATGTCAAGTCCACTAATGAAATCTCATGTTTGAGATTATAGGAAAAGTGCTACACAAATTTATTAGAAATATCATCAAAGTATATTATTGAATTCTTGGGAAACTTCAAAAACCACTCCAAGGCTTGTCCAACCAAGCTCCTTGGAAAAAATAGCAAAAGGTATATATCATTATATGCCACTGGTTGACATGTGATAAATAATGTGGTCAACTGAGCCTTAGGATCACCTTTCCCTTTGTATTTATCAAATTTCAGTGGTTCATATCCTAGAAGAAATGATATCTACAGATACTCTATGTTGAATGGATAGGAAAATATGTCATCCAATTTGAAATTTTTAGTTTAATTCCTCACCTAAACAACAATAATTACATCCTTCATTTATTGTAATTCTTGGGAGAAGAAACTGGAAGGGATATTGGTTTGAGGGAGAATGTTGGTTTGGTAAATGGCTGAGAGGTCACAAGTGGGACACTTTGACCAGTGTATGATGGAGACACCTATTGAGGTATATTATCTTGGTTGGGGAATGGACCAAGAATATGCATATGTGGATTAGGATGTATTAGAAATTACACATTTGATTACATAATATTTTGGTTTGGGTTGGTGATAAAGGTTTGACTTAGAGGATTTTGTGGTTGGGATGGGGGGATATAACTATATTATGCCTAATGTGGTTGAACAAGGACATGCTACCAACTAATCAAACCTTTTTATTAAGTGGAAATTTGTGGAATAAGACCATATCTCTAGATTTGTGGCATATTTTTATACCAATGGTTGTCTAGTAGGTACCTGAGAAACATGGCGACCTCCTTGTTGCATGAATCCCTATGAGGAAGTGAAAGTAGGTTACAAATTTGACATCTATCATTGACCAATATTTACATGTTGACTAGTCATTGCTTGATTTTAGATTAGCATATTAGTCTGTGACTGAAGAGGTATGCTCATTGTTACTTGGTGAGGTGGAAAATTTGTTGCCCCTAATTGAGGTGGTAATGTATTATACTACTCATTACCTATTGAGGGGAAGTAGGATTCATTACATTCTATCATTGAGGCATGACATTGGTCATTGTTTGATTACCTAATCCTATAGGTTGTACACTCGAGGAAGTAGCTGGTTGAGGCTGAGATGTAGAAACTCCTATTCCTTGGTATGATGATCTGCTCATGGGATTAACTATAGGCACATGTTGTTGGCTAGTTGTTTGTGCATTAGTACCAATTTGATCAAGATTGGATGTTGTTTGCACATTCTCCACTACATTTGGCTCACCATTCAGTGTAAAAGCTGAAGATACTTCTTCAATAACTATCATATGTATCAAGTTATCTATCAAAGTAATTTGTATAAATGGGTCAAAACTCATATTTTCTTGTCTAGTTAGTTCCATCAACACTCTTGTTGAAGTTACTAGGTCAATAAGGGGCTTAGTCACCATGTCCATCTGATTAAAATCACATGCTAAATTCGAGTATGTTTGGTATGCTATTTGCATTTGGTTAAAGTGTTCTTCCATGATGTTTTTACCTTGATTGGATAAATTGGGGTCTTGATACATTATTTGGAATATAGCCATAAGATTGATAAAAGAATCTTGTTGATCATAATGATATTGTGGGGCACTATTACTAGACTTGGTAAATTTTTATGGAGGAAGTCTATCAAAAACTTGGCCCCTACCTCTATGGCTCTAACTAAAATCTCATCTTTGTCCTCTAACAAATGTCACTCAAACAAAAATGGATCATACCTAGAAGTTGTATCAGTAGAATATGACTGTTGAAGAACTGGCTCATCCACTATAGGTATTATAGCTAGGTATTGCATGGTTTATTCTTGGTCCTATTATGAATAAGGCAGAGTGTTAATTGGATAATTAGCTAATAGATCTTGGCTTTGTGCCCTTGATTGAGTATTATAAGAGGGATAAGAATCCATCTAATAAGTAATGTTATCTGCATAGGGGTCTTGCATCATTTCTTCCTGCGTAACTACATTAATCATCCCTAGATTGTACATGAGTCCACTATGAGTGTAGGAATATAGTTCAGATCCATAGTCAATGCTTTGTGATAAGAGGTCAAAGATTTCTACAAACTCTAAAAAGGATAGAATCTAAAATAAATGATGCCTTTAACTTGGTCTAGATTTGTCAAAAGGATCAAAAGGTTTATGCAAAGATTTGTGAGGAAACAAGTTGGCATAAAATATCTAATGTTTCAATGTTCACACAAAGATAAGCAAGTAAATAGACCAAAAAATAAAAATTCCAAACTCTAAGTCAAAATGTTTCAAATCAGTCTAATCTAAGAATTTAAAAGTTGTTAGGTCTTTTGGCTAAATGCAACATCAAAATCTAGGCTCAAACAAGGCATGTGCTAGGAACTTTGAACTTATAATCTAAATTTATGACTCTCAAGCATTTGATGAACTTTGAACAAGGAAAATTTATGACCTCACATGAACAACATAAGGCATCTTTATTCAAAGGAAAATTTGGACTATGTGTTTGGTTTTAGATTATTTGTTTACACCAAGTTCTGACTCTAAACAAGACTTTAATCTAAAACAAGACCAACTAATTAATCTCCCTTAGATCCTAAACTGATAAGGTTTCTTGGTATTATTTGAATCTATCAATATACGTCATTTGAGAGGATTTTAAGTGTTCATCCAATAGCAAATATGCATTATATAGTAGGGTTTTTACACTCCCCTTCTCTCAAATGACAATACTACGACATGAACCTTGAGGCACACCTTACACCAAAAGTACTTCCATGATAAGTGGGGATTTATCTAAAATCTAACAAGTTTCTAGATGATATAGGGGAATCAATTACATAATGAATTTCATGCCAAACAATGCAAAAGGAAAGCATGGATTTTGGGTCTGTATCACTTGGCTTGTTGTAAAAAGGTCTAGTCCTTTTTGCAACCACTACATCCTGTTATTCATTCAGTGTAGTGTGATGTCCAAAGTGTCACTATGTCCTATGTACAACTCCAAAGGAGCCAAATGAATTCAATGCCAAGAGATGAAACCCAAGGTCAAAGCTTCCCTAAATAACTTGTGGGAGGTGATGAAGTCTACCTCGTGAGCCAATATTCATAAATAAATAAAGCATGAAAGTAGAAAGACTTTAGGGTCATTTTCAAGATCACCCAAACTTTGATGAGTTTTTAGGGAGTGCTTTAGATGACTTTATTTCTAATCCTTGGACTAGGATACTTGTAATAGGAATGGCACTTTTGATTCCAAGGGTTCCCTATAAGGGAAAAATGGAAGAGCATACACGCAACATTCCTCTTTTTGTCAAATAAAATCTAATTAAACAAATATTGCAAGCAAAAATTCACAAGTGTTTTCAATTTTAAACCTAAATGAAATGTTTGGTGGTGTTCATTTGACCCCTTGGTCTTAGTTGCAAACTTTGACAACATTCACCAAAAACATCTAAAAATTCTTTGTTAAACACCAAAACAAGGTTCCTAATCAATTTTTAAGCATACATAGGTGATTTAAACATGTTTTGAGCAAATTTTAAACTTGGTCCTACATCAAAATTATTATCATTTCATTTAGATTTGAAGCTCTTTTGAGTTTGAAATAATAAACTTTGAAAACATAGCTCTTGGGTCAATATTTTTTGAAAAACATAGTGACCAACATCGGTTATTACCATCAATGTCGATTATGGATAACTAAGAAATAAATAATGTCTGTTTTACTGATCAACATTGATTAGGTCAAGTAACTGATGTTAGTATTTCTACTAATGTTGATTATTGTGTAAAAATTGTGGTAATCAAAAACAAAAAATTAAAGTTAGAAAATCAATTTGCAAGAGTTTTAAAGGCTCAAATAAATAGTTTAGAGTTGTAAAAGGATCTCCTTCAGGTGTGAAATATGTCTAGTCCCACTGGGCATGCCATAATGTGATCTAGTAATTTGAATCAAGATAGCATGGCTAGTATGGTGTTAGCTCCAAAATGAAAACAAAATGAAATAAGCACAATAATAACATAACATCTCTAGGCCTAGACACTAGGGAGAGCTTAGTTAACAAAAGCAAATGGAAAAAATACAACTAAAAAGCAAGGAACCAAACACAATAATTCCTTCACCTTCCTTGGATGATCCAAATACCTTTGTATTAGTGTCTTTCTCGACTTGTGCTAATGAAGTCTTCATTAGAGGAGGCTTGGTTATTTTCTCTTCTCTTTAGCACCTTTGGCTTGGCTTGGAATCAATTTGGCATGGTAACACTAGTTGCTTGAAGCTTTGGGAACCAATTTGGAATTATAACTTTACATCAAAAAAATATTATAAATAATGTTCTGAGGCCTCCTATTTATAGATTTTTGGATTTGATTAGAATCAACCTCAACCATCCATCTCAAGATTGAGATCTGTGGTTAATGATTAATTAAATTTTTGGAGTAAAGTTTGTAATTATCCTCATCATTAAATTGGAATAAGGGGAAATTAATAGGTATGTATGGCATCATGAAAAGCATTGATGAGGCATGTGAGACATGAATCCTGATATTTGTGGCATTTATGGCCTATAAATGTCTTCCCAAGAAATGAGGTCACTTGATGATGCAGATATTCAATATTCATTTACAAAAATAAGTATTCAATAATTTTACATGGATTTATTAACTATGCATTGATTTTGATTAATTAGCTCTTAAGCATGATTAAGCACTTTGTGCACAAATTACTCAATTTGATTGGAATGCCCTATTATTGGTCCAAAATTTGACTAGATTGGAATTGGAAGTCCACATCAGATGCATTGGAACCATATTCCCATTTAGGATGTTACCAACAAAAAATAACAAAGGCAAAAGTTTTGTTTAAAATTTTTGATAGGGAAGAGCAATCTAGAGTATGTAGGTGCAAATGTACCATTTTGACTCGAAATGAATTGATCAAAGTTAGCTGGCCCATAAATTACATTTCCCCATTTAGGGATACCCTAGACAAAATTGGCACTTGAATATGTTAGTTTCACATCATTTAGAATGTTTTAGTGTCTTTAGGCCATATTGTGTGTTTTAGGTGGAAATTTGCCAAAAGCTTGATTGGAGGTTATCAATGGCTAGTTTTAGGTGTCTACACATGATAGGTAATGGTTCCTCCTTGTTATCTTCCAATCGAGCTAAGTAGATGATAATACATGCCCTTATAGTTGTATAAACCTAACCATTATTTACCTCATAATAAACTTTAACCTCCTTAAGAGCCAATGAATCAAACTAAAAGGATTGATATGCTTCTTGCAACATACTTAGGGAACCATCTTCAAGAGGAGAATTTTCTTGATCCTTGGGAAGTTAAGGCCAATATATATTTACATTATCTTCCAAGAGTGAAAAAGTGTCTACAATTAAACCAAGAGGATGATAACCTACCTTGAAAACATCAAACAAGTCTAATTTAAATGAGGTAGCTTCTTGAAATGACAAACTTGTAGAACTAACTCCTTTATGCTTGTTGGTTTATTTGACAAAACTTGCCTCCTCAGTCTGGATCAAACCATAACTTATTTATAGAAGATTATAACTTCCCTCTAATTTAATTTCACTTGGTTCTAGATCATTGAGACTTACTTTTGGTTTTTTTATTTGATAAGTTAAGCTTAGGTTTTACAAGGACCTAAAAACCATAGTTTGGTATAATATAACAAACACAATAAAAAGAAATAAGGCCCATATGACCTAAAATGCATATTCCTTCAACAAAATTTAAGAATAGTGGGAAATATATCAAAATAAATAGATACAAACCTCATCTAATTTTACTTTGACTAATTTTTTGCTCTGCTACCTCCTACCATATTCTTCACATTGCTACTCAATCCTATCATTTCATGCCTCTGGCATCCCACTATGTTCTTGTTGTGTTCTACATTTCCTCCAATTTTATCACCCTTAGTGTTGTGATCCCTTAGGGATATTATACTTACCTCCTTTCCTTTGGGGGTACCCATGGTATTACCCCCTCCTATCATTTTCTGATTCCTAATCCCCTCGCTTGTATCATCAATCTCTTATTTCATCTTGTTCTACTGATCCATGTAAGAAACTGTCTATTATCACAATATCTACAAGTTTTCATGAAGCCTCAATAACCTCTATTTGATGCCATCTATAAGTTTGGCATGGTACTCGTCTCTCCTCCAAACTTCATTTTTCCTAAGTTCATGAAGTTTGAAGTTGGGTTTCTTAATGTCTTATTGAAATTGGAGGCTCTTATTGGCCTTTCTTATTGAGGTTCTTATAAAGGGGAGAAGGGTCATGAGCCTTTCTATTTTCCTTATTCCTTTCATCCTATAGGTTTGAGTGAGTGGAAGGAGAGCTGTCACTTATTCTACCCCCCATAGAATGGTATTTACTAGGGGTGTTCTCTTTTCTACTTTTCAACAAGTGAATCTTCTGACTTCTCATGGGGTCACCCATTTTGTGAGAAGAAGGATAAGCCCTTGATGGATAATATCCATTAAGGGTCTTTCCTGAAAGCTTGGGATTGTTTCTTCAAGTGACATGAGAAAATAATAGGGTAGACATATCTTATGACCTTTGAAATGATTTAGTAGTAAAAAGTGATGCAAGAAAATGTGGGTGAATTTCCCTTCAAGAGTGAGATACCGCATTACATGTAGGCATATTTTGGGCCATTTTTGTATAAGGTTAGCATGAGGGGAGCCCTTCCTGCCTATATGATATATTGTGTTAGATTAAAATAATTATTGCATTATCTCTTTCTTATGATGCTTATCCTTATATGCCTTCGTGACTTCTCATGTCATACCATTCACTTCTATGATCTCCTAAAAAATAGCCACCATGTGTCCCCTGAAGGTAACTTGCCTTTTCTTCCATTTGAATGTGAAGTCTCTAATGAGGGCCTCATCATGCCCTTTGATCATAAGCATGAATTCTATTGGGCCACCCCTCTGAAGCTTCCTTCATACTTTAAAGTTAGTCTAGACTTATGTACATGAAATTGGCATGAATCAGTCCCTATCTACCCTTATAGTGTTTTTCTTGCTTCCGTAAATATGTTTGAGGTTGTCATTGGTAGAATATCTAGGCATAATACCATTTTTTTATTTTAATCCTATATCATTGAGATATGATTTTTTTAAATGACATCCACTATCATTAATTTCAAACTTCATGTCATTATTATGACACAAAATGGTTTTAGGGATTTTACAAATCATGATTATAGTTCCCACATGTTTCTCCACCACCAGCCTATGACTTTAGAATATTTTCATCTTTAACAAGTAGGGGTTGGATATGAGGGGTAAGTTGTAGGGTTTAGTCCATATAAATAGTTCTATGATGGCAACCCCCAAGTTCGACAAGGTGTTCTATAGCTTGTTACCTTTGCTAAAGATGTGAGAAATGGTAAAATATTGGGGGAAAAGGAGGCATATGACATCATCAATAATTTAACTAATAGTGTGGGAGTGTTGGAATTTCCCTATGAGGGTATTAATGATGTTGAGTGAGTCTCCTTCAATGTCCAACTTTGAGATGTTTAATTAAACTACAATTTAAATAACTCAAAGGACCAGAAAGGCTTCTACGACATGATTGGTTTGGGTTCCCATGGGACCTACATATGAAGTGATTTCCTTTCCAAAATCATATTTGATGACACCCCCTCTACCTATCTTTCTAGGATTTCCTTTTGAAGCTATGCCAAAGTTAAGTTTAAGCCAACTCATCAGGGGACGGTCCCACTTCATGTGTTTTTTTTATCTAGAAAAGGTTTCTTGAGGAGGGGAGGAATGAGGTTACACTTAGCTAAATGCCCTATTCTTCCTAAGAGGTTCCCACTTTTTCATTTAGAACTACCATTTGACAATTCTCTATAATGGCTGAGAGAAGATGATTGAAGGAGCTTGAAAGGATGGACTATTTAGGATCAAATATGTAGGTGTTTCATTTATTTCAAATGGTCTAGAAAAAATGGGGGAGGGAAAGGTACCAAAGAAAGGAAAATGAGGGGAGATTCTAAGGGGGTTTCCATTAGATAACTAGGTCCAAGATAGAGTTGGGATTGACCCAATAGAGATTGAAGTAGTGGAAAAGTTGATTCCAAATTTGGGATTTGAATGAGTATTTGAGGAATAAATGACTCACAGATTCTAGAGCTGAGAGGTAGAGGATACATCTATTAGGGATGGTTAATTCCCTTTTTTTCCAAATTATCAACCATGAGGATTTTGTTGTGAGAAACCAGTTAGAAGATGTTCACCTTGGGGGTGAGGTGTTTGACTTAGAGATTTTTCCAAAAATCTCAATACTCTGCTTGAGCCAAATTGTCCAAAAAGCTTGATTTGACTGAATACTAACAATTTTATTCTACCAACCAGATAAGGGAATCATCAACATGGAATAGAGTTATGTGAATCTGCTAGATATGGGAATTGAGGCTAGTGATTTTAAGATTGATTTTTTAAAAGGCAGACACCTCAAGCAATTTAACCCACCTAATTGTATCATTAGAAAATACCTAGTAGTCCTTAAATTTTCTACAAGAAGTGACTTTGAAAGTTTCCTTGAGAGTGTTATATGGGTAGAGGGAGGTAAGAGGAGAGTGAGATAGCTAGGATTCTTCCCATAAGTCTATCTTTTCATTGATACCAACTTACCATCTGTATCTTTTTTTAAATAGGTTCTTGATGCTTGAAATGTCCTTTCAAAAGGTTGACCCATTCAAGGGGCCATCTTCCCAAAAGAAGCTATCATCCTCATTACTTACCAAATACTTTGATTTTATTATATTCCAATGATCATCCTCTTTCATGAATTTCTATTAGAATTTGAATAATAGGGATTGATTCATACTTTTGACTATTTGTAATCCAAGACCCCCAAAAGTCTTAGAGAGGTAGACTTTGTCCCATGCTACCAAGGGAAACCAAAATCTATCCTTTGCACCCCTTGAGAGGATTTTTTTTAATCTATTCAATTCTATCAGTGACCTTGTTGGGGATTTGGAAGATGTTCATAAGGTAGATGGAAATGATTTGTAGAGAAATTTTGAGGCTTTCTTGTAATTTCATGGGGTTGGTATAGAAGTATTATAAACAAGAATTGAGAAGGAATTAAGGTATGTACCTCTTTGATCATGTTCTTGAGACTCAAACCAATCTTTAGTCAATTTTAATGAATTTTTAGGAGATTATTCTTCTACTGCTACACTAAATTGATTAGGACCTTGTTCACATTGGGGAAGATCATCTCTTTCAAGGTATACTATCATATATTCATGTACTCCTCCATCAAGATCACTTTTATCTTCAAATTTGAAGATTGATTTGCTTTTCTCTTCCCCAAGAGGTGTTCTAATCATAATTAATTCATCATATTCACTTTAAGTATCCTCCTCATACCTTTTCTAAGATTAACTTACAACTAAAAATTGACCTTCTTCATTTTCCTCTTATAGAACATGTTCTTATTCAAGGACGGGATGCTCAAAATCATGAACATGTTTTGGGATTTTGAGATCAATGAGCTTATCATTATTCTCCTTCCATTCACAAATTAATCTCTCAACTATTGATATGATTTGGTCTTCAACCTTCTCAACAATGACTTCTTTATTCTTTTGGATAATTTATTGGATTGACCTCCACAATGTGAAGGTTTAAGGTTCTTGAGGAGGGAGGGGTGGGGCTTGTATAGGAAAAGGTTCCTCTTTAGCCTCAATTTATCACTCTAATCCTTTTTCCATTTTTATTATCCCGTAAATCCACCACTTTCTTCCAAATTATAAATTTAAGAAACCTTTTAGGGAGCTATTACAAAAAAGGAAGAGAGTTTTATGCTAAGATTTCCTCATTCTTTTCCCTCCAAGTACCAATCAAACACTTCAATTCTAATTTACCTTATTCTTCATGGAAAACTCCAACTTGAGGAGTACATGAACTTTGGAGACTTGGAAACTCTCTTGAATTGACCTTTTAAGGAAGAAAGGTTATATTTTGCATATGTATAAGCTTCACTTGATGGTATATTATAGCATGGGGAAGATCAGGAATAAAAGAAGGCTGATGCAGAGTAGGAAAAGACACATGAGGCTGATAGTACTAAAAGTTATGCCTCTCATAAACCACTAACTTATTATCTATACATTGAAATAAGCCACCTATATCCATCATGTCATTGGTTAGTCTTTATTGATTATCTCTTTTAATAGGTGTCGACTTACCCTTAATAAACTATAATGAGTCCCTCATATTATGAATGTGGTGAATAGGGATAATTAGGCCATAATCCTTTTATATATCAAAATCTATCATATTCCTTTCATATCCTAATAGATTTTGTTTGAAGCTTGAGATAGACTGAGTAGAAATGTGACTATGTTGACTAAAGACAACATAGTTTTAAAAAGGCTAATTAGATGAATGAATAGGCTACTAAAGAGGTTGAATTTGGGAGGGAAGTGGTATTTAGGATTGATTGAAATCTTGGTAATGTTGGTATGTTGTTTTTTGAGGAGGAGAGAAAATATCATACTCTTGATATTAGGGTTATTCATCATGATAACTAGATCCATTTGGGGGGTAAGTGGAGTAATTATAGGACTGATATGTCTCAATATAGGGTTGGTAATGGTAATCATAGTGATTCTAAGGAGGTATTCAATAGGTAATCCCTCTATATATATCCATTACACTTCATGAGTCCAATAAAACAAGATAAACTGTCAATTATTCTTTAAAATAAGTACCTGGGCTACTTAAACCAGTTGATAGGAGCTCAGAGTTGCCATTGATGCTTGTGTTCATGCCTCCAAAGCCTGATGTATTAAAGAAAAACATCAATAAATATTTAATAAATTAAATAATTATTCCACCAGGCATGCCAAAATTATTATAACATATATTTTCACCCATTAAGAGGGTGTTTCAAGTCCTCTCAATCTGAGCTACACATGGGAACAATCCTCAGTTATGGGAGACCTAATGAATGAATTGAACCTATAGATAAGGGATAGCTCCCTTGATTTACCACTTAGTATTAATCACTAATCTATTATATTTAAAGGAAAAGGGGTAAAAGAAACTATGAACTAAAAGGGGGGTGATACACCAAATATTATGACCACTACCATTGATTTTCATGTGCACTAAGACCTATAAGACTACAATAAACATACACTTCTCCTAAAAATAACCTATCACATAAATGATTTTCAAGAAGGAAAGGTAATATGAGAGTAGAAGGGAATATTTTTACCATTCTAATCGACATGAAACCCCTAATGACACTCTTCACAACCTATAATAGAGAAATAAATTATAAAAAGGAATGAGACAACAACCAAGATGAACTCAATCTATACGTGATCATATAAACCACTCAAAGTATACACTACATACAACCATAAAAGGAGGTAAAACTAGTCATCTTATTGATCAAAGCCATATAAAAGAGTAGGGCTATGTCATACTCCTAATGGAAGGATTCTATTTTTAAGCCAAATCATGCCATAAATATAGAAGATAATGAGAGGGAGAGAGAAAATATATGTTGGATAAGCCTATGAAAAGTGTCACCTCATGAAGAATCAAGTTATAAAAAAATAAAATTTCCAAAGAATAGTCTAATAACATCTTCTTCATAAGTGTTGCTAGGTGTGGTGATAACCTTCTCAAAGGTGGCATAAAAGATGCTTCATTACCTTAGTGACTCATCCTTGAGATCATGAAACTACCCCTTATCATTGATTTATAAGTAACAAGTCATATTATTAAAGTATACCGACCTATCCTTGCCTTGGACACCTATTAAATATCATAACCTATCATCTTTCCACCTTTATTTTGCAATTTCCTTTACAATTCTCATATTTGCTCTCCT
Source organism: Torreya grandis (assembly GCA_037957365.1). Classification (NCBI taxonomy): domain Eukaryota; kingdom Viridiplantae; phylum Streptophyta; class Pinopsida; order Cupressales; family Taxaceae; genus Torreya; species Torreya grandis. The sequence goes on along the minus strand of JARHVA010001657.1, from coordinate 1,164,804 downwards.
TAAGGTTTATTACTTGTATCTCTATTTTGACACAAATATCCTTGATTTTAATGATATGCAATGCTTATAATAAAAATAAAATAATATTTGAGTACCCTTTATCTTGTTTCAGCTTCAACCAGAATTTCATGGCTCAACTCTGAATGCAAGCGTACTAACCCAACACCCATCTTTCATAATTAGGCATAAAACAAGAATATAGTGATATAAACCAAAAAATACCATATATTAGTGATAAAAAACCAAAAAAATATTTTAGGGAACATTAAAAAAGGTTAAAAATAAAGTTTCATGCAATTACAAGGGTTAAAAATTTAGTTATTCAAAATGCAAGTTTATATCCCTAAGTTGGTCATGCCATAGTCTTGAATAGGCCAAAAGTGAAGAAAAAAAGGTTGTAAGATTTTTATACCACTTAATAAATTTATGAGACATATTTTAGGTCTTCCACATCTATCCTTAACTCCTTAAATAATCATTTTCCCTTGAACATTCTCTCTACCTCTTCAACATGCTAAGTTTCTATCAAGTGGGTAGTGAGCTTTTTTGTCCTCTTTAATCACTGTAAACATATTTAAAAAATTATAAATATATATCCATTCTTGAACACACCTCTATTTTTCATTCAAATCACAATATTAAGCTCAAAACGAATCTTGCATACTCTCTTTAATCTTTGGAAGCAAACTTGTAGCTTCTATCAAGCTTGTAGGTCTTCTTTGGGTTTACTACTTATTAGGGTTAAATAAAGGGTATTTTATTAAATTATATTACTTATTATACCTTAAATATACATTTTTAACATATCCTCATGGCTTTAACACTTTATCTTTTCTTTAAACCATCATATTTTATGCAAGGTTTGCCTCTCTTGATTGAGAATGTGGACCTACATGTCTGCAAACTTATAGGTCTACATTAACCTTAGTTTAATCCATTAATGATATGTTTCAAGGTTATTATAATCCATGTAATCTTATCCTAAAAATTTTAAAATATTTTTCAAGACCAAATTCTTCCTTGAAACATCTCAAATGTCTCCACACACCTAGTTTTGTTTGCAAACACTAGACTGATGTTCCTAGGTCTGTATCCTTCAAGTTCACTTCAAGGATGATCTTAGGATTTTGGTACATTTATGGATAATATTATTATATTATATTAGCTCTACCCTAAATTACATCACATTATATGTCATTTTTACTACCACTTAAAACCTTAAAGCTATTTTCTCATAAGACCTTCTTCCTTGTCCTTGAAGGTTGCAAGTTCATATTTGGACTATATATGCACTGAGTATATGTTGTGGATTAATTTAGGGGATATTTAATGAAATATTGTCTTTTTTTAGGTCATCACTACCACTCTTGTTTCTTTTCTAGGCCTATTATGTGCTTGTTTACACTTGAAACCTTGTAAGAGAGTTTAAACCAATATTACTAATGAGCTGCCACCTATAATCTTTTACTAGAGATGTTTATGAAGTGAATTAATTAAATATCTATATGTTTATGAAATTTTTATAATAAACTAATAGAAACAATAAACCAATGTTCCTATTGTTTTCTTAAGGAACAAAACTTAGAAGCAACATTACTCCCTTTTTAGATCTAACAAGACCCAAAACCTCTTACAACAAGATCCTTGGTCAAAACACCATTTGATAACTTAAATCACTTATTTGGTGGATTAAATAATATTAAAAAATTAAAATGGACTAAAAATAAATTTATGTCTCAAATATTCACACCAGCACCATGGATCTTCATTTTCTATGCACCTTTTAATAACCACCTACAAGTAGTTTTTATACACAGTCAACATGTTTTGTTTATCCCCTTGACATTTAACCATATTTTTTATTATATGATACCTAAGTAGGATATATGAGTATTGATAGAGCTGATTAAAATTATTTCATTCCAAACACAACTTCTTCCATGCTTGAGGATTTTATAACATCAAAAACCCTACATGCCACCTTTAAGAATAACAAAACACCACTTTTAGCTATATTGGATGCTCACATGTGCCAAATGGTGGTGAAATATGATGTTATGGGACTATAAATAACCTTTAAGATCTAAAAAAACAATCCATTTACATTCATAAACCTATAAACTCACTGGGACAAGAAAAAAACATGCTTGTGGGGTATTAAGAGGGTTTGGGGATGCTTATTTTGTTAACAATTATTCATAAATCATATCCCTTCAAAACAAGAACTAATGATTGTAATGTCAATGGAATAATTTCCCCTATCCACTCCTAATATCACTATATCTAACTATTTTTCCTCTTCATGAAATGAACATTTGAAAATAGCCTTCACTAGCTTGTGTTTTCACCAAATCTTGCACATTAGAAGAGGGTGTTCAATCCTCTTATATATTTGGGAAACATGGGAATACTTATAGGTATGTGGGTGTACATATAGTGTAAGTGATCCTCTATATTTTAAGGTATAGTTCCCTAAATGTATCTTGAAGTGATTTCACCTATGCTAATGCTTGCTTATGGTAAAATAGTTAGATGTTGCATGAAATAAACCTAATCTAAGGGGGTGATATACTAAGATGTATTCCATATGACCATAATACTTTAATACACTAATAAAAAAGACACACAAACTAATTTATAAGTCTTATGGATCCTAACATGAGTATTTCAATATGGAGGTGAGATGTATGAGATATATCTAGGGTAAGTGAACCGTAGGATGATTGCAAACACTAAGGCTCATTGTACACTTGAAAGATAGGATCATACACTTGAAAACACTTCATATGACATATTAGAAAAAAAATCTTGCACAAAAATGAAATGATAAGGGGATAAAAGGATAAAGAGTAATCACTTTACACCAACATACATCACTTGCACACTTAGACAATTGTCTAGAAACTAAAAATTAGAAATGTATTAATGTTCAAAGGTATAATATGATGTCATTCCAGTAGGGCTTCACTATACATAGATTCAAACTTGTTTACACTAGCTCAAGAGCTATACTTATAGAAGAAAGTCCACAAGAGAAAGGGGGCCTTGGCACTCAAAAGGGTAATCAATTAGTTTAATAATTTGAACCATAGTTGCAACAACCTCTAAAAATATGCTCATTTAACCATTTGATTGATCAAGGTCACATTAAGTGGCTGCATAGTTACATCATTCTCCCCTTGATGCTCCATTATGGTTTCAATAGAAGGATTAAGTGGTTAGAGATTTATCTCGATGCTAAACTACCCATGACTAGTTTGTTGATGCATACCAAAGTGGAGAGAAAGGTATTTCTCTTGTAATCGGTCCTAGAGATGAGATTGTTGGGGCCTATGTGTATGCCTTCATAGCACCCATTATAATTCCAACTCTCACTTCACCTAGATCATGATCACATTGGTTCTTATACTCATGGGTCCACTATATATGGAAAACTAATCTCAGAATATTAGTTTTCTTATAGTCATTATACTACTGCAAGTGTCAAGGGTTTAATAGATGCATGGATCCTTAGTTTAAAATGGTGAACATAGTCACTAGACAATGCCTTAAAAGATGGACCATGTATGTAATAAATCTATAAACTAGAGGTCTATGTTGATCTCTAGTGCCATCCCTAATGTTCTTTATACTTGAATACATCATATTGAACTCTCCATGGCATTTGAATGAGCTTCAATGGCATCAAAAATACCCTATAAAACCTTACTTTCATGGTTGAAAATAACCTTTCAACCCTCATTGATAATCCTAGGTTCATTGTTACTCTCAACCTTGATGTTCATTAGTTATCAATTCTTGATATGAATCCTTAACTTATTGACCAATTCACTCCATCAATTTGGATTGGTATGAATTCTCAAGAACCATCGATGCTCTACTAGTTTAACATGTCTTTAACACTTGTCATGCACACATTTTCCCTTGAGATTTACTGACCCTTTAACCTCTATGCACCATTGGATTGAGATGTACAATCAAGTGCAAACCATTGATCTTGTTGGGACCCATTGTTTGAAATCCAATAGCTAGTTCATGATCTTAAAATTGATAGTTTATGGGACATCTTTTGACATTTTCATGACCATTGTTGATCATCACATGACCATCAAATTTAAGCTAAAAAATATTGTCTTGTTCTATCTTTAAATTTGACATTCACGCAAAAATCATTCATCATTCTAAAGAATGTGATTGACATCCAAAAGATCATCAAATTTAAACATAGGTAGGCTTTCACCTAAGCTTTAACTTGATGTTTACACAAATGACTTATATTTTTTGACCAACTTTGAAATCTTGGATCTTAAAGTACGAGAAACATGGAGGTCCCAAATTTATATGAGATGTTATTCTTTCCAATAAGGATGAACCCATTTGATGTGATGGTATTAGGATATTCTCATGTGAATATATTTTAATTTCAAGAAGGCTGGTTTATAACTTCTTTTGTGTGATGTCCCATGATGACCAAGCCCAAATGATTCAGTATGGGAAACCTAGTAGAAATTAACTGAGGAGCTAACTTTGGACCTTTATAACTTTTGATGCACTTGGGTGAAGGACATGATATTTAGCACATATGATATTGGTATAAAAGTGAACAAACCCATATGATCAATTCCTCTTAACTTGTTCACATGTGTGAGATTTGGCCTCAACAAATTACCCTTTGTACTTTCTACCACTAAACCCAAGATGTTAGGATGAATACAATGAAAAACTAGATGAACACCAAGAGATTCCTAAGTTATTCCAATCACTATTAACATCCCATAGGGTCTCTACAACATTCTTCATGACATTATAAAATTCCCCTCTACAAGATTATGGCTATATGGGGTTGACCCATTTGGCCTGTGGGAAAAAATGGTCAACATTATTGGCAATTTCGTAAGGGTTACATGCCTATCTATACAAAAGGAACCTAGATAGGTTGTGTAATCCTATCCATTGGGATATGGAGTCACATGTGAATTAGGTTTGACATAAAAATTGCCTTGAAAAATACACAAAACATAAGGGAACACAAAAAAGAAGAATCACATAGGACAAGAAACAACATGTGATTCAAGGGAACTTATTAAATTAAACAAAACACAAAAATAAAGGAAACACACACCTAAACACCAACTAATCTAAGATGAACACTTCCTCTAGGATCAAATGGGAAGTTTGACAATTTTCTTGCATCATGAGATGAGAGATTGAATGAGGCAGGAAGCTCCTTTAATCTTGGACGTAATGCCTACTTCTTGGTTGTAACTATTAACCTCTTTAACATGATGTTTAGTGAGAAATAAAAAGCTCCAAATATGTCAGTTATGTGTATCTAGATAGCCTCAACCTTTTCATATGGTTTTTCAGTTATGACCCCCAATGGTGGTTGAATGTGGCTTAACTTCTTGATCTCCATGGTGCTCTCAATAAGATTGGGTTTCTCTTCAGCTATAAGTTCCTCAAGCTCATGAAGGAGCTCTGAATAGTCCACCCAATCTTGTTCATTATACTCCATATAAAATTTTTCTTCCACCTTCTCATGTACTTGACCCTTTGGCAAAGATATTCAATCTCTTGAAAGAGCTTCATTTGTAGATGCCAATCATCATTGACATAACATGCTTGATGTTTGAGAGCATCAAGATTCTCTTCTTCATATCCCTATATCTCTAAATATGGCTCAATACCAGGGGGGTCTCTCAACTATTATTGAGGAACATCAACCTCCACCTTGACCTCACTTTTTATGTCTACAACATCTTAGACACTAGCATCAGTAGATTACTTTATGACAATAGATGTTTGATCAACAGACTGACCTTCATATTTATGCTTGAGATGGTCATCTATAAATTCATGATTGGACAAGGATTATTCCTCAAATGTCTCTCCCTTTTGGTCTTGGCCACATTTCTCATAGATGGATGTAAAAGAGTCTTCAATAAGTTCCCCTTCCATATTAAACTCTGCACTAGTAACTGTGATAGGATATTCAATGTGCTTTTCTTCATACAAGAAGGTAGAGTTGTACTTTGGTCACCAAGGGGGGTCCCTATGGTGATTTCCTCCTCAGAGTCTCTCATTACATCTTCTTGGTCAAATTTGGCTTGTATTTTCTCCCCTCCACTTACTTACCTCAAGATGGGCTCATGTGAAGGAGATGGGATATGAAGTCTAGTCGAAGGTTGGTGAGTTAGAGATGGACTGTGGGATGAAGGAGAGGGCTTATGAGTGGATTTAGGAAAGAGGAAATAAATATTAATCTCATATGGAAGTGACTATTTGGGTTTATTGGAAGGAGGGAAACCTACATAAGCAGGAGCTACATCTTGCCAATAGCTTTCTTGAAACTCTTCAACAACAACATGTTTATTTTTGAGCTCTATATCCTTCCACATACTTAGCCTATCTATTGAGAATTAAAGGAACTTCTTTGCCAATTCTAGCTATCCTTTGATATCCCATTTAATTTCATCTTCAACCACCTCCCATGCACTCATCCATTTTTAGACAAAATTTCTTAACCATTCCATGAGATGGTTAGGAAGCACATCAAACTCATCATCCCATGTTCCCATATTGTCTTCACTATCTATCAGCTTTGGTAGGAGTGTTAATAAGGATTGGACATGAGGTGGGGTTTATGGAGGAAGGGGAAGGTAATGATGAGGATCAAGACCAACTTTAAATTTTTACATTTTAGCCTATAGGAATCCATATCTTGCCTTGTAATACCTTGATACAAAGTACATAGAAACATCTTGTTCCTCATGATAGAACTCAAGAATATTCTTGAGTCGTATAAGTATCATGCTATAGTTAGTAGGACTCATATTGGGATTGCTAGGAAGGCATTTCTTGATAGATATCTTGCTAGCCTTCCTCATAGGGTTGTCTAAAAACATGGTGTCTATTTGGTGGGGAAAATAGAGGGTTATAGGGCTGTCATGGCTCATAATATTGATAGCCATTTTGATAGGGCTATTGGGGAGTATATTATGGTTTATAGCAAGGATAGTAAGGAGGTTCATGGTAGGGATATTCACCATGGTTTTTCATGTCAAACTCATGCATCAAGGGAAATATAAAAATTGACAAAAATTAAATAAGATATACCTAGCCTACTTACAACTAGAAGCTAGAATTCAAAGTCACCATTGGTTCTAGATTGCTTTCTTCCAAAATTTGATAGAGGAAAGACACACCAAAAATCTTTCCACTCTCTTGGACTTTGGTCCCATCGGGCATTCTATAACTATTGTCACCAAATATCATACCCTATAAGAGGATTCTCAATCCTCTTCTAGATTTGGGCAACATGGGAACACTTCTAGGTATGTGGGTATACCTATAGTGGAAGTGAACCTCTAGATTTTAAGGGCTAGTTCCTTGAATATATCCTGAAGTGCATTCACCCATGTTGAAAATTTATTATGGGAACAAAGTTAGAATTTAAGTGAAATAAACCTAGTATAAGGGGGTGACACACCAAGATGTATTCTATATGACCATCACACTTTATTTTACTAAGAAATAAGACACACAAACTAACTTCTAAGTCATATGGATCCTAACGTGAGTATTTAAATATGGAGGTGAGATATATGAGATTTATCCAAGGTAAGTGAATTGTAGGATTATTAAAAACATTAAGGATCATTTTACACTTAAGAGATAGGATCATACACTTGAAAACACTTCATATGACATATTGAATATAACTCTCACACAAATGTGAAAGGATAAGGGGAGAAAAGGATAGAGAGTAATCACTTTGCACCACCATACATCACTTGCACACTTAGACAATTATACAAAAGATAAAAATTAGAAATGCATTAATGTTCAAAGGCACAATATTATGTCATTCCAATAGGGATTCATCATACATAGAGTCAAACGTGTTTACACTAGTTCAAGAGCTATACTTATAGAAGAAAGGCTGAAAGAGAAAGGAGGCCTTAACACTCAAAAGGGAAATCAATCAGTTCAAAAATTTGAACTATAATTATAACTACCTCTACAAATATTCTCATTCAAACCATTCAATTGATTGAGTTCACCTTAAGTGGTTACATAGTTACATCATTCTGCCCTTGATGCTCCCTGAAGGTTTTAATGTTAAGATCAAGTGGTTAGAGATTTGTCCTAATGGTAAACTATCCATGACTAGTTTTTTGATGCATACAAAAGTGGAGAGTAAGGTTTTTTTTTCATGTAGTTGGTCCTAAAAATGAGACTATTTTCATGTAGTTGGTCCTAAAAATGAGACTATTGGGGCCTATGTGTATGCCTTTATGGCACCCATCATAATTTTATCTTTTGCTTCACCTAGATCATGTTTGAACTAGTTCTTCTACTCATGGGTCCACTATAGATGTAAAACTAACCTTAGACTATTGGTTGTCCTATAGTAATTATATTACTATAGGATTAGAGGGTTTAATACATGCATGGACCCTTATTTGAGAATAGCTAACATATTCACAAGATAATGCTACTTAAAAGATGAACCCTATAGGTAATAAATTTATGAACTAGAGGTATGTGTTGATCTTCAATAGTATCCTTAGTGTTATTTATACTTAAATGCATCAGATTGACCAACCCATGGCATTTTAATGAGATTCAATGGTGTTAGTAAGACCCTAAAAAGCCTTGCTTTCATGGTAAAAAATAACCTTTCAACCCTCGTCAAGAATCTTGGGCTTGCCATTGCTCTCAACCTTGATTTTTATTAGTTATCGATGCTTGATATAGATCTTTGACTTATTGATAAACTTTATCCATCTATTTGGATCAGTATGAATGACTAATAACCATCAATCCTCTACTAGTTGAATGCATCTTTAACACTTGTCATGCACACATTTTCCCTTGAGATTCACTGACCCTTTGACCTCCATGTGTTATTGGATTGAGATGTACGATCAAGCATAGACCATTGATATTGTTGGGAACCATTATTTGAAAGCTAATGGATAGTACATGATTTCAAAATTGATAGTCTATGGGATGCCTTTTGACATTCACGTGACCATTGTTGATGGTTGCACAACTGTCAAATTTAAGCTCAAAATGATTGTCTTACTCTATCTTTAAATTTGATGTTGGTGTGATCATCATTAATCATTATATAAAACATGATTTATGTCCCATAAACCATAAAATTTAAAAATAGGTAGGTTTTCACTTGAGCTTTAACTTGACATTTGTGTGAACATCTTATGTTTTTTGACCAACTTTGAAAGCTTGAATCTTAAAGCATGAGAAACATGGAGGTCTAAAATTTGAAAGAGATGTTTTTATTACCAAGAAGGATGAAACCATTTGATTTGATGATCCCAAGATATTATCAAGTGAATATATTATAATTTCAATAAGGTTGGTTCATAACTAGTTTTGCATGACATCCCAGGATGGCCAAGCCCAAATGACTATGGGAAACCTAGCAGAAAGTGACTGAGGAGCCAAATTTGGACGTTTTTAAATTTTTATGTGGTTGGGTAGAGGACCTAATATTTGGCACCTATGAGCTTAGTGTAAAAGTGACAAACCCATATGACCAATTCCTCTTGACTTGTCCACATGTATGAGATATAGCCTTAACAAACTGCCCACATCTACTTTCTACCTCTAGAACCAAGATGTCAGGATGAATACAATGAAGAACCAAATGAACATCAAGATCTTCCTAAGTCATTAAAAGAACTATTACCATCCCATAGTGTCTATAAAACATTCTCCATGACATTATAAAATATCCCTATATAATATTTTGGCTATAAGGGGTTGACCCATTTT
>JARHVA010001657.1:902500-1150000 GCA_037957365.1 Torreya grandis | reverse complement strand
TTTGTTTGGTAGGCCTATGTTACCCTATCAGTGAAATATTAAAGCCTATAAGCCTATGGATATCATTATGCATCTATTTATAATATTCAAATCCCTAAGAGCTCTTTGTGATTGAACTTGAATAAAAACTTGGAAAAGATAGAGAAAGGATTATCATGTAAAGGATACGCTAGATGCACTTCACACCCTGTGTGTGGGCATACTATCTACATACCAATACTCTGAGGAGGGATCAAGCTAATGTAGTTCTCTCATTCAAGTGCTTGGTGTAATTATGTATGATAAATGTAACTATATTTGATAATGGATGTACTTCAGATGGCTAGGGACTGGTGCAAAGGTATGAATAAGCTTGAAATGATCTTGGAAGGTTGTATACAAAAAATAGGGAAGATTTCTTGAGTGTACTTATATTCTTTACTATTTCATATGAGTGTCAACCCTTCTAAATGGACTTTGAATGGCCTTTTATAGTGTAATTAATGATCATGGGTTAAATGAATTCATGTTAGGCTGATAAGGAAAAGGATAAGGATCTGAAAGAATATGACCGTTAGGACCAATTTTTCACTTGGAAAATAGTGCCAAAATCAGGACACCTTGGGTTTTAGCATTCCTATCCAAGTTGGATGCTATTGTCTAGAGGGAATGAGACCTAAATGGATGGATCTAGGCTTGAAAGAGATGCCTGGGTCTGTAAGGGTTAAGTTTGAAAGGTTATGGATGACTGGGAATCAATGAAAGAGTATCCTAGAAGGGTTGTATAAGCAAGTAGGAAGACCTATGGATTAGGTGTCATTAACCATGATTAATTCATCCAAATGCACATTTTATACGACTATATATTCCATATATCATACTATAAAATATTTTACTTTAATATGTTTATGAGACATAACTAATATTCTATTAGTTAATGTCTAACTCATGTAATTGTCAACTACCTCAATTATTGTAACTTATTTTTGGTGTTAATAAATTAAGGATGCACACAAAATTAATTGTGTGCCTTCTAATTTCTCTTCATCCATTTATAATTCATACTTTCTTACATTTGTATTAGAGCCAATCAATCAAGGAAGCTTGAAGAAAGGTATGAGTGAAACATGTTTGAGGAAGCCTTGGCTACAAGGGTACAAACTATGAAGAGAGGTTGAGGTTATAAATATGTCACACAAAGGAAAAGGTCAATAAAATGCAAAACAACATAACATTAATCAAATCAATAGGTTACAATGATGGAAAATGTAGAAGAATATTGTCATGAAAAACATAAGGAATACATAGAGGGAATCATTAAGGAAAGGATACATTTCAAGAGACATGTAAAAGACTCATAGATAATTTGAGTAGACTTATGGTTTAATTTATTAAATAATGTACATCATGACTCATGGATAATGTGTCAAGATTCAAATGCAAACAACATAGTTTTAACATCATGAAATGTGAGATCAAAAACTGAATCACAACAAATTAAACAAAAAACAAAAACATAGTCATGGAGATACATACAAAACATAATTACCCCATCATGTATGGAAAAAATCTTGGAAGATATAGTCACAATAATATAAGGAAGGAGGAATATAAATATCAAAAAAACCTAGAAAGGGTATAAAATAGATCTAAAAAGGGCACAAAATAGACCTAGAAAGTGCATAAATGATAATGATACAATTCAACAAGGACACATATAAAAACATGTTGAAAACCCATGAAAATACATCACAAACTATAATTGATATATATTTCATCTTTGAAACACCTTATAATCAAAATCTATAAATCATAAATAGTTGTATGTACTTTTTAAAATTGATATTAAGGGTTGTACAAGGACCTTGACCCAAGAATATATAAAAAAAGAAAACAACAAAGAAGGAAATGGTTAGGAGTGATCACTAAACCTTTCCCATAAAAATAGATTAATTCCATAAAATGGATAACCTAAGAAGAAATAGGGAATAAACCCCAATGATCTAAACAAAAAGGAAGCAAGCCAAACTAACCACTAAAACTTGGCAAGAAACCTTAAGGTATTTCTAGTTTCTTATGAGAGCGAAGTTTCATATGACATAAGTTATTTTGTTTTGAATATTTTTCCTATTTGAGACCTTTGTCCATCATTTATCATCATCCATATTACTACCAAGTATAGGGGAGTCCAAAATCATGTCTAAGGCTTCCACAGGTAGAAATCCTAAAGGGGAAGGAATATTTTATTGTAAAGAGATATCTAACAAAATATGAGGAGACCCTGGAACCAAATTATCCAAAATAGAGACCTCTTTTCTAGAGGGAACAACCCTTTTGAGAAAATAAGAGGAAGAGATTACCTCATAGGTAGACATAGAAGGATTTGGAAAAGTTTCAATGTTATATTCATGAGAACCATTATCCATAAACTTACTATTATCCTTACCCCTACCATCATTATCTGAATCCATGTACTTACCAAATATAATCAGATGCTCCACCTCTACATATTTACACCAAGTTCTAGTTTTTCCAAACTTATACTTGATATCATATTAGCCACTAGAATTATTAGGGAAATTAATAGACACATTCCCATGAATAAATCATCTCTTACATCTAAAATTTAATCTTTCATAATCTAGAGGTTAAGTCTAAAATCTACAACCAATCTTGATCTTAATAGCTTTTGGTAAATAATTTGAGTGTTCCATGAAAATGCTCATTTGAATAAAGGTAGCTCTAGTCTCAAAATTAAGTGAGATAAATTTTCCAAAGGAGCTACCAATGAATTGAAGATATGAAGCATTATAGAATTACAATGGTAAATGAGGCAACCTAACCCAAACTAGAGAAACAACAAAGGATTTTATAACTAGATTGAAAGTAGGGAACCACAGTTTCATGTAATTAAAAGCTTTATCCTAAGTCTAAGGGCCAAAATGCAATAATTGATCCATATCAGTAGTAGACATACTCTTTCAAAACCATGCTCTTATTTTTTTGATTTTTTAGGGGTCTATCAAATAACTAAATTAAATTCTAGATTAGAAAAGAATTGTTTCATTGATTTTTAGGTTAGCTGGATCAAAAAATTGTAGTTGCATTCATTTATGGGCCAGATGAAGTACTTTTCCTATTCCATTAAATTTTAAAGTTGAGATTTTTCCCTTATTTTATTATTTTTTTGCATGAAAAATAGCCAATACACAAAACCTAGTTCTACTAGAAAAAAATTCACTGACCAAAACTATAACATTTGGAGTCATAATATTTTGACAATCACAAAATATCATGATTATGATAAAATCATTATTGAAAAAGAAGCAAGATCAGGATAAAAGTTTGTTTATTATGACAAACATCATAATGAGGCCTTATTTTTGTTAAAACTCTATGTTATATGATAGGATCCTTGGGGTCCATAATGCCCACTAAGGCAAGTGTGCTATGGACCAATCTGAAGAACAAATATTAAACTTCAAATAAGAACCAAGTACTTTATTTGAAAAATATGCTTTTATCTAAAAAGATGAATGAGGGTGGGTCTTTTTTAGAACACTTACTTCAAATGAAAGATCTTTGAGACCAATTTTTAGCTATCAACAAAAAGGTGGATGATGATGAAATAGTGGCATTGGTTCTAAATAATTTTAAATCCTCCTATGAATCTTTTATGGAGGCTCTACACCTAATGATAGAAAGTAACACCTTCATGTTTGATTATGTGAGCACTTATTTATTGAAAAAAGAACACATGTAAACATAATTAAATGAGTCCAATTAGAACTAAAAGAAAATTGAACTTGCTTCTCAGTTGAAGGTGAAGAGGAAAATAAATATAGATGCATCTACATATACTTATAAATCTAAGGTAAAATTTTATTAATATCATTAACTTGGGAATGTCAAAATAGAGTGTCATAAATGAGAGTATGATAGTTCACATAACAAAAAGTCAAAGGGGAATGCAAATTTGATAGAAGTTGAAGCCAATTCTGAAAAAGAATATGCTCTCATGACATCATACTTAGATGAAATTACTACTAATTGTAGGTTATTTGATTTTAGCACATCCAAAAATTTCACGTGTTACAACGATTGGCATGTTAACTTTAATAAAAAACAAAATAAAAATTATTCAATTTCATTAGGTGATGGAATATCACATGTTGTAGAATGGATAAGAGATATACACGTATTAAATAATATTGCAAAAGTCATAGTAAAAAATGTTAGGTATGTCCTTAAAAAGATTAAAAATTTCTGAAATATTAGTCAATTAATTAAAAATCCTCACATTTCAAGCAAATTATATAGGAATAAATGTATTGTATTTGATATAAAACATAACAAAGTCGTAGTTCTAGGCATTGGGAAAACTGGCTTGTATCAACTTTTTGATCCTAGCACTATCAATTTACATACATTAATTCTAAAGAATAGTACCAATATTATGTGTCATGAGAGATTTGGACTTCTCAACCTATTTTAAGAATTGATAAACTAATATATAGGATGTAGATATGAAATTTATGAGCAAAGCATATAAATGAATACTGAACAATTGACCTAGAATAAAAGTATTTACTGTAGAAAAACCTCAAAGAGGTAAAAAAACCCACCAATGTGATATTCATATATTTTAAAAACTCTACACCCTAATACAAACTTCTCCTTCTCATATCTTCACACAGTGCTTCACAAAACTCATAGGTTTAATAAGTTTAAATATGATGAAAGTTTCATATTCAAGAGATGATTTCACAATAGGGTAAAACCTTATTTATGTTGGAATATCAAAGAACGTGACCATTGTAAAAATAATAGGTCCATCCATCTTGATAAATTTAATTAACTAAAATATCTAATAAGTATTAAATAACCATAATAATATTATTTATTTTCATGAGGTTTCTACCTCATGTTAATAAATAATATATTATTATTTATTTAATTAATTACAAATGTATGTTAAGAGTTAATAACTACCACTTAGACATTAATTACTCTAACACTTTCCCTTAATGTTAAGTGGGAAAAAATGTCATAGTCACTTAAAAAGAAGAAGTATATTATATACATAATTGAAGGATTCAAAAACCTTCATCATGCCAAACACCACCTTTTGAAACAAAAGGAATTATAATCCATAAACTAATTGTAAGTAAGTTTAGGCTAGCATGATCGTGAGACTACATCTCATAGTTTCTCATGAACAATCACTTAGTATATTTGGATTCTTTTATAACATAATAACCTCTATTACAAAGTATGATTTTAATTTATTGGGGTACAAGAGCAAAACTTATACATAAAGTTTAGTTAAATCACATAACTTCCATACAAAGTTTACAATGATTTAAAATGAGGAGTATAGAGAAAGAGAAGAAACACATAGACATTGGGAAGTGGCATTATCATGCACATTACCCCTCAATGGTAAATCTAAGAGACCAACATTACATGAAATAGGTGAAATTTGGTAGCATCAAATAGTTTTATGAAGATATCTACCACTTGTTCATCCCTAAAATATAAATGTAGATCAATATCACCATTGAGGACTTTCAGATAAAATACACATGAAATTCAATATGTTTATATTATTGGTGTTGTGCACCTACACAAAACTTAAACAAATATCCAGAAAAATATTTATGATAACATAATATGGTTAGCATCACAATAACCACATACCAGAAAAATGATTTATATTTTTATAAGGTAAAACATATTTTAAAACAATAATGTCATATTTTAGGCAACCAAGTTCACAAATTTGATTACAAAGTTAGTGACAAAATGAGTGCCCCCAATTGTCATGTGATGCACATACAATAATATATTAATAATATGATACTAAATTTAACCAAATATTAGATATCTTATTAGCAATAACTCATTTTATCATTTGAGTTTTATTAAAAAAAAATTCAAGTTTAATATGCTTCAATAAAAGATTGAGGTATAACCTCTCATACATCAAATTTGGATATTTTTAGCATAAAATGCCATCATCCAATCAAACAAATATGAGACAAAAAAACACAAGTTTATATATGTGTGAATAAAATTCTCAGTAAAGTAAATAATGAAGAGCAATAATACAAACTCCATTTGCACTTTGCATTTCATAACATATAGTATTATCAAATGAAGCATATAAGGATGTTAGTGTAAAAAATCAAATGATAAAAAAATCAAATGAAAGTATCTAAGTAATTGAAATAAAAATGATCCAAACTCCTTGAGCATGATCTTTTTACCAAATACAACAACTAAAACATGATCATTTTGTCAAATTAAGTATGATGTTATGCATATAATTTATTTCAATGCTAATTAAATTTAGACCAATCATAATATCTATATATTTTCTTTGATTTATCATATAAGAAAAATATATCTTTTACAATATAGTTGTAAATGTTGTTTTCAAGACTCAATACTAAATCATTTTACTAATGGATACAATGTAGATGAGACACTATTAATATAGTTAGTATCTCTAAAGTAATAATAAAATAATTTTATCAAAATAAATTAAATGTTATGTGCATAAATGAATTTTTTATGTATAAAAATGAAATGATTAAGCATGGATTATATTCAAAATATGCACAATAGTATTCATGGCTTTGACCCATGAAAGTTTAGGAACATTTGTAGATTGTAATATTGTTCTATCCATTTATATGATGGTGCAGTTTTTTCTTTTAACAATACCATTTTACAGAGGGAAATAGGGACTTTGTTAATTCTATTTGAATACCACAATGAATTCAAAAAAAATCAAACTCTTTACTAACATATTCACCACCATTATCAGTTCTTAATCTATTAATAGAAAAATCAAATGCATTTTCAACACTAACTTTAAATTATTTGAATTTAGAGAACACACAAGATTTATTTTTAATAAAAAAGGCCCAAATCATTTTATTGTAATCATCAACAAAAGTAACAAAATATATATAACCATTAAGAGATACAACTTCAAGAGGTTGTATAACATCACTATGAATCAATTATAAAAGATGTGAGGAATTCACATCATGATTTTTGTGAAAGGATTTAGTATGTTGCTTAATACGTAAGCAACACTCAAAAGTTTCATGATGAGAGGGGTTAGAAAGAAGTCCAAAAATAGACATATTATGTAAAATTTTAAAATTAACATGCCCTAATCTTTTTTTCCATAATTGAGATTCATTCTTAATGTGCGATGAAAGAAAACATGTAAAAGAAGGAGAATATATATATATATATATATATATATATATATATATATATATATATATATATATATATATATATATATATATATATATATATATATATATATATAATTTTAAACACCTTCAACAATCATGGAAATAAATTAATTTATAATATACTAGATATCTTTAAGTAATGTTACAATGAAATTATCATTTGTAAGTTGAAAATAAGATAATAATTTTTTTTAAGCTTAGGTACATAGAGAACATCATTTATAGTAACAACATTTGAAAACTTTATTTTTCCCTATTTAGATGCTTACAAAAATGAATTATCTCATAAGTAAATTATTTCATACGTATCTATAGAATCACACAAAATATTAGATAATCAAGTCATATGGTATGATGCACCACTATCTAGAATTTATTCATGTTTATTTGAAGTAAATAAAGTAACATATAAAGCAATAACATTCTAATCTTGATTGTTATTCTAATTAGGGTTTTGATTATTTTACTTGTTTTGATTAAATTTATTTCATTTTTTATTTTTCAAAGAATTATTGTTAGTTCTATATTTTTAATAAATGGTTTCCCTTCTATGACCAAATTTATCACAGATTACAATTTCCTTTAAACTTAGGTGTATGATTCTTATTACTATATTTCTTGTTCCTAGTTGAGCCAAAATTAAGGTTAGATTTTTGGTTCTTATTATTATCAAAAATAGTATTTAAAGTGAGAAGTGTTTGAGTGACAATCTCTTTTGAGTCAAAATTAGTCATAACTTGATCTTCTTAAATCAAGAGAGTAGACAAGGTGGTAAGGTTAGGGACATTTTACTTAGTTTGATACTTAAAATTTAAAATTGAAATATTTTTTTAAAACTTTTCATGAATATTTAATTGAATGATAATATAAATAAATATATCCTAAATAAAATTATAATTACATACATCTAACCAACATTTAATGTTTTTTATTTTAGAAAGAAATTTCACAACTTTCTCATCACCTATGATAGGTGTAGTTAACAATTCAAAGATTAACTTAATAATCTTTGAGAGATGAGTGACTTCAATTATGGATTCAAAGATTTTACAATCATCATTAGGAGACTCTTTATTACCAATGTGGAGAATAAATTCATCCTTATAACTTCGTAAGATAATGGATATAGTCATATAAAATGAGAAAATTGGTAACTTGAGAGTGACTTGTGACATCCATCCCATAGGTCCCTCTTGCTTGATTTTATGACCCTTCTAGGTACATTTTCACTAATTTTCAGTCATTTGTAAGCTTTCAATACCTCATTATATCTTAGTTGGGACCCTTTTTCCATGATTATTCTATCCCACTAGGTCCTGTACCCTCTAAACAATAGCACCCAACTTAGAATATAGTGTTGGACCTTAGGGTGTCTTTTTTTCAATGCTTCTATCCAATCACATTTTGAACTAAGATTACCATTTTTTATTGATTCCTTTTCTTCATTATGTCAACCTAGCATGTTATATTTAACCCATAACCAATACATCCCTATAAAAACCTATTCAAATTTCATTTAGAAGAGGTTGACAAATATCACAAAGCAATCAAAAATACAAGCAAGACTACTCAATCATATTTATCTATTATTTACATACAACCATATAATATCATTTTTAACTTATTCAAATCCTTACACCAGTCCCTAGTCACCTCAATCATATAGAATTTAGCATTTTTCATCTTCATACATTTTATTTCATTAAAAACATTAAGTGGGAGAATTACATATAGCTTGATCCTTCTTTGGAGTATTGGTATGTAGGTAGCATACCCACACAAGGGGTGTGTATACATGTTTAGTGATTATTACACACACTAACCTCCCCTCTTTATCAAAATCAATCAAAACACAATGGAGTCTAAGATTTGAATACAAAATTATCTCTATAGGGAGTTCTGTAGGCATCCAATAGTTAAAATTTCATAGGTAGGGTCACACAAACCCATCAAACAAAATCCAAAAAGGTTAGGTCTCTTGGACAACAGTAGAAAAAATAGACTATAGTTGTAGAGCCTAGGGTGTTCTATTTTTGGTGCTCCTATCTAATCATAAAATGAAGGCTAGATATTGAATTGTGATAGTGTCTTAGTCCTGCATAGTGAATTCCAACCTTTATCTTAGTCATATCAACTAGTTTCTAGCTAAGTCTTATTTTCTTTCTCTTATTATTATTTTTAGAAAAGTTTAAATTGAAATCAAATTATACAAATAAATATATTAATTATCTCATATTTATTCACTAATTTTACTACTCAGACCTTTTAACTAAATTAAGAATAATACCCCAATATTCCTAAAAATAGTTAAATCAATGAACATAGCTTCCTATGATTTTTGTTAAAATGCATTGGTAAGTTTAGGGATCACATGTCATCTAGAAGAAGTTTTTTTATTTCCAACAATAATATTTCACAACTTATGGTACATAAATTCAACTTTAACATAATTTTTTTTTATATATTATAGTTATTTCCATTAAGCATTTAAAATTTGACTAAAAAAATGAGGTGAAGCCATAGATTTTATTTAAATAGGACAAAAAAATGCTTAAATGAAACCTTTTAGTGTGAATTTCAACTTAAATTGATAGTAAAACAAATTTTAAAGTGTAAACACATAAAAATATTCAATTTAATACTAGATAAAGTAAAATATTGTGAAAGATTATGACAAAATAATGTGTCATAAGTGTCACAAAAATATACTAATATAAGAATAATTTTAAGAAAAATAATATTTTTAATGATTTTTTATACTTTGATTTTGAAATAAAGTAAATCATAAGTTCAATTATACTTAATCACATAATTTAGATGTCAAATAATGTAAAAAACTAATTTAGAATTGCACAAAACTAGGTGTCGAAAGAGTCACACTCAGAATGATCACCTAGACGCTATTATTAAAAAAGTTATAAATTTAATATTAATAAGTTTTTAAAAAAAAAATATACCACTTAAATGTGTCTAGAAGGTGATAAAACTTAGGGATCTACTGGTTACATGACTATATTTGATAAAATATTCTCCAGGTCAAAAATTGAAACACATTTGACATGTTAACTAGGGTTTAAACACATGAAACATTGGCATGCAAACTAAAAATAAAATTCAATTCAAATTAAATTTAAAAAATTAATTTAACCAAGTAAAAAAAAGATTTATTTTAGGGGGCTTTGAATACACAACTACCTTATTTGCAAGTTTTTAGCAAAATTATTAGCACCCACCCTTCTAGAACCCTTTATTAAATTTTTACATGCATTAAGTAATATTTAAATACTTTTTTTAATTGAAATTAAATTATATATATATATATATATATATATATATATATATATATATATATATATATATATATATAATTAATTTTAAAATGTAAAAAAATATTTACCTTTTTTAGTAAAAGATAATTAAACACTAGTGGGGTTGGGGTTGTATGGAAATTAAAGATTAATTTTTTTTTTAAATACTTATTGAAAAATATATGAAATAGAATTACCTGTAGCACACAACTTGGAGAATATTGGTGCCCACGCAAAAGTTTATATTTTCATAGCACCCTAAATAGGCCACGAGAGACCTCAAAAATTTACTAGCCTTCCTAAAATCCTAGTATAGGGCATGTTAGACCATCAAATAAAATTTTTGATAAAAATTTTAGTGTTTTAAATTACTAGGTAGAAATATGGTACCCATTCAGAAGATTTAGAGGGCCTAGAACCTTGTATAGACCGCCAAAAATCCTAAAATTTGTTTCAATCTTCTAGATTTTCAATTCTAATAATGAAGGAATTTTAAAACTTTGATTTAGACCAATAAATCATTTTTTTAATTTTCCTAGGTTGATTATGGTGCCCTTGTGTTTGAGGAAGAATTCTCAAATCTCCAACTAATAATATTAGGGTCTGTGATAGTGCTTAAACATACAAATGAAGGGGATAAAGCCACTAAGCATATATAATAAGAAACTAGACCTCTCAGAGATTAAAAAAAAGAAACTTATTCCTCTATGCCATACATAGGTTTGAAAGAGGATTTTAAAATAATTAGAAATATATTTTAAATTAAATAAAATCTTAATTATTTCAACTCAATACAAGATGCTTTCCAATTAAATCTACTCTCCAAGCTCTGAAACCATATACGAATTGATAAACCAATATATAGGATCTAGATATAAAATTGATTATCAAAGCATATAAATGAATATTTAAAAATTGACATAGAACACAAGTGTTTATAGTTGGAAATTTTCAAAGAGGTAAGAAATTCACCAATGTGATATTTGTATATTTGAGAAACTCTGCACCCTAATACAAACTTCTCCTTCTTAATTCTTCACACATTGCTTCACAAAACTCGTAGGTTTAATAAGTTTGATTATGATAAATGTTTCATATTTAAGAGATAATTTCACAATAGGGTGTAAAATCCTATTTATATTGAAATATCAAGGGAGGTGACTATTGCAAATTAATAGGTCCATCCATCTTAATAAAGTCAATTAATTAAAAAATTTGGTAAGTATTTAATAACCATAATAATATTTTTTATTTTCATGAGGTTTCCACCCCATGTTAATAAATAATATATTATTATTTATTTAATTAATTACCAATGTAAGATAATGGTTAATAATTACCACTTAGACATTAATTGCTTTAACACATTTAGTATGTAGTCAAATGGAGTAAAAAAATATGATTATTGGTTTGCATTCTATCTAAAAAAACATGATATATGTGCAAGTTTCTTGGCTAGAAAATAAAAGAAAAAACACTTTTCCATTGAAGGTACCTAGTGAGGGAAATGTCTCTTATATCTTGTTTATGCATATCTTTGTGAGCCATCTTGGAAATCATATAGCATCCTTAGAGCAAGATAATTTTTGTTATTGGTGGATGGTTTTTCAAAAAATATGTGGGTCTACTTCTTGAAAAATAAGTATGACCATTTTATTGAACTTGTGAAATTCAAATCATCGATGGAAAACAAAAAAATCTAGCAAATTAAAACTCTTAGATTTGACAATGGAGGTGAATTTACTTCCAAGTTGTTTCAGAACTACTAGAATAAGGAAGGAATTAATCAATAGTTGACAACACTATACACTTCATAGTAGAATTAGGTGGTTTAAATGTGTAATCACATTATCATGGAGATGGCTTGGTCCATGATCCATGTTAAAGGCATGCCATATCAATATTAGGGAGATGTAGTAAACACAATAGTTTGCATTATTAATAGGAGTCCCTATAAAGCTTTACAAGATGCCACACCCGATGAATCTTAGTCTAATATTAAAGTTTAGGTAACACATTTTCATTTTTTTGGTTCTATTACATATAATTTAGGTCTTGATAAAAATACTAATAAACTAGATTCCTAGAGTGTCATATATTTCTTTGATGGATATAGTGACCAATCCAAGGAATATAGACTTATGAATGTTTCCACAAACAAGATCATTGTTAGTGGAGATGTTAATGTAAAAGAAACATAATAATTGTTTGTTTCTAATAAATAAACACTCTTTAAGACACCTATGGTACCTAAATATAGTGTTGTCATTCCTTTGAAATATGAGGAATCAAAATCTTTAAGTAGTTAATCAAAAAATTTAGTGCAACAACCCATGGTTGATAATTCACACTCCACTAATAAATTTGCAATGCTAATTTATGTTGGATAAATCTTAGGCTAATACTCAACCAATACATGATTCTTCTGTACATCAGATGCCTAAGTGGTTTTACACCACTCTACAAGATGTCTGTAAGGATGGATTTAATCAATCAGATGCATGACCTCAAAGGATGGGTAAAAGGTTGTGGAGTCAACCAAAAATGATATTCATTTTTATCTTTTCATAATATTAGAACCATAAAATATTCTGAAACACAAAGGAAACCTAAATGGGAGGGTGCTCTACAATTAGAATATAATGCCTTGATGAAGAACCATACCTATAAATTGATGTAATTACTTGCAAATAAACAACTCATTGGTTGAAAATGGGTATAAAAGTAAAATACAAGGTTTATGGTACTTTAGATAAGTACAAATCCCATATTATTATGAAAAAAAAATTCTGTGCAAGAGGGAATAGACTATGAGGATACCTTTTCTCCTAATATAAAAATGGTCACATTTGGGTTTCTTCTCTCCATAACAACTTAGCTTGGATAGAAAGTGTTTTAGATGGATGTCAAAAGTGCTTCCTTGAATGAATATTTGGATGAGAAGGTCTACATGGTGAAACCTAAAGATTTTAGGTGATTGGTAGTGATAATTTGGTTTGAAAATTGATTAAGTCTTTATATGGGATAAAAAAGGCTTCACAAGCTTAATATATCAAAATTGATCAAAATTTATGAGATTATGGATTCAGAAGAAGTCATTTTAACATGAATATTTATGTCAAAATAAATCGTGATGATGCTATGATACACATTGTATATTTTGATGATATTTCCATCATAGGTAGTGGAGCCACTATAATTTAATGTGTGAAATTATATTTGTGTGGTGCTTTTGATATGATTAATCTAAGCCTCTTAAACAATTTCTTAGGTGTATAATTTTGGCAAAATGACCATCTCATTTTCATAGCTTAGGTCACATATTATACAACTATTTTGAATAAGTTTAGAATGACATATTTTAATCCTAATTATACACATATGGGCATCAAGATGAAGTTGTCAACATATGATGATTCATCACTAGTCAATAAATCACTCTTTACACAATTGGTGGGCAACCTAATATATCTTATGTCCAATTGCCATATTTATGTTTTGTTGTTAGCTATCTTTCTCAATTTTTATCTCAACCAAAGTTCATTCATTAGACAAAAAAAAATTATATTTTTCAATAGGTAAACTGAAATATTGACTTTAGCATCCTATATCAGAGAGAAGACTATTTTATATTGATAGGTTATACATACTCTGATTGGGGAGGATCAATGGATACTTAAAGGTTTACCACTGAGTGTATGTTTTCCTTTGGTTAAAGAGTTGTTTCATGATATATCAAGATTAAACATATTATATATGTCTCTTCCACCAAATCAAAATATAAGGCAATAATTGGTGATAGTTGTGAAACATTTTGGCTACATGAGATTCTAGATGATTTATGTGGTGCTTTTGACATGACTGATCTAGGTCTCTTATACTATTGGATGTGTATAATTATGGAAACATGACCATCTCATTTTCATAGCTTAGGTCATGTATTCCATAAATATTTTGAATAAGTTTAGAATGATAAATTTTAATCTCTACTTATACACCTATGGACCATCAAGTTGAAGTTATCATAATATGATGATTCATCACTAGCCAATGAATCACCATATAGATAGTTGGTGGGTAGCCTGATAGAACTTATGTAAAATGACTATATTTATGTTTTTTAGTTATCTTTATCATTTTTAATCTTAATAGAATCTTATTTATTGGAAAACCATAGATATTATTTTCAATATGTCAAATTAAATCTTGACTTTGACCATCCTATATGAGAGAGTATAATATTTTTAAATTGATAGGTTATATACACTCTGATTGGGGAGGATCGGTGGATAATCATAGGTATATACCATTGGGTGTATGATTTTCCTTCTATTTTATGATTTGTTTCATGGTATATCAAGATTCAACACACTATAAATATCTCTTCCACTAAATCAAAATACAAGACAATAGTCAGTGCTAATTATTAAGTAGTTTATATATGTTAGACTTCTTGATAATTTGTAACTTCTTCCTACATATACTCCAAAATTTTATGATAAATAATGTGCATTGAAGCTTAGTGAAGAATATTTTCTTTCATGCATACACCAAACATACTATATTTGATAGTTAGTTGATTCAAGTGATATTTCTCTTCACTTTTTGTGCTTCTATAGAGAAACTTGTAGATCTATATGACTAAACCTCTTGGTCATATTCTATTTGTTTAATTTATGGAAAACTTAGCGTTATTTCCAATTTAGACATTAAAAGGGGATATTAAATATATTACTATATTATGTTTATGAGAATTAAATAATTTATATTAGTTAATTTCTAACTCATTTAATTGTCAATCACCATAACTTTTGTAACTTATTTTTTGGTGTTAATAAATTAAGGATTCACACAAAATTAATTGCGTGCCTTTTAGTTTCTCTTAATTCATTTAACATTAATACTTTATTACACATATAAAAAAAAGTTTCTCCTTTCATATAGATATGCCCCTATAATGATACCAATTAGAGTACTAAGCTCTCTAGGCTTTGAATATTTGTTCTCATAAGCTTTTATGGCTCTCATGACCACCTCGTCATCTTTTGTGTAGTTCTAAACTTGATCGTGGAAAAGTGCAATTGATGAAGATATTGGTTCCTTGAGCATTCCACATAAGTAGTGTCATAGTTTTTTTATAAGAAATGATGAGGAGGAGGAATTATAAACCATTAAAGATGTTTTCATTAATATTGTACTGCATTTATTTGCTAAAAATTAGATGAGATTGTTAATTATTTATCTCAATATTGATTGATTATCAGTAAGGATATTATGAATATAAGGATTTTGAATAAGCATAGAATCCATGCTTTCATTATTAAGGTGAGGGGAATGAATAAGAATAACAGTAAGTGGTTATGTTTTCCCAAAACGTCTAATAGAATTTTAAGAAACAAACATTGTATAAGGTTATTACATTGAGGTGGGAGGGAGTGTATGTGTGCATATTACTTTCATCTCATGTTCTTGGGACTACTAATATGAAATTATTATTGTCTTCGGGTGGGTGAGCAAGATTATGATTATGTTTGAAGCTTGAGTATCACCTTCCCTTTTTTAGTTTATTATCAATCAGGTGTTCTCAATTTTATTGTCTTTATTTCATAGAGTTAAAGATTTAACGTGTCCCTTTTTTTATTTTTTATCTTTGGGAAGTTATATGTATTAAATTTAGGGGTAATCCTCTAAATAAGAAGGGAAAAGATGTAATAGTAATATGAGATGAATTATCTCCAATAGTGTGTCATTATAATAAAAATATGCATTTAAATGTGATTGTTACTTGAAAGCCATAAAATATTGACTCAAAAAAAAGTTGACATGTTGTTAGATTTGGCCAAGATTTGACACGTAACCTCTTGCAACCCACTCCACTTCCTTATTAGTTGTGATCCACATACAATTTGAAATTCATGTGTTGTGTATTCTTCTATCTACTAAAATAAGACCAACCCCATTTTATATCTTCATTTTTAATTTTTAGTAGCTACCTCCTTTTATAAGAAGACAACCCCCTTTCTTAGTCTTGAACTAGTGGCATGATGGTTTGGAAGAGAAATTTTGGCTAAATAATTCTCCCTTTATTCCAATTTTCATGGCCTAAAATGCACTATAAATTTAGATTCATTCTTCAAACACCCATTATAACATATTGAACAAGTGTTACATACAATAAATATGGGGATTTTGGGGGTTATTACTTCCCTTTACAAAATTAGGCAAAATTATGTGTAGTTAAAATAGTTTTTCCCCAAATCTTGTTGTCCTTGTTCCTAATATTACTCAACTATGTTTATGATCCCCTATTGACTATTAAATACCCTTAGATATTCACCACTATTATAGTTTTATTTTTAGTACCTTCCTATTTCTATAAGTAAACAACCCCCTCTCTTAATTTTGAACTAGTGGCATGGTGGTTTGCAAGAGATCATTTTGATAAAAAAATGTTCCATTTGTTCTAATTTTCATGGACTAAAAGTGACAATAAATATAGCCTCACTATGATTCAAAATACCCTTATAATTTTCTAAACAAGTGTTACATTTCCATTGACATAAATTGGTTGAACTGTCATGTTTTTGTTACAGTGTTGATACAAGCAACATGGGGTTTTTTAGGGTTATAATTTCCATTTATGTGTTGAAAAAATGTTTTTTTCCATGTTTATACCATTCATATTCCTTAAAATTTTAAAATATTATGTCTTAGATCCCCTATTGACTATCAAATCCCTTTAGAGATTCACCACTATTATTGAATTCATTAAAAAATTTGGTTGTCTTTGAGATTATGATTTTTAGAAACATAAAATAAAACTAAGAAAATAGAAATGAACTAATAAATTGAAGAAGTTGAGAATCTAAAAATATAGGTGAAGGAAATATGCCAACCTTAGATGTATCCTAAGTTATTTGGAATTTCATACATTTCCATAAATTTTTATTCTTTTGTAAACCCTTCTTCTTTATATGGATACAATATGGCTAAAAATGAATTTCAATGGGATGAAAATCATTGAAATTACTAATAATGAATTCCTCTCATAGGATTGAATGAAATATTAGTGTGAGAATTAAATATTAGAGTTAAAATAATTCACTTAAGGTTTATAAATGTTCATTGGAGGGGTACAAAAATATTTGCAACTTTTATTCTCTTTTCTTTTTTTTCATTTTTTAAAAAAAAATCTGTTGGGATTGGTGGATGTATAAATTTATCCTAATAAGCTGAGGGAAGTATTTGACATATAAATTTGTAATATAAATAAGGGAAACCCAAGGGATGTGTTTCTCTTAAAACACTCTTGTCATTTATTAATAATTGGTCAAAAATTATTATCTTAACATATTCCATTCTTAAAAATTTTGTATTAGAAATTACACTTATTAATATGTTAGAGGTACAATCATTGAGAGGGGAGGGTGAATAAATGATGCCAAATAATCTAGTTCAATTACAAACTCTTAAATATTAAATGCATACAATCACGATTCATACAAATTAACCATTGCAATGAATAAGGAAGATATATCAAGATCAAGCACATAACACATGACATATGTGGGAAACCTTCTTGGGGGATAAAACCCACTAAACCCTAAAGGATGGAATACAGTCCTATAAGGTCAAGATTCAAAATTTATACCAACACCAATTGATCAAGGAACACCCATCCCTTAATTTAGTGAGGCACCCATCCCATAAGGAGGAACCAACCCCCTAGGCAACCAAGCCCCAACCAACTACCTTGATATGATCTTCACCTCTAATTTGATGTCTTCTACACCTAATGATGGACTTATCTTACTTTCTCTCTTTCCTCTTTACATTATCACAAACTTTCACACACAAGCAATGCATCCAAGATACCCTTTAGGATCACTCTTCACTTCTTAGCACATACACAATCAGAAAACTTACAACAACTCTATCACAACATCAACAACATGACCTATAAGAAATATTCAATTCTTAGAAAAAATTTAGGAATAATTATCAACCTTATCTCCTCTTCAATACATCTACTAAGCACACTCACTCAATCAACCTCTAGGGCCTACTTGCTCAATCTACCTCTTTTAGGCTCATTTGGTCCAATAATCTATCTGTCCACCTTCATTACCTTGATCATACAAGCATGACTAATCCTATTCACTCTCTAATGGTATTTACTTACTTTTACCTTCTCTTTTAAAGGTTATCTCCTTCACTTGGCTCAACACCTATTAAACTACTCTACAAATAGGCCAATTATGCCTAATATTTATACCATACACTCATCTAACCCATCTTGGTCGACCAAGATGATTACCATACTTTTTATACCTTTGAAATAGGTATTTATACATGTTAAATTTAAGAATCCCATAATCCTTAGGTCAGACATTACCGTATTAACCCCAAACCACCATTAGGTCTTGATGAGACCTAAAACAATTAGGCCTACTCACCCATACATTACAATTTCAACTCCTTGGGCCAATTTTAGTTTCTACCAATGACTTGAACACATAAAAAATATATCCAATAGACCCTTTATAAATACCTCATGGGTATATTCCATTTTTAACAACTCAACACTTGAACCTACCAATTAAGTCTCCTTTCTCTTAAGGTCTTCATATACATATAAACATAGTCTCAAACTTCTGAAGCAAACACTCAAGTATTTCATATAGACATATTATTATACCAAATATGTGAACCATTTATGACCTATAAAACACCTCCATGTGATTTAGACACTTTAATACAGACTCTAAGCACTCAAATCAACTCTCTCAAAATGACCACTCAAACTAGTCATATATAATCAAAATGTAATCAAGTTATTTTTACTATCCACAACTAATTAAGGGCATAATATGAAAAAAATACCTTATAATAAGCCTTAGAGACTTATATAACATATCCATTCTCATTTTATTCTTCAATTCTTCTTATAACTCTTTCAACTTACAATTGTAAGATGGTCACTCAATCTACCAGTGCATTCAACAAACACAATCAACTTCTAAGCCTTTGTTCATACTCATGGATTATTCAACACTATAAAATATATATTCATCTTGAAACATTGAAATACCATCAATAAAAACTCAATTATCCTTCTTGAGTCACTTACAGAATATGGTCAAACACACAACCAACTTTGGAGCTCAATATATTTGATTGTACAAATATTCAAAACTTATAATAAGTGTCTCTAGATGCACCTTGGAGTCCTTTACAATTTTTATTTTTACATCACCATGAAATTAATCTTTGATCAAAAAATATTAGAAATATACTGAGCATTAGTTTTTCCTTTGTTAATTTGAAAATTTAAATTCCAATGATCACTATGTAAATGTTAAACATTAGAGACTTTGACATTATCTCATGTTACCTAAAAAATTTCAAAAAAATGCACTCTATTTATTTCCTTAGAAGTATCTTGGTATTTACCTTGAAATGTTCAACATTGATCTTCGACATAGGTATCTATGATCATGCTTCTTGGTAGCTCTACATTCCTTTTGTGCACATTGACTACTTTACTCAAAGCATTCCATCAATCTCCACCTATACAAACACTCACACATCATTGATCTTATATCCAAGCTCCATGATTGTAACATATTAATCTTGACTATTTAAATTTGAACCACACCATTGGATCCTTATCTGGTTAGATTAAATGTTCACCATTAGATCTATGATCTGATTAAATATCCACTTTAGATCTTTGATATCAAATATTTGGCTAAGTAAGGGAGCTTATTGAACACTATTTAACTATGTCTAAGAATCCAACTTTTCACCTTAATATCTTTTGATACATTCCATGCCCAAACCTAAAATTTGAACCATATTATCTCCTCACATAGGGTAATCCATCTATGTATCAAAATTCTCCTAAAACCTTCACACATGTGAAATATGATGTCATCAAATTGCTTACTCAACATTATCTATCAAGATGACTACTTGAGTATAAACACTCAATTAACTACTTTGATGATTTTTTTTCACTTTCATAAGCATTCTAATCACTCATAACATCTTATATGGTCTCTAGAGCATGTCTATACCATCAATATCTTCCATTAATTACCTTACTAAGTCAAACACTAAAGAACCTTTTAAGAACATTAAATATTATTGAATCACACTTCGTCATTGTCATCCTAGCACACATGACACCTCATCAAAATCCTTGGTCACCTTAGAGACATCATTGAAAAACCTTCAAAAATCTCTCCCTTTTTCATTGATGCCAAATACTAATATAAAGATTAAGCTCAAACTCTATCTCTCTCTTTAAGTACTTTCTCCCCCTTTGACATAATGACAAATTGGGCTCAAATCCTTATCTTGTGAACTTGAAAAGACTTCAAGGACTAATAATAGGAAAGGACCACCTATGATAGATGATATGAACTCCCCCTAACATTTTGCATACCTCTTCTTATGTTGATCTTCTCAAACATGTTCCATGACTATACTCTTCTTTGATCAAACTTTGTTCTATGAAGATAAAACATATAAGAGAAATAAAAAATACTTGAACTCACCTCAAAACCATTTAGAGGGACTCCCCCTTAGTCACCTGAGCTTAGGTAGACATTGGGCACTTTAGCATTTTGGAAAAAATGACCAAAAATACCACTTCTTCATATTAGCCTTGCTTAGAGGCCTTACAGCCCTACTTAGACCTTGCATAGCCCATAAATTTCTATGTATGAACTATCATGACTTAAAATTTCATATCTAGAGTATTATCATATGACCCCTCATGTATTCCAAAAATAAACACTCAAATATCTTCTTATAACATACTTCTTTCACAAACCTACTAGTCAATTAACCCTCCATATGCTCAAATCCTCCTTCATGGAACCAACCATGCACTTATAAAAGACTAAAAAAGACTTTTTGAGCACCATTTATTCCATTACAACTTATTACACATCTTTATATATCAAATCATTAGGAAAACCATTTTTCCAACATAAGCAAAAATACTAGGTTTATAAGAGAAACTTAGTCAACACACTACCTTCCTATCAATGCCCATCTCTAAAATTTTTCTCACTCATGGAGGTCATAAATACACACTTCTAGACCAAATTTTGGGCTTAGACTCCTTTTGGAACCCATAATTCCTATACCATTGTTTTTGACCTATATACCCTTAATCACAAATTAGGAAACATGAGAGCAAACAAAATTCTCTAATTGCACATAAAAAACCTTCAAAACTTGAAATCACTAGGAACACACTTGAATGAGGTAAAAACCCCTTTCTATCTCACTAAGACACCTTAACAACTTTAAATTATTCAATCTACTCTTAGAAATATCCATACCCAGCCTACAAACCTTTCTATGCAATAAAATATCTTGATAACTCATCATCCTTGATTAAATACCTAGAAACTTCCATTCCATGCATGCAGACCTTGCATACATATCTTAATTCTTCACCATTTTGACCAAATAGACCACAAATATTGACCAAACATTTGAATTTAGTATCACTACCCTTGAATATATCTTCTAAATTATTCCATTACAACACTTAGGAGAAGTTATATAAAACTCATGCTCCCCCTTAACCAAGCACATATTCAATCTCTTCTCCTCAATAAGATAAATGTAAATTTCTCAAATTTTCACTTATAATATGAATTTTCACAGATCTTAGAATCAAACCAATTGAAATTAACATGCATTTATTTGAGTTGCTTCACTTGAGCTGATGAGGCATACCAAAAAATACAAGATTATTGAACTAAAGCATCTCATAAATGTTCCCCCTTAGATCATGACCACATATACAACTAGGATCTACTCCTTGACACATCTTACTCACAAGAAACATGTAAAAACATCATACCACACTCAAAATACCTAAGTTAGCTCTCCCTAACTTCATGTCAATCTCTAAACTTTTAGGACTCACAATTCCTCTCTCAAGAGTCACCATACTACTAATCAGAACAACAAGAGCAAACATAATATAGATTGGATCACTTGAAACCAAGCTCCCAAGTACTTTCAAGGCACTACACTAGATCAAACTATCTTAATAGACAAATTATAGATGAAATCTAATTTCATCCATACCTTTCTTCTACTACAACTCATCTTCACAATCTTATCCCTTACAAAAATCTTTCTTTACACTAAGGACTTTCTCTTACATATCATAACATGACTCCTTATGAATTGAATCAATACAAAGGAACACACAATCATACGTTTTTTTTCATACCTCAAATAAAATAACAACTCACCTTCATGGATTTCTTATCATGCAACACCAACCAAGACCCAATATGCATCCACCATGCTTCCTCTTTCTGTAAAGTATCTCCTTGAAGCCTAGAGAGAGACACCCTTTTGACGTATTGAGACTAAAATTCCCAAAACTTAGGAGACTCACATATCTCCATACTCTCATTTGAATTGTAGTCTTGACTCATCATCAAATTGACTTTGAATGGATCCTTGATTTCATTATTTGCTTCATACTTGTCAACAAATACAAACTCTTGACTTTCTTTCATGTCTATCATGGCAAAAAACCATCTTTGGTCTTAGTCTGATCTCTCCTAATAGTATTACATTTAAACAACCATTTATGACCTCTTCCTTGCATAATATGAGCTCCATATACCTTATTTTGATTTGAGAACTTATTCAACCTATTCTTGTAATACCTAGTAATGTGACCAACTCTATGACATCTGAAACAAACATGATCATTCATACATTTTCCTTGATGATGATTGTGATCTTTATTTGACTAATTTATTCTCCTCTTGCATACTCTATAAATGTGTCCAAACTGATTACATGCATAAAAATGACTCTAGGATGAATATCTCATTACATTGATCTATCTAGATTGTCTTCTTTCTCGTACTCTAGGAGCCTAATTGAACTTATCTTGACTTAATGGTCTTTGCTTACAGAACCTAGCAAACAATGTCTTCCATACCTTTTTTTTAATATGGAAGTGATATCCCTTTGACTAATTACTTATTACATATTCCTTTGCTGTATGACCAATAATATGACACAAAAAACAATGGCCCATAAAAGATTTGGCATACCTTGAAGCATTTGGTTGTCTGATTGGCTTTGTTCATTTTGCTTTTAAGTTGATTTAACTTATTGTCTTTCATGCTACCATCCTCTTTGCCTTTTTCTGATATCTTTGGTTCTTCTTCAATCTTGCCTATCTTGATTATGACCTTTTCATGCTCATCCTTTAGGGAAACAAAATTATCCTTCAATTGAACACATTCATCTTCTTTAGCTCTCATGCTTAAACTTGTAGCCTCTAATTGAATTCTAAGATCTATAATGGTTTTATTATCCTCTTTCGCTTCTTTGGTCATGTCATCCTTCAATCTACATGATTTCTCTTTTATAGGCTTGTTTAGTTCTTGATTCTTCTTTTCCTTTCTCATGGACTTACCTAACAAACTCCCCTCAAGAGACCTAACTTGTGTTTCAAGACCTTTGATCATATTCCTCATTTTATGATTCCTCTTCTTTTGCTCCTTCAGTTCACCAAG
Organism: Torreya grandis; assembly: GCA_037957365.1. Taxonomy (NCBI): domain Eukaryota; kingdom Viridiplantae; phylum Streptophyta; class Pinopsida; order Cupressales; family Taxaceae; genus Torreya; species Torreya grandis. The sequence goes on along the minus strand of JARHVA010001657.1, from coordinate 1,125,859 downwards.
TGTACTCATGAACTCAAATTCTAGATCAACTTCTTCTTCCTTGCTATCATATAACTCTTCTTCTTCTATACTATTATGGAAAACTTATTCATAAAACATGATGATCTTTTCTTTTAAACAACTTTCCTTTTTACCCATATTGTACCTTGGATCACCTTCAAGTGGTTAAACTTACACATAAGGTCTTTCTCTAATAAAAAATGTTAAAGGTACAATAACTAAAGGGGGGGTGAATCAATGATGATAGATAATCTAATTTAATTTCCAACTCTTAAATATTCAATACATACAACCATGATGCAAATAAATTAACCATTATAATGAACAAGGAGGATATACCAATATCAAGCACATAACACATAACATATGTGGAAAAAACTCTTAGGGGATAAAACCCAATAAATGCTAAAATATAGAATAAATTCCTATACAAACAAGATTCAACATTTAGACCAGTACCAATTGATCAAGGAACACCCATTCCTTAATTTAGTGAGACACCCATCCCATAAGGAAAAGCCAATCTCCTAGGCAACCAAGCCCCAACCCAACTACCTTGATCTAATATCCACCTTTGATATGATGTATTCTACACTTGATGATGGACTTCTCTTACTTTCTTTTTTCTTTACATTCTCACAAACTTTCACACATAAGAAATTCATCCAAAACACCTTTTAGGATAACTCTTCACTTCTTAGTATATACATAATAAGAAAACCTACAAAAAATATATCACAACATAAAAAACATGACCTATAGGAAATATTCACTTATTATCACACTATAGGATCAATCCTTAGCCTACTCTACTCTTCAATCCATCAACTAAGCACACTCACTCAATCAACATCTAGGGCTTACTCGCTCAATCTACCTCTTCTAGGTCCATTAGGTCCAATAAGCTATGTGTTCACCTTCATCATCTTGATTAGATAACCATGATTTATCCTCTTCACTCTATGATGGTCCTTATTAACCTGTACCTTATAGTTCAAAGGTTCTCTCCTTCGCTTAACTCAACACCTATTCAATTACTTTATAAATAGGCCAATTATGTCTACTATTTATACCTTACACTCATCTAACCCATATTAGTCAGCCAAGATGCTTACCATAATTATTATACCTTTGAAATAGGTCTTCTTACATGTCACATGTTATAAATCCACACTCCTTAGGCAAACCATTACCTTATTAACCCCAAACCACCATTAGGTCTTGGTGAGACCTAAAATAATTAGGCCTACTCACCCATACATTATAACTTCAACTCCATCAACCAATTTAAGATTTTACCAATGATTTTAAAACATAAAAAATATCTAAAATATACCCTTTATAACTCCCTCATGGGTCATTTCCACCTATAACACTAACTCAACACTCAAACCTACCAATTAGGTTTCTTTGCTCTTCAAGTCTTCATATATAAAAAAACACAGTCTCAAAATTTTGAAGTAAACACTCAAGTATTTCACATATAAATATGATTATATCATATGGATTAACCCTTAATGACCTATTTAACACCTCCATGTGGTTTATAAACTTCAATACATTCTCTAAGTACTCAAATCAACTCTCTCAAAATGACCACTCAAACTGGTCATATAGTTAAAATATCGTCAAACTATTTTGACTCTTCACAATTGATCAGGGGCATAATATGACATAAAATACCTTATAATAATATTTAGAGACTTATATAACATCTCCATGCTCATTTTATTCTTCAATTCTACTCCGAACATGTCCAACTTACATTTGTAAGATGGTCACTTAATCTACCAGTGTATTCAACAAACATAGTCAACTTCTAAGCCTTTATTCATACTAAATATGGATTATTCAAACCTAAAAAATACATATAAATTTTACTCATGGATTCCTAAAAACTTTAAAATATATATTTCATCTTGAAACATCAAAATACCATCAATAAAAACTCAATTATCCTTCTTGGGTCACTTGTAAAACATGATCAATCACATAGTCAGCTTCAGATCTCAATATATTTAAATTTATGAACATTAAAAAATTTTAAATAGTTTTTTTGGATTCATCTTTGGGTCCTTTACAATTTTTATTTTAACATCACTATGAAATTCATCCTCAATCAAAAGATATTATCAAGATACTGAGCACTAGTTTTTCATTTGTTAAATTAAAAAATTCAAATTCCAACAGTCACTGTGTAATTGTTAAACATAAGAGACTTTAACATCATCTCATGTTCCCTATAAACTTTTAAAAAATGTGCTCCATCTATCTCCTCAAGAGTATCCTAGTATTTACCTTACAATGATCACCATCACTCTTCGACATAGGAATCCATAATCATGCCACTTGGCAGCTCTGCATGCCTTTTGTGCATATTAACTATTTGACTCAAAATGCTCCATCATTCTCTTTCTATATGAGCGCTCACATGCCATTTATCTTCTATATAATATTATTAATTATTATACATGTCACTAGCATGTGTAAAATTGACTATTTAACTTTAAACCATGCCATTGGATCCTTATCTAGTCAGATTAAACACTCATAATTAGATACATGATCTGATTAAATGCTCACTGTAGATCTTTGGTATCAAAAATCTAGCTAAGTATGGGAACTTATTGAACACTATTGAACTCTATCTAAGAAGCCAACTTTACACCTTAATAACTTTTTCTATACTCCATGTTCAAACCTAAAATTTGAATCATATGATCTAATCACATAGGGAAATCCATTTATGTATCAAACACCTCTTGAAACCTTCTCATGCATGAAATATGACATCATCAAATTGATTACTTAGCCTTATCTATCAATATGACTTCTTGACCTTAAACACTCAATTGATTTCTCTGATGAATTCCATTTACTTCCATAAGCATTCTAAGTACTTATAACATCCCATAGGGTCTCTGTAACATGTCTATACCATCAATATCATCCATCAATTTCCTTACTAAGTCAAACACTGAAGAACCATGCAATAACACTGAAGCTCATTGAAACACACTTTGTCATTGTCATCCTATCACACATGACACCTCATCAACATCCTTGGTCACCTTAGAGACATCATTGATAAAACTTCAACGCAATAATTTGTAACATCATGTGAAGTGATATAAAAGGATCTCAACTTTCATCAAATTATCATATTTATCCAAATTGGCTCCTACATTATGATATCTAGTAAGGTTATTTTTTCCATTCTTATTTCAAGTGGAAAAAATTATTCTTGTCCTTACAATTTTCATGCAGCTTAACTTGTAGAGTTCTCCAAAAATTGGGTAGTTCTTCTTTATAAAATAGGCTTTAAGCCTCTTTTCTAAATTCATTTTATTTCTTTAATGGCTTTGGTGACCATGTTACTATACAATGCACTATATCTACTTTCTTATTCCTTGCATTATTTTTTGATTATTTCAAACCAAATAGACAAAAGACATATAATGTTTTCTAATGGTGTGCTCCATTTTATTACTAGTCTCCTGCTCCTTGTTAGTGTGCCACTAATTTTTCTCGATCAAATTTATGCTATGTTTTGGTGTGTAATTTTTATAATGACATAAATATTTTGATCAAGAGTTGAGGTATAAGTATTATAAAAAATAACTGAGTGCTCTATTTTTGGTGGTAGTCCTTTTGGAATTACTTTAAAAATAACTTAGTTTTTTTCAATAATATTATTTAGATCAATTTTTGTAGACATACTATTTGGTGGTACTTCTAAGGAAAATAGTTGTGTTATAAACCCTTTTGATTCCTTTTAGAATCTTCTACATCTATAAGAACTAATCAATTATTGAGAACTTTGATTTAATCCACATAATTAAAATGTCATGCATTTAGAATGAAAACACATGAACAATTCTTGGAAATTTATCTCTATTGTTCCAAAGGTTATGATGCATTGGACTCCCAAAACTATGCTACCTCCACCCATGGGAATAATGAACATAAGAGAGTTTATCATGTAATATCCAATGGAAGTTTTGATACTGTGGCATTTTTGTGAATAACTGATTGTGTTACTATCTATAATCATGACCTAAATTTTTAGAGTTGGGTAAACAAAATAATTCAAGTGTACCACCAACTTATTGTTGATGAAGTTATGTGTACTCCTTGTGTTAATAAACATTATCACCTTCTATTTCTTCAAGTAATCCATGACCTTGAGGGTTTGTGGAATTATAACACCTTGAAAGTGCATGGTGGGTATTGTATACACACAATATTTTTATTAACTTTACCACTTGGTAACACTTTCTATCTCTTAGGAACCTATGAAGTTTCAATCTCTCTAAGTTCACACCTTAAAGGGTTCACTAGGAAAGGGGTGGGAAGACATTTTTACTTATCAAGATTATTATGGCTTTGTATCATTCTTAAAATTTTCCAACCACTTGATATCAACACAATCTTTTCTTATGTACTTCTTTAATCCTTATCTCCTCTCTTGCACCCTCCTTTAGTCATTTGATGCATTCATTAGCTCTTCCTAAGCCTAAAACCCTTTTTAATAGTTTACAATATAGAGTCAACTAGCATGAATTTGTATTCTAATTGATACTTATTTTTATCAATTAACAATACATAGTCAATTGGGCTGACTCTAATGGCTAAACTTTAAAAAGGGTTTAGGGTTAGATTTAACTATTTATAGACATCCATTTATATCATTTATAGAAGGGAATAAGAAGAAATATATATTCTGCATCTACTTATCCACCATTCTAATTGAGGAGCATATCTTAGGTTTTCATACTTTATTTGGAAATATAGATCTTATCTTGTGGAGAAGTCTTTTGGATACATTGATAGGTTGTGTAGCCTATAATTGATTTATCCTTGTCATCTTTACATACCATAACAACCTCTTGTGAAGCACCTCTAGGACAAGGGATATATTGAGGCTTGACATGTTTGTATTCAAAGGTAAGTATTCCTAAATTTATTCCTCCTTGGTAAGAGTAGATATATATGCATTCTTAATTTTGTCCCATGAATTAGAATTTCATATACATTAATGTGAGTATATGTATTTTATGCATTACCCCCACTTTGTGCCACAAGCTATGGTGAACACTATATTAAATTTTGCTTTACTTTTTATTAGTTTAGTGAATATGAAAAATAGGACTTAGTTAGGGTTATTACATAGTTTTTCTTGACTGGAGGCTTTGGAAGCCTCCCTAGTGATATTATTATGGTAAGAGATCATTTGGCTAGGTCTAGCAGATATATCTTGGTCATGACCCTGAATATCTAATGTATCCACAATCAAAATTGTAAGTAAGATTTATCTTCTCTAAGCTAGGATTGATTTATAGATCTATTGTATTTCCCATTGCATATAAGTATATTCTAATTCATCCTTTGGCTCATCCTCAACCTTACCTAGTTCTTCTTATTTATTAACACTTTCAATTTAGAACATTTTTTTCTAAACACATTTATGTCCTTTACTGTATAAGGCATTGTCTCTACTTTTTTATTTCTTCTATTATTTTATAATTCTTTAGAATAGAACACTCAAAGGATAGGTAATGTTTTATAAAAATGCCCTCCCTCTTATTTCCATTCTTCCTCTGCTCGCTAATGTTCCATTAATTTTTATTGATCTGATTTGTGTTGCACTTTAGAGTGTGTAATTCTTCTAATGGCATAGATATTTTGACCAATATTTGAGGTAAAAACATTATAAATTATTCCTTTTCTATCCATGATAGTTGTCCTTTCACTTTCTACTAAATTTTTTGTATATCCTTAGCTTCCTATCTCAATAAATCATTAAGAGACAAGTAGTTGGTCCTAAAATAATATAAATTTTATAAATCATTCTTCCTTGATGCAGATTCCTCAACATGACTTCTTGTTAATTGAATTGTTAAATAAAACATTTATTTTATTTTACTCCATTTTTTATATTTTATTTTGTAGTGCTTATATCACTCTTATTGCTACAAAAAAAATTATGCTAAAAATAATTTCAAATAAAATAGTTAAAACCTTTCTTCTTGGGAATTTTACAATTCATTAACATCAATGTTTCAAGTAACATAGATAGTATCCTTGGCTTCCTAATGTATGTAGTCTTCAAACATCTACTTTCACATAATTAAAAAGTCCATAGCAATTATGTTATCCATCTTCTCAATTCATTCCACACTCAAAGGTCTTTCCATAGAAGAGGAAACTAATTTAGATTTATATAGTCATCTAAAATCAAAGACAACTTTGTGGCCTAGATTCTTGGATGGTTTTTGGAACACATTCTTCTTATAAATTGAGATTTTACCTTTCCTCCAATATTTTTGTTCAAATTCCTACCAAGGATGTTTTCATAAATGAGGGTATGGTATACTTATTCAAAGTTAGCAGTGGTAATAAAATGTATAGGTTTGGAATTATTTATTTGATTTGTTCTTAGAAAATTATGATGGGATTAAAATAATTTACGTACCTATATTTATAGTTGTGTTCATTGTAGATAGGCATGTCACTTCTTTACACTACAATACAAAATACACATAATGTAATTTCTAATGGATGTACATGAATGTATAGATATGGGCCCAAAATGGGTAGGGATTTATTCACTTCCAAATGTATGTTAAAATATGTATAGATTATAAAAGGTAGGTGGTGATGTTTGGTGATAAGTACAACCATCCATGTGCAATTTTACATAATGAGTTATCCATTTTTAGTTATAAAAAGGGAAAAGGAAACTTAAAACTTGTATTTAGTTCATACTATACATAACTATAGAAAATCAATAGTGACTCAATTTATTGTCTACACTTGCATTTTTAAAAAGTGTTATATATGTTTTTTGTTTTACACATGGAAATATCTACCATATCCTCTCCATCCCAACCTATCCTTCTATATAGATCATTTTTGGTAAATTCTTGACTGCATCAAAATATAACTTTCTCATCTCAAACTCATTGGTCACATATTTTGAGAATTCCTCTTGGTCAATTTTGAATTTGTTTCCATCAACTACAAATTAAGACAAACCACCATATCCATTATGGTGACAAGGGTCACTAATTTTTTTCTCTACATTAAGTGGGAAACGAGCACTTGATTTTCATTTTCTCCATTTATTATGAAATCTTAGGGCAATATCATTGTTCATATAGAAATTTTGGAGGTTTAGTTTAATCTTTATTTTGTTGTCCTAATTAGTAATGCCTAGATATTTACCTTTGGGAGGTTTTAACTCTTAGACATGGAGAACTTCATGTTGTGTAAAGTTACTAGGTTTATAACTTCCTTTTTTAGCCTATTACTAGTGTTGGGAGCGTTAATCATCCATTTGATGCAATTGATTCATAAGGAGACACTACCAAGTCTATGTGTTGATATCCACATACGTGAGCTTCTCATAAAAGGTATCACAAATCTACCTTTAGTCAACATTGTGTACACTTTAGTTCCATTTGTTTATAGTTTATGCCATAAGGATAGACATGTATCACTAGTTTCTTCCCTATCTCTATATGGTTTTAGGTGTTAGGAGAGGTGGTATAGGAATATTTTTTCCCCCTTCTAGGGTTATCTAATTTGGTCCTCTTAGTTTTGGGATTTACCCTATGAACATTATTAAATTATACACCAATCCTTTCATAGTTATAGATTATGATTTTACCAACCCTTATACTCCATATGATGATACCAATTCCAATACTCCAAGATTTGATTACAACACTTTATTTCATGGAGTATACCTCTAATAAAACATTGGGAAAACTCTAGTTCCCTATGTTCATATTTCATGTAATAAAAATGAATATATGTCACTAGTTTCTTCCCTATCTCTAGAGATTTTTTAGCCTTGGGAGTTAAGAGAGGTGGTAGGGGAAGCTTCTTTCTCCTTCATTGGGTTGTAAAACTAGGCCCTCTAAGTATTGGGCATTCCCATTTGAGCATTATTATATTTTACATTTTCCATTTCATAGTGATAAATGATAATATTACCAACACTTTCTCTCCTTATGATGTTACCAAGCTCTTTGCTCTAAGATTTGATTATAATGATTAATTGCATTGATCTATAGGCTAGATCTTCAAACTAGGCTTCCATAAAATCTTGATAATATTGATTGATGTACTCCTTTTAGGTTATTTTTTTGTTAATTTTTATCTGAGACATGTATGTAACATATGTAATGTAATATATATATATATATATATATATATATATATATATATATATATATATATATATATATATATATATATAATATATAATAGTAACCATCATTTAAATGATATATAAATAAGACTACATAATAAATGTGAATGATATGGATCATGGCACCAACCAATCTCAAAAAGATCAATAAATGAAACAAGCTTAACAAACTCGATAATTAGTGTCACATATAAGGTAAAGGGTTGTATACAAAGGATATGCTGATTTAATAATAAAAAAGTCCAAGAACCACATGAAAGAGACATAAAAATGTTTTAAACAAGGCCAATAGTCACATGTAATATACAAGTACAACTAGATTATCATGTAAGAGAGAAACAACATCAATGTAGCATGAAATAAGTAACAAATAGTCTACACATTTCATATGTATTAATTTCACATGCTAATAAAATAACATATCCATGTAGAACTATGTAAGGTATGAGTAAATAAAAAGACATGTAAGAAATCTATATATATCAACATGGTAAAAGGTCATAAAAAGACATAACATGTGAAAGTGAAACTTGTGGAATAAATGCCTTCAATATTGACATGGCCACTAGGTAGAAAATAATCTAACATACATGTGCCCATTTGTAACCTCTATATCTACAATGAAATGTATGTTTGTATGGAAATAATATGTCATATAATAAACATATGATTAATAACATGTAAATAGTGTAACCTAGTAATCATGTCATGCTCAGGTCCTGATTTTGAACATTTTGAATGTTTTTAAATTTTTTAATTATTTAATTTTTTATATATTTAAAATTTAAATTTTTTTATTTTATGATCCCATCAATGGGATGGCCATGGGTAGTGTTAGAATCTCATAGTGTAAGGGTTTCCTATCATGAGTGAAACTTATTAGATATATTCATATCAAAATTTGAAAATAAATCACATGTTATATGGCAACTGCCAGATCATTATTCATAGAATATCATGTATAATGGGTAACTCTAGAAGGCCTATGAATTTTTAGGGCCCATTAGATAGTAAGAGTATGTCTCATTGCCTATGTTCCACTATGGAATTCACTAGAATATCTATGGTAATAATTTAATATTTGATATAAGATACTATGGCCTATATAAGACATAAATAACTCTCTAATATGATGGGTGTTGAATAGATGGTTCTCTAATAGACTCAACTACTCTCCTTTGAATTGAGTGTATAGAAATATATTACACATGTGTAAACATTGAATCTATATATTTATCCTATATTCATGCATCAAACAACTTTGGTGATGGTGGGGGTGGAGGAGGAGATAACATTAGATATAGAGGGTACTCATATTGTACACTTGTAACTATGAATACCTTATTGTAGAATATGTACTTGAGATATTGATGCACTGTAGATGGTATTGAATAATTTTTTTTCATCCAATGGATTCATAACATGTCAACTACCATATTAATCTATATAAATAAGAATGGAGTGGATAGTGTGGAGGAGCTCACCTGAAGAGCTACACTATGTGTTTGATGTTATTATGTTTTTGTAGAGAGGACCCCTTAACTATTATTGATATATCTTTTATATTTTTTTACATGTATTCAAGGGAGTAAAGACATTTTATTGTTCATAATTTCTCACTTGAACCATCATTTATCATGACATTATGTATGGATTACTCATTGATATAAGCTTCATATGAATAATACATATATATCTGAATCATCATCAATAATCTCATTATCATCAAATGTGATCATAAGATGTTATGGTGAGGTGATAATAAGTGTATCAATAATCATGTTTATTTGGAGATCACATCTTTTAAGTTTAAGATACAGGTTGTGTGTATAACATACTTTTAAAATATCCTTAGTCTCTATCATATCATGCTTAATGGATCATTGAAGTTTTTAACTTATCATTTTCATTTTTCTATGATCTAGATCCCTATGAATGTGTGCTCAATTCAATAGTGTTATCATAAATAATACATTGAATCTTACGTCATAATTTAAATAATTTGTCTGTAGATGTTATGCCCTTAACCTGTAGAGTGTTTAGGGATGTGTGTGTGTGTGTGTGTGTGTGTGTGTGAGAGAGAGAGAGAGAGAGAGAGAGAGAGAGAGAGAGAGAGAGAGAGAGAGAGAGAGAGAGAGAGAGAGAGAGAGAGAGAGAGTGAAATATAGATGCAAATTATGCTTAAAATTACTAAAATTAGTGAGATCTAATATAAATTCAAACAATATAAGCTAGAGTAATAAATTTAGGAAACTAAAACACAAAATTATACCCTGTAAGCTCCTTCCATTGATATTTTGAGTTGATTTTCTCTTTTGGATGTGGTTGCACAATCTTCTCCAAAGCAAGGAGAATCAGGAAATGTTTCAATATATGAAATTTAGATGACTTGAATGTGATTGAATGCACTTGTATTTAAAATATGCAACTCTATTATGAACTCAGCATAGTAAATCTTCAATGAATAATCTTGTCTAAATTGGAGGAAGAACATCCAATTTATATATTTTAGAAATGGATGTGAATAGTCCATCTTGAGATGAAGATCAAGGGCTGACAATACAAGGTAATTTTTAATTCATAATAGGAATTTTGAAAAAAAAATTAGAGTGGAGGACATGCAGGACCCATAAATGAATATAAAATTCATTTATGAGGAAAATATAATATAAAATTAGTAAGTAGATGTGAGGTGGATTATTAAATTGGAGGAAATCAGATCGTGGAAGACAATGAGAATATAAGTGAATTATTAAATTGGAGTAAATTATATAATAGAAGACAATGGAATTAGAGGTAGTTTATTAAATTAAATCATGGATGATAATATGATTATTAAATTAGAATCGTGGGGGACATGTGGAGCCTTAGGGAATGTGAGGATAATTTTGATTTTTAGAGTTATAAAAATCATAAATTTCCAAAATCCATGGAATTTTTAATTAGAAAAAGATTAGTTAATTAAATTTGAATTAATTTAGGGTAATAAACAGGGAAGAGTGAATAGTGATGATGAATAGTGATGAGGAATAATGATGATGAATTAAGATTAGAGAAAATTAGGGATGATTAGGGATTTAGTGCAAAAAGGTTAAAAATAACATAAAGTGTCTAATTTTAAGTGTCTATATTTTGTCCCTCTTTGAAAAGTCATTGTGATACACAAATAAAATAATGACTTTTCAAAGAATGAAAAAGTTGTTAAAAAGGTATAATAAAAAATTAGACAAAGAAGTAATGTATGTTATGACTAAATCATTCCCAACTGATAGGTGCATGAGTTTAGACAAAAAAATAAGATAAGGATTTTAATGAAATGAGTGACCCATGATTCCCCCTTGAGTGTTTGTGTGGGAAACTAGATAAATTATCGAAATGATTGGAGATGAAAAATGATGAAGTGGTGAGAATGAATGTTCTCAATAAAGTGAAGCACTAAAAATTGAAATCATACTTGAAAGATTAAATTTTGTGTAAAATGATTTGCCCCTAGTTAAAAATTTTAGAATAGATCAAAAAAATAATATTTCTTGCTCATAAAATACACACTTGGATGGTGCTTAGGGCTCAGGGGTCACATGAGCAAATGTGGGAATGATATATCCTAATGAGGGTAAGTTACAGGTCAAAAAATGAAAAATTTAAATTTTCTAATTTGAGATAAAGATTTAAAAAAAATAATAGTTTCAAGCAATTGATAAATATTTATAGAATTTTGATTTATTTAGGCTTAACATTTAAATAAAAATGATTATAAAATATGAAAATGATGGGTTGAAGGGAAAAATATTGGAATGGAGGGGGGGTTAGGCTATAGAGGGAGGATGAATTAGAGAGTCATTTATGTAAATTGATTTCATGGATGGATATTGTATGGATGGTTAGATAGCTCCCTTATGTTTTTTTTTGCCTTACATTAGAATTCTAACATGAATACGTGAGTAAGATTTGAGCAACTTAATTTTTAATTTAGTGTAAAATAATAATCACCAATGGTGTGAAATAATCATGATGACTATTTCTATTTTATGCATAAATACTGAAATGATTTTAATTTACACAAAATAGAGTACATCATGACATGGAAAAATCAAAATCATACTATGTTGTAATACAAAAAATAATAGTGACTCAAAAAACAATAAAAAGAAAGAAAAATAAATAATTGGAAAGAAGACAATGCAAATAAAAAAAAATGTACATAAATAAAAAGGATGAGTTGAAGATAAAACAAATAAATGACAAGACCAAAAAGACACATGACAAGACAAACACAATGATGAAAAATAATAGGTGAAAATAAAAATTAAAAGCAATCAACACCTAAAAAGGAAGTAAACTACTTAACTAACATCATAGGCTAGGGTTGAGACTTTTGGTAGTCAACGTTTATGATAATATTAAAGGATTAATGAGGAATCCTTGAGATAACTAAATAGTTTTGAATATAAATGTGAAAAATTAAAATCACATTTTGGATGAATGGAGATGATAGCGATAGTGGCTAAACTAACCCTATAGGCTCAATGCCGTCGATCACTGCTTACATAGTCTAAATGCCCTTGTTATTGAAAATAGTATGAACGGCCATAATAATAAGGACAAACTTTAGGCCACATGTAGTTATCCAAAAAAGGGGGAAAATAAAAAGTAATGATGGAGTGAAAAAATGAAACAGATAGAGGAAGGTGAAGATAGAAATGTACTAAAAAAATGGTGAGAGTGTAGCTTAAATTGCTCTCAAGATGGTGAGAACATGGATTAAATCGTTCTCAAAATGGTAAGAGTCTGGATAATCTCACAAAATGGAGTGGGACTAAAATAGGTCATGAAAGGGTGAGGGCCTAGAAATAAGAATACTCACAAAAGGGCAAGAGCCTAATGGATATAAAAAGAGAAAGAAGAGGAGTGGGAGAAAAGATGGGTTTTCACATGTTTAATGATGAGATAATCATAGTGTCCATTTCATCTAAGGCAAGATAGATAATAGATGAGTGGGTACTCATATAGTGACTGATATAATCATGGTGTCCATGACATCAAGGGTTAGAACAAGATGTACTTTGAAAAAAAATGAGTATGTAAAAATAGGTTTCTCTTAAAAGGGCGGGAGCCTAAAAATTGAGCTTGTAAAAGGGTAAGAGCCTAGGATAAGGGCAGTTGAGTTGGTCTCAGAAAACTAAGTGCTACCTATATTATCCAAATAATAGACCTCAATCCACTATACTTCAATAGGTGTTAAAGATAGGAAGATGATTGAAAATCTATGATGATGCCACATACAAGAGGACATGTAGGAGGTGGATGGGATTTAAAAAAGAGAGAGAGGAAGAAATGTATAATAAAAGAAAAGATTAACCTATAAATGAAATTAACTCACTAAACAAGCATGACTACACCATAAGTTCAAGAGGATATGAAATTAACCCAAAAATTATACTAACTCAAACAAATACTACTATATTTTTAGATATGGCCAACACAAGTGAGGGAACTATGTGATTGTAAGTATGAATAGTGATTAGGTAGATAGAAGGAAAAATTTGATAGACAAGATGATGAGGATGATTTGTTAAGGGATATTTGAACATGAAACCTTCTGATGAGTTTGTACAACCAATCCCATAATGGAAAAAAAGAGGGTGGAAAAAATAGCTTTGAGGTGAAGGAGTAATTAGAGAGGGACAAGGCATAGAAGGAGTACCCATGCACAACATGCAGAGACATTAAAGGAATAAATTTATTTACTTTAATGAGTTAACATAATAACATTTTTTACATTAAATCAAGAGAGTGAAAGGCATGAGGAAACATGAATAGAGATGCATGTAGGAGCACTACAAACTAGTGACTTCACCCTAATGGGTGAAGAACTTGATTGATAATGGACAAATGTTAGGGAGAGCCAACAACAGATGTTGATATTAAGGTTGACAAGGATACAAATAATATATGTTCACATAGATGAAAAACAAAAGTATGTACATATATGTAAAGAGGAAAAGGGATAAATGCAAATAATACAAAATAAGATACATGGATGGAAAGCTTCTAACTGGGTCTTTATCCTTTTAGAAGCTTCCCTAATGTAAGATGACCCAAGAAAGAGGGTATTGTTAGCAATGGCCAATAGGTGAAAAGAAAATATGAATAATGGGGGTTATAATTAATTTTTAGTGGTTGACGTATCCTTATAAATTGAGCAATGCTTACATAATCCATGAACCTCATGTTAATGTAGTTCAATCAATACAGGAAGTGATAATAAAATGGGTTAATTGATGAAGTGTAAGATGGAATGATGGATGTTATTAATTTATTTAAGATAATTTTTGAATATTATGATTTGTTTGATGAAGTATTTATTTCCCCTAAGTAATGATATATGAAAGGAGTGGACTAAGAATGATATAACCCAAGATAAGTTGCAAACTTTGAGGTGCCCCATGAATCAGGGTTCATAGAAATAGATGTGGGAATGATATATCCCCTTAAAAAGATGAAATAATTGATTGGTTGACTAATTTAATGATGAATTGAGTGAGTCAATGAGATTTGGATTGATGGAGAAATGATGGATATTGTGATGTTGTTTGTCCCAATCAAAAGGTGTGGGAGATTGAGTGGAAAGAGTAAAATGATTGTGGATGGTTGATGTGCAAACATAAAAAAAGTTAATTAATGACATGGATTAATCATGATTTATCACAACATGGATTTTATATGGATGGATGGAAGAGAGGTAATTATGGGATGCATGGTGAAACACAATTGGTTTTCACCATGGCACTTGCCCAAAGTGCCAGTAAACTAGTTTGCACTTATGGATGAACTATTTTTATATTTTATCTTTTTCTCATTTGTTTGTTTTTTAATTTATTTATTATTATTATTATTATATATATATATATATTTTTTAATTTTTAATTTTTTTTTTTGATATGTTTGACTCACATGCCCTCTCAAGAGGTGTATTTTACTAGAGACTTATTATACAAACTCGATATATAAATATATTCTAGTTTATTTCAATGACTTGTCATTCATGTGTTATGGGTTTAATTTCCATGTATGTTTTTAAATTATATACTTTAGATGATTAGCCATTGATGATATACCACCAAGTATCTCCATTTTTTTTGATAATATTATGAAAAATGATTATATATGTGAGAACAAAAAATGTATTAAAATGATGTAACATGATGGGTATGTATGAAGCTTTGTGAATGTGCTAATAATTTTTTTGTAGGTGATGAACTAGTTTTTTTTATTACACAACAAATGACTTTCAAATTTTAGCAAAGAAATGAAAGAGGGAATATGATATTTATGAAATGGTGAAGATGAAAACCAAAAATCAAAATTTCACATGGAAAAAAAGGTGACCTAATCATTTTGTAAAAATGTGAAAAATTTAATTCTTGTTAAGCTCACAAAATACTAAATTTATTTGTTTCATCTAGAGAGAACTAGTCATGATAGAATAAATAAATGGGTTAAAGTTACCCTTTTAGACATAGACAAATAAACAAGATTTTTGAAAAACTTTTTCTTTGGACACTTTGGTTTAATGTTTAATACTTTTCTTTATGACCCCATACATTTAATCTCATGTGACTAGAAAGACACATGGGCTCATCACTAAAAGATATACATAGGCAAATACATGTATCTCCCCCTAATGTTAACCCCATACAACTAGTGAGATGTGAGGGATCAACACCTAAGATTAGTAAAGCACAAGATGTGGAATTTGAATTTGATGTTGCATAATATTTTGATATGGGTATATTTTTATTTGTAAGGATTTTACCCCCAAGTCTTGGCCCCATACAACTAGTAAGATGCAAGGGCTCTAATAGATCTGATTTTTATTTGAACAAAGTTTATATAGGCTAAAAATCAAAAAATAAAAAAATACTTAGACAATGAATACACATAATGTCACAAGTACATATAAGCTTTCAAGATCCTATAAAAAAGGAGATAGCTATAACAGTACTCTCCATAATTCATTGACAAAGCTATATTCAAATATATTGTTAAAACCATATATTTGAATAACTAACAATATAACCTATAATAAAAAAATCCTATAAATACTTATTTATCAAAGCAAACACCAATGTAAATACTAATCCTTAACATTCCCCCCTTAGTGTTTATATGGGGAGAATATACATCTTCAAGAACTAGCCTAAATAAAATTATATGCCAGTACATACTTTTAGGTCTGCATACTATTGTATAAATCTTGTTGTCTCGATCTTGTTGCACATGACCATTACTATGAAAATAATGCATCCCGCATTTACTCCATATGACCACAACAAACATGTTAATGAATGATCATCTCTATAAATAAGGTAGTCAGAGGTTTTTTGTAGTTAATTACCCTCTTATACAACTATTTACCACATTACATTATATATACACTCTCCTTTTTATCCAAATATCAAAGGTGTTCCAAAAAAGTAGGGGAATGAGAAGACACAAAACTTATAAAAATAAATATTATGAGGAATAAATCTCATTGTCATCTGATGCAACCTCTATTAACGTTTGTTTCCACCCAAACAAGAAAATGACATAGATGGTTTTCACTACCACTAAAAAATTGTCCTTGGCATTAACCAATTTGGAATAAAACATAGCACACTAAAAAAATAAAAAAACACACCACACATGTGAACACAAATGTCCTTATGTTCTTATTCAAACACACACAAAAGTCACCAAATCATTTGGGCCCCGTTATTGGTGACTGACGAGAGGCCCTAGAACCTCTAGCCTCTATTTCCTCCATCTTCCAGTGAAAGAAGTTGCTTAATTAGCTGATAAATAAGGGAGTAAAAATTGTTTCCTCATTAGGTGTACTTCCCCCCTCAATGTGAAATGATTATTGGGATTTTGGGGTTGCCCAAAAATGCATCCTTTTATAAATTATTTTTTATTTTTTACAATTTCTGACAATGAACCCAAAAAGACTTCAATGTTATAATCTTTGACAAAAATGAAAAACTTTATCAAATTTGAATTTTTTGACGTACATAAGACTATTAGTTTTGAAACATTTTATTGATATACTTGACAATAACATAATAAAAGAAATTGACACTTTTGAATTTTTTATGTACACATATGAAAAATAAAAAAAAATAGACCTCTAACTTATAATGACACACAAAATAACTATAGAATTTTTATTAAATAAAAATGAACTATAAAATTGCATTAATACTTCCCAAAACTAACTCAAAACTAATTAACTATATATGACTAAATCATATAACAATAATTCAACACTTAAATAATAAAATATTAAGACTAGAGAAAGTAAATAAATATTTCTTTAAAAACTTTAGGAGTATATTTAACAATTAAGACTCACTTTAACCTAATGTCACAAAACTAAAAAACTATAATAAAGAGAGACTCTAATAACTAAAAAATCACATATACAAAATTCTTTAAAAAAATGAGTCACCATGAAAATTAAGACAAAACCATAATACACTAAAAATACAAAGGAATTTCTTTGCAAATTTGTTGAAAATTCTATTGGGATAGCCAACTTTGTTTTAATAAGAGCATGGATGTTTTTTTGGATACATAAGTGATAGAAAGGATGAACCTTCCACTGTAGATTTGTAGCAATATGTGCTAACAATTCACACCTAGAGATGTTTGTGGAGAGTAGATGGTAGCTTCAAACAATAGATGTAATACCTTCATAAGGATACAAATTAATCAAGGATTCATACATGGTTATAGATGCGCATGATTGATGGGGATAATGTATGATCTTAGTTTAATTAGGTCTAAAATAGCCAAATAATGGCACATCCACTCAAATTAATAGCTATTCAAAGATAAAAATAGCACACGACCTACTCCCAACCAAGCAATTAATATGTTTTGAATTATATTGGAACATGAGATGCAATAATATTCTTGATCTACATTAAATCTATAAAATAGAGTGAATAATGTATACTTTCCCATAAAATTATTGGTATAATACTTGGAAGTTTTGACAAGTAATTATCAGTGCTCTGTAAGACATCGAGGTATAATCTTTAATTGAAATGTTTCACCCATGAATTTATAAAAGCATATCAGACTTGCATGATAGATGTCAATAGAAATAATGGGTAATAGGACACGTGAACACATCTTTTAGACTACAAAATTTTGATAAGAATGTAGAAATTTGACTCTCTGATTACACACTCCCCCTCTTCAACTTGTATATAATAATTTCACCATACATAGGCAACCATGATCAAAAATGGAGTTACCTCATTCAAGTGTCAAAATTACATACCCACTCTAATAGAAAATAATAGATTTGGTTTTTATTTGAACATAGTTTATATAGGCTAAATAGAAAATAATCAAAAAAATACTTAGGCAATGAATACACAAAATGTGACAAGTACATATAAGCTATCAAACTCCTATAAACTAGGAGATAACTATAACAATACTCTCCAAAATTCACTCATAAATCTATATTCAAATATATTATTACAACCATATATTTGAATAACTAACAATATAACCTATAATAAAAGCACTCTTGTAATTATTTATTTACCAATGTAAGGACTAATTATTAACATGATCATCATTGAAGACAAAGATATGTGATTAAAGTTACCCCCTCTTTTTTAGGATGCTAATGTTTTATTCTTAGAGGGAACTACAAGTGGAGACTGTGTCATGGACAAAATTCTAAACTAGGTTGTAGACTAGTATTTCTTAGTTTTTCAAGAAGATGTAAGGAAAAGAGATGTACTCTACTTATAATAACTAAGGCAAGAACTAATGTAATGCTAATTTTGAGAATGTTTTCCATGGAATAATAGGGTGAGATGAAAAGTGAAATGATATGATAAACTAAATTTTGAAAGTTTGTGTTATGCGAATTGACAACTAAATAATCACCAAATATGACATTTGATATGCAAGACAAAATGTAAATGATGGAAAATGCAATGCAATGAAGGAAATGTGAAATGTAATGACTAGATGTAAAAACATTTAAGGTGAAAAGATTTCATAGGTTAACTTAAATCCTTTCCCTCCAAAGTGAATAAATGATAGGATCCATTTTGAAAATATTTAGCCATAGGGTAAAGGCCTAACCATTTAGGTTTGAACTTTTGACCTTATCCTTTTTTGTCAATTTGGCTATCAATCCTATTGACTAATTTTGACCCCAAAGTCAAAATATTCAACCCCTATAGGTTTTAAATTTTCATAGGGTTATTAAAACTTTTATATGGTCCTTTAATGTCTTGTAATGATCTTATAATGGTTTTCATGTAGTCACATTAGTCTTTGACTAGCTTTGTTAGAGGTTTGGTATCATTGTTTAGTCCTAAGGGTCATTTATAAGTTAAGGTGTTGTAAAGTGTGGTTAAAGTCATGTCATGATTTTGATTCATTATATAATGTGTTTTTTATGTCTTGAAATATATATTATCATGTATTAACCTCTTATAATGTTGATATGCATCATAAGTCATTTTGATCACCTTTTGGATTAATTTTTAGGAATAGTACGTACCACCTTAAAGGACAAACATTTAAAAATGTATCTAATGTTAGAGGAGGTTTAGATGTAGTCATAACCTAATGAAATTTTTAGTTCATGTTAAAAATATTTTCATTGATGTCAAAGGTCTAACATTATTGGTGACAAAGGCCCCATAGAATTTATTGTCTAAAGGTGTTTTTAATGTTCATATGTTGGCTCAAGTGTGTTGATATTTATTTAATATTAATGGATATATTTTTAGTTGCATAAAGTCAAAATAGGGCCCATGAAGAAGTCAAAGGGTCATGAGGTAAAGACAAAAGAGGGAAATGATGCATTTTCCCATGAAGGGTCATCTTGAGGAATTCCAAGAGTCACCAAGCAAAGACAAAAGAGGAAGGGTGTATTTTCTCATGAAGGGTCACCTTGAGGAATTTGAAAATTCACCAAGATAAAGACAAAAAGGGAAAGGATGCATTTTATCATGAAGGGTCACCATGTGAATTTTCAAATGAAATGATTCAAAGGGTCATGCAAGTTTGGCACCATTTCACATAAGGATTGAAGGGTCACGAAGGGTGAATTCCAAAGGTCATTTGGAAAGATATAAAAGGAGGTTTGGGAAGCCATTTTTGAAATGCAAGAGAGTGCATGGTTTGTAATTATTTTATATAATAAAAGAGGAGAGAAGAGAAAGAGATATAGTAGAGTTTTATCATTTGTTGAGAAAGCAACATTGAGAGATAGTTGTGTTTTATACCCAAGAGGGGTTAGTGCTCCTATGGGTTGGTGCTTACAAATCATTATTGTGTTGGTGCTCAGCAAAGGGGTTGGTCCTTGTGAACTTTATAATTTGATTTTGTGCTCATTCATATAATTGAGATTATTATCTATGGTTTTTCCTACTTTGGGTTTCCATGTAAAAATATGGTATCTCTCTCTCTCTCTCTCTCTCTCTCTCATGTTGTGCATGTTTTTGTTTCAATTTTATTGCATATATTGAATGTATGGCTAAGTAGAGTTTACTTAAGAAAATGTTTTATAAGATATATGATATACTGATTCACACCCCCCCCCCCTCTCAACATATTCCATGCTTAACAATTGGTATCAGAGTAGGTTTTTTAGGAAAGAGTTTAATAACTTGAAGGTAGATTGGGAAAAGCATGATGGTTGGATCACATGAAATTTTTTATACAAATAAGGAACCTATGTTTGATGGGAAAAATTATGAATTTTGGATCAAAGGATGAGGACTTACTTGATGGCCCTTGGATTTTATGTTTAGCAAGCAATGATGGATGAATATGAAGATCCATATACACTTGTAACTACTCCTATAAAAAAGAAGGCAAGTGAATCATAATTTATTAAAGTTATGCAATGAAAATATGCTCATGAGACTTGGGTAAAGCTTGAGAATATTTACAAAGGTGATGGAAAGGTTTAGCGAGTTAAGCTCCAAACTTTTATAAGATAGTTTGAAAGTTTGAAAATGGAATAGAAAGAAAATGTAACAAGTTATCTTTTATGGGTTGATCAAATAGTTAATCAAATTCAAAGCCTTGGAGAAAAATTGGAAGAGTCAACGATGGTATAAAAGGTTTTGAGATCTCTACCAATGAGATATGATGCAAAGGTATTAAAATTTGAGGAGATGAAGGATTTAGCCAAGCTAAAGATAGATGAAATACATGTTATTCTTATGGTATATGAGATGCGGATCGAATAAGAGAAACCCTCAAAGAAGGAAGCTGATTTCAAGACATCAAAGAAAGACAAGGATAAGATTGAAGAATCAAGTGCCAGCTCTAGTGATGAAGAAGATGACAATGGAGCTCTATTCATCTACAATCTTGAAAAGGGCATAGGTAAATATCAAGAAAAGTTACCATTTAAATGTTTAAAAAGTGGTAAGATTGGAGATTTTGCAGTTAAATGCCCATATAAGAACAATGATGACAATGAAAAAGGAAAGTCTACATACAAGAAGAAATTCAAAGGTAAATTTAAGAAAGGATTTGAGAAGAAGAGTTTCTATTCTCAAGATTCTAACTTAGGCAAAGATATTTGACTCAGTGACTTAGATGAAGAAGAGATTATATTCATGACCATACATGAAGATGCCTTTACAAGTAAAAGTATAGATGATCAAAAATAAGAACATGATGAAGTTGAGGTGAATATGGAAGGAAAAGTCATTTTTTCCTTAGAATAATTAAAATATTTTGAGAAGAAGAATCAAATATTGAAGCTCCATATCAAAAAAAATGAAAATGAGTCAAATAAAATAATCTACAAGTACACATTGAAGAAGCCAAAAAGACTAAAGAAGATATAACAACTCAATCACAAAAAGTAAGTGAAGAATGTGAAAAGTATGTTTTTTAAATTGCCTCTTTAAAATAAGATATCGAGAAAACAAATAAATTAGTAAATGATAAAGTTGTTAATGATTCAAAATTTGAGAATAACACTAACAGGTTGAATAAGATATTAGAAAGTCAAAAATCAATATCAAATAAGATAGGTATCATATTTGAAAATAAAAAGAGCTATGTTGAAGCCCTTACAAAAGATGAAATAAAAAGGGAAGAAGTTAAGAATACAAAGGACAACTTAGACAAAGAAGCCTGAAAGGAATAGAGCTACAAAAGACAACCAAGTCAAAGATACACAAATCAGAATAGGTTATATTTTCATGGTTATTATTTTTAATGTAATGGTTATGGTCATAAGAAAATAAAATATTGGAAAAGAGCTAAAAATTTTAGAAACAAGGAGATAGTAACTCATGCAGAGTCAAGTAGAAGCCACAACTCTTTTGCTATTCTATCAGGCTTTGATAAAGAGGCCATAATATGTTACAAGTATAATAATATTGAACACATAACTTAGTATTGAAGAATCATGTTTGAGCTAGTTAATAAGGACCAAATTTTTAAGGCTCCATTCATTAAGAAGAAAGTTCAGATAGGTTCATGGCAGAAGAAACAACCTTAAAAGTCTATGCTAGTCTAGACAATTTTGCATGCAAGAAATGAAGAAAAGCCATGGTTCATTGATAGTGGATATTTGAGTCACATAATATGAGACAAGATCAAGTTCATAACTCTAAAGAAGATCAATGGTGGCATAGTGAAATTTGGAGATAATACCACTACTAGAATAGCCAAAAAATGTACATTAAATTTGGATAATGGTAAAACTAAGACTAAAAATGTTTTGTACGTAAAAGGTCTTAAGCATAATATTTTGAGTATAAGTCAAATGTGTGATCAGGGACACACACTAAATTTTTATACAAAAGGTTGTGAAATTTGGAGAAAAGATTTAGATGTGTTGATTTCAAATGCTCATAAGACAGGTAACAATTTATATATGTTATCATATATCAAAGGTCAAAGATGTTGTTTTAGTCAGGTTGAGGAAAGTTGGTTGTGGCACAGGAGAATGGGATACAGAAATTTTAACAATCTTGTCAACATTAGCAAAAATCAAGCATTTAGAGATCTTTCAAAGATTACAAAGCCCTCCAACATGCTTTGTGAACCATGTCATCATGGGAAGCAGGTTAGAAGATGGTTCAAGACAAAAGAATACTTGACCACTTAGATGTTAGATCTTGTTTACACTAATCTGTGTGGACCTACCGGAAATCAAAGTACTCAAGGTGATAAATATTTCATGTTGCTGATTGATGATTTTACATGTATGACTTGGGTGATCTTTTTGAAGAAAAATTAGAAGATTTTAGCCACTTTAAAGCATTCAAGGCTTTAGTTGAGAATGAAACTAGTTTGAAGATTAAATCCCTAAGATCAGATCAAGGAGAATTCATGTCAGATGAGTTTATTAAGTATTGTGAAGACCATGGGATAAAGAGACATTATTCATAAACTAGAACTCCATAGCAAAATAGAGTAGTTGAGAGGAAAAATAGAATAGTTTAGGAGATGGTGAGGATGATGCTAAATGAATCCAAGACACCAGATAAATATTGGAGAGAGATAGTAGGCACACTGCATATCTATAATAGAGTGTTGTTGAGAGTCAATAGTGACAAGACTCCCTATGAGCTATGGAAAGACAAACTAGGTATTATTGACTATTTTAAAATTTTCAGTAGTATATGCTTCATAAAGAAAACTAATGAAAAATTAGGTAAGTTTGAATCTATAACAAATGAAGGTATATTTATTAGATATTATTTCAAAATTAAAACTTATGAATTTTATAACAAAATAACCAAGAAGATAGTTGAAAGTGCAAGTGTCAGGATATATGAAGATGTAGCATAAAGAGTCAGTGATCTGAAAGACACTCTTGAAATCATTAAAGAAGAAGATTTTGAAGAATCAAATGAAGATGAGGAGTAAAATGTCATCAAGACCCCATATAAATATGCCTAAAGAAATCATAATAAGAGTGACATCAGTAGGAACATAAATGGAGTTCACACTAGAAGGATGATGGTAAGTGAATCTAAGCAATTTAATTTTTCTTTATTATCTAAAATTTAGTCTAAAACATTTTCAAAATCTAGACATGATGAGAATTGAGTTAAAGAAATGGATGAAGAATTAAATAAGATAGAAAATAATGATACTTGGGAATTAGTGCATAGACCAAAAGATCAAAATGTGTTAGGAAAAAAATGGGTATACAAAAATAATTTGAATGAAGATGGTGAAGTTACCAAGAATAAAACAAGGTTAGTATGTAAAGGATATGCTCAAATTGAAGGTATAGATTTTGAAGAAACTTTTGAACTAGTGGCAAGGATAGAGGCTATTAGAATGTTTCTTGCATATGTAGTGTTTAATAATTTCAAAGTGTTTCAGATGGATGCCAAGTCTACTTTCATAAATAAGAATCTAGAAGAGGAGGTCTACATTAAGAAACTTGAGGGATTTCTTCTCTCAAACTATAGTAGCCATATATGTAGATCAAATAAAACACTATATGGATTGAAATAAGATCCCATAGCTTGGTATGCAAGACTTGATAAGTACCTATAGGATCAAGCTTTCAAGATTGGTTTTGTTGATAGTAATATCTACATCAAAATAAAAGGTGAGCATCAGTTGATTATTGTAGTATATGTTGATGGCATACTATTTGGAGGAAACATTGAAAAGATGACAATAATTATTTGATAATATGCAAAAAGAATTTGAGATGTCTATGCTTAGAGAATTGTCAGTTTTCTTAAGGTTGTAAATATTTTATTTAGATAAAGGAATTTTCATATCTCAAAATAAATATGCCAAGGAAATGTTGAAAAAAATTAGTTTTGAGGATTGTGCACTAGTTCGTACACTAATGGGTATAGGGAACAAGGAGAGTAAGGATGAAGATTTATGTATTATAGATCAATATTTGTATAGATATATAATTGGTAGCCTTTTGTATATGATAGCATCAAGCTTAGACATCATGCATACAGTAGTCATGGTTAAAAGATATCAAAAACCCTGAAGGAGAGTCATGTTCAGTTGGTAAAGAGAATATTTAGATATGTCAAGGGGACATTGGATTATAAATTGTGGTATCCTACAAGTAGATATTTCACTTGGGTTGCTTATACAGATTTAGATTGGGCAAGTTGTTTGGATGATAGAAAGAGTATAAGTGGAGGATCTCTCTTCCTTGGTGATAGCTTAGTGTCATGGATAAGCAAGAATCAAAAATCAATATCACTTTCTATAACTAAAGCAAAATATATTGTAGTAGTGTTGTGTTTTACTCAAGTGATTTGGATGAAGAAAAGTTTAGAAGACATCAAGGTAAAATATGATGAACCTATTTCTATTTTTTGTGACAACACAAGTGATATTAATATTTATAAGAATCTAGTGGTGCATTCAAGAACAAAAAATATTCCTGTTAGATATCACTTCTTGAGAGAGCAGGTTGTAAATCAACATGTTAAGTTGGAATATATCAATACTACATAACAAATTATAGATATTTTCACAAAGGTGCTACCAAAGGATACATTTGAGTATCTACAAGAGAAGTTAAGAGTAATTTATTTTACTTCCTGCCATTGAGGATCAACATCAGTTGAGGGGGAGCTAAGTGTTAGCTCCAAGATAGACCCTTTTCCATTGATGTCAAAGGGGGAGAATTATAGAAATAGGTATAAGAATAGGTACAAGATGCTATAGTAAAGGGGAGTTACTATATATTTTTAGTTGATAGTATATGCAGGTGGCATGTGTAGTACAAGTTTTATGATGTGACAATTTTAGTTTGAGGTTGCCATCAATGACAAAGGGGGAGATTGTTTGAAATATTGTCATTGATGTCAAATGTATAAAATTATTGGTGGCAAAGGCCCCATAGCATTTATTGTCTAAAGGTCTTTTTAATGTTCATATTTTGGCTCAAGTGTGTTGATATTTATTTAATATTAATTAATATATTTTTGGTTGAATAAAGTCAAAAGAGGGCCCATGAGGAAGTAAAAGAGTCATGAGGTAAAGACAAAGGAGGGAAATGACACATTTTCCCATGAAGGGTTCATATTGAGGAATTCAAAGAGTCACCAAGTGAAGATAAAAGAGAAAGGGCACATTTTCTCATGAAGGGTCACCTTGAGAAATTAAAAAAGTCACCAAGATAAAGACAAAAGGGGAAATGATGAATTTCCTCATGAAGGGTCACCATGTGAATTTTCAAATGAAAGGATTCAAAGGGTCATGCAAGTTTGGTGACATTTTCCATGAGGATTGAAGGGTCACAAAGGGTGAATGCCAAAAGTCATTTGTAAAGCTATAAAAGGAGGTTTGAGAAGCCATTTTTGAAATGCAAGAGAGTGCATGGTTTGTAATTATTTTATATAATAAAAGAGGAGAGAATAGAAAGAGATATAGTAGATTTATATCATTTTTTGAGAAATAAACATTGACAGATAGTTGTGTTTTATACACAAGAGGGGTTGGTGCTCTTGTGGGTTGGTGCTCATAAAAGGGGTTGGTGCTCCTACAAGTTGGTGCTTGTAAATTTTTTAATTTGAGTTGGTTCTCATTAATATACTTGAGATTTTTCTCTATATTTTTTCCCATTTTGGGTTCCCACTTAAAAGTCTACTCTCTCTCTCTCTCATGTGGTGCATGTTTTTGTTTCATTTTTATTGCATATATTGAATGTATGGTTAAGTGGAGCTTGATTAAGATTTTTTTTATAAAATATATGATATACTGATTCATGACCACTCTTATTATATCTCATGCTTAATATTTCAATGCATAAACTAAGTAAAATACTCATTTATAGGTACTTTTGGGCATTTGTACGACTTTAAAAGAACAAATTGTAGTGAAAATGGTTTCAAAGCCTCTTGGACTTCCATGGGTTAGACTAAAGCTTAGGATAAAGATTCAGGTCTTTATATATATATATATATATATATATATATATATATATATATATATATATATATATATTCATTTGTAATACTTGAAACTTTATCCCAAGCTTTAGTCTAACCCATGGAAGTCCAAGAGGCTTTGAAACAATTTTCACCTACAAGTTTATATTTTAAAGTCATAAAAGTGCCCAAAAGTACCTCTTAAAAATGAATATATATATATATATATATATATATATATATATATATATATATATATATCCTCCATCTCTACCTTCACAAACTCAGAAAGGTAAAATTCAAATGCATGGTATGGCTAGGAAAGAGAAATTTGGAGGATAAAACTTTGCAAAATGTTAGGGGTCATAATGAGAAAAAATTTAGTGGCATTGGTTTTATAAATTATGTCCCTTCCTTTATTAACAATCCTTAAGACTGCAAGGAGGTCATTATGCCTTGTCCATTCAAGCAAGGTCTAGTGTTGTTTCTATTTCTTCACCTTAGAGTTTGATGTAGAATAATGGTTTTGTGGGATGTTTTTTAAGATAAAAATATTACTTTTAATGTTTTTTACATTAACCAAATCATATTAATGAAGTGCCTTTATCAAATTTAAAAGTGTCTCAAGTGTATGGTATGTATCATTCCAGCTACAAACATTTTTGGTTGGTTTGTGATGTTTTTTACCTAAAAAATTCCAATTTTCTTAGATTTCATGGAGGATATCTCAATTTAATAATATTAATGTGCTATCCCTTATAATTATATCTTTGTATACAATCTCCAAGTGTTTTTCTCTTTGAAAAGCATGGTCTGTGCATAAAGGGTCTTCTACAAGTTTGAGTATCAATGTTGGCCCAAGTGGAAATAATAAACCAATGTATCATGAGAGAGTACTATTGATAATTTTATAATTCAAAGATAATTAAAGTGGTAGTATAATAATATACTCTCAAATAAAGGTTATAAGGTGTTTCAGACACTCACAGGTCTATATGCCTATAAGTGAGCATTTATGGGTCTAACTTCATGTTCAAGATGTTTTGACAATGGAGAGATGTATCAAATACTAAAGAAATTAATTTTACATTGATAGAAACATTGTGTCATCAAGAATCATTAATTTTTTACTAAACTCCAACTCTCATACACAAAGCCTTGTATATGAACTAACTATATATAGAAGCATGTACAGACCAAATGGATAGGTTGAGGATGGCATAATTACTAGTCAGGAGGTCTAGAATTGTTGAATCAAATGATAGACAATGTGAAAAGAGTTGATACAACAATCAAAGTGTCAAATGGATTAAGAATATATCTTACTAGCCTATGTAAGCAAAAGGAAGATCTATAGGTGGTAGACCTGAAGGTCATCATTTTGGATTGAAAAACAATTTTTATAAAAATAAGATTGGTTTGGAAACATAACTTATTGAATATATGAATGAAATAAGTCACAAATCAATAGAAACCTATGACTTGAGAGTCAAATAAGGGTTAAGAAGATTGGATATGCAAGCTAAGTACCCATGCATAGGCTTGCGTATGAACATAAAAGAGAAAGGTTTGTAGAATACTATGAAGGGGAAATGAACCTTGCAAGATAGTGGAATTGAAATTTAAAATAGGTTTTAATGATTTCAAGGTGCCATGATAGAGTGAGAATACCAATTCTTAAGCTCTTGTCAAAGTTTCTCTAATGACCACTTACAACCATAATTTGAGAAGGCAATCCTAAAAAGGTGTGTGTTTATGAAGTGAAGGGTTTTAGGAAACTTGAAAATGATCTAAACTCTCAATAATACAAAAAATCATTGAAATTTTAAAGGATTGTAAATTGAAGTCCTAACCCAAAAAATGCACTCCAATTATCCTATGACCACTTATATGTTGATTTAGTAAGTAGGCTAGTTATAGGCTTGAAAAGAATATAAAATGCATAGTGATTGGTTTGGGTTTTGAAGAATAAATGAAAAAATGGTATGATTTAATTGAAATTAAAAGTGAATAAGGGAAATTCTTAGATAAAAATGTTGAAACATTGGTCACTCAAACCATACATACACATAGCCAAACAAACCTACATGTCTGCCTATATAAATGAAAACAATCTATATGTTTTGAGAAATATTAGGTCACTATGAAAGGATTTAGGTCATATGGATGATATTCTAATTCCAATATCACATTATATCTCTTAGATTCAAGTGAGAAAGGATGGAATGATGATAAAACCTATCTAAGCCTAGTAAGCTTAACACTTCACAGGCATACCCTTATGAATAGTCATGAAAAGGGGGGATTGTTGACTATAAAGTGGAAGTATGAGAGTTTTGAGAAGTTCATAGATATAGTATATATCCTTCAAGATCATTCACACTTAGAAGAAGGCAAAGAAAGTGTCACTTTAGACTTTAATATATCCTCAAGCTACTTTCATGCAGGACTGCTATCCAAAGATCATCCTTCACTCACTTTTTGTGACCTTAACCTAATGCACGGAGACTAATTTTTTTTAAATGAGGTAAAAAGGTCCCTAAAATTCAAAATTTAATAATTGGTTGTTAGTTTGGACCTCTAGCTTGCATTAACAATGCTTAAGTACTCAGACCCCTCTTTAATGGTCTGTTTCAAATCCAATAGTCAACTTCTTGAACTCACAAATATAAAGAAAAGATGAATTGGAACCTAAGGCCCTTGAGAAAATTTAGGAGGGTTATGTAATTAAAAATTGTGGCATTATTTTAGGTATTTTGGGACCAAGGTTTATGAATAATAGTTAAGAACCAAAGTCACATTAAACCCTCCTAAAACCCTAGTAAAGACCTGATGTGGAAGATTAGTCTCCATAGAACATGATATGACCTAGTTTGATAATATAACCTCATAAAAATTATTATATAATCAAATTATATTCTCAAGTTGTACTTCATTTGTACTTATAACTAAACAAACTGCATTAAATGTACTATTTTACAAGTTTTTAAGGTGTTTTTTAGCATTTTGAGCAGTGGAGAACTTATAAAATATTGTAAGATGTAATTTTTAATGTGTTACACTTATTAAATCTTTAAAATTAGTAAATTAATCTTGGAAGTGATCAAATAAACCTCATTTTTCAAGGTAGTCTTCAATAGGCTCAAAAAGAGACTAGGTTTCAAGGCCATTTCATGGTTCTCACACTTCCACAAGGTATTAGGACCTAAAATTTGGCATGGAAGTTGGTGATAATTTATTTTAATTAAATCACATGATTTTTTTTGGTTTCATATGTATGAGAGAGATCTAGAGAAGAAAACTAGTTCTCTAAGTAAGCAGGCCTAATTGGGAGAAGAGAATAGTAAAAAAAGGTACTTCCACATAATCTCAAGACATAAAAATTGGTATGGATTTATAAATCCATAATGGGTCCTAAAATATGTCTTAATTTTCCTAGGTTAATCTATATACCATCATACACAAGGAGGTTTACATGATTTTAGAGCTATAAGGAAAAGAGGCCTAATGAGAGCAAAAGGTGCAAAATGGAGTCTTAAGTAGAGTTTGATGAATACAAGTTAGTTTTTTTAGGTATAAAATTATGTGAATAGGGCCTTCATAGAGAGATAATTCATTTGATAATATTAACTCAATTTTTGATCCACTCTAACATGGCTAGACATGGTAGATGAATGGGTTTCAAGACACCTAAGCATCTGAATGATGATTACCACTGAAATATTCAACCAAACAAGTTTTTAAATGCATAATAGTTGAAAAATAATATTTAAAAAATAAGTTAATGGTAAATTTATTTTTAATATGCTCATTTGTCACTCTTGTTATGCAAATAATGACAGTTTTCAAGGGGATGACTAAGGTGTCAAGCTGAGTTTCTAACTCCTATAACATTTGGATGATGGATCATCTTCAAAAGAGAGACACATATACTCAAAGACATATTAAAATATTTTATAACTCCATGTTTTTAACTCTTATGTGGAAACTTGGTAATCTCCTTCCTTTACACACCCTCTCTCTTCCTCATTTCTCTATATAAGTTATCACTTTTGGCCTTGTAAGACATCCACAAGTTAGTATGTCAAAGACCTAATGAATTGAATACTAATTTTTATTATAAAATAAATATTAAAACTAGTATTAGTTTCTCAAATTCTTTTATAAGTGTGTGAAGTAGCTCATTAATGAGTAGCAAGTGATAGTTCTCTTTCCTTGCACTTATCTATCTCTTTCATGCTTAGTGTGAATAATCTACTTTCTAACAGGTCTTATGAAGTGAAATTAATATATTTTTATTATTTTAAGTGATTAATATGGTTATCATAGTCTATTATAATACATTTTTATCATCTCCCTTGAGAATAACTTTACATTCTACCTTCATAGTGAAGTATTATGTTATGAAAAGCGTGAGTTTAAAATCAAATTCATAGTTATTATTTCATAGTGCAAGTTAAAGTAAATTTTTGAATTTATTATGGTGTATCACATCCACTAGATTATTTTTTATCTCATTTTATCCCTTTTCATTCAAATAAAATAGGTTAGTGGTTAGTGGTAGGTGTTGTGTAAGGGAGCAAAGCCTTCAATCTAGAGACTCACCTCTAAGAATTGTCACCCACAACATATGAGGTGTTTCAATGTTACATAAAATTTAAGGAGGCTAGATTAACTCTATTTAGGGTGAAAATTTTATTTATAATATTTTTGGCTTGCCCAATGTGACCTTGTGGACCAAGAATCTATCAAAGTTAGATGTTGATCTTATCAAATTTGAAGTTGTAAAGCTTCCTTCATGTAGTATCTAGTGACTCCAGCACTCATTAGCTCTTGGTTGTAGACTAGTGCCTCATTTACATGCCTAAGGTAAGAAAAATATCATATACCAAAGGAATTATATTTAAATTTTTAGATTTGACTTACTATTTAGTTATAACATTGAGGTTTATTTACACACATCTACACTCCAAGAAATATTTTGTTGATCATATACCTATTAGGAGACTTTTATTGGGTCCAATTTGTAAGATGGTATTCCCAAGTAACCTTCTCTTTGTTTCCTTTAATGGACATATTCCTTTATCACTTGTTCACTATGATGGCATTCCTATGTCATCCCTAAGAAATGTGCCTTAATATATGAGAGAAGCTACCACTACTCCTAGTGAACACAAAATAAACATTACTAGCTTTTGTAATATACACAACATCAATGAAGAGAATGTTTCCTTTATTTTTTGGATATTTATTTAAATGGAAATGCCCTTGATTTTTATGGTACTTTGGCTCCCAACTCCATGACTAGATTGGATGAATTGGGTGATGCTTTGAGAAGAATATTTGAGGACAAATATGATCACTTTCCTTTATTGAACAACTGACTATAATAAAGAGATGACCTCAAAATGTCATATAATATTTCAACACAAGATTTCAAAAGGCTTGATATAGGATCCACACATTGTTAATGCCTATTACTCATCATGATTTTCTTTATTACCTCAAAGATTTCAATAGTGACATATATATGATGATTCAATCCATGGGAGGGGATACTTTGCATAATTCCTATGAGACTATTATAAGGGTTGATAAGTTGCTCTATTCAAGTCAGGAAGATATCCCATAGATGTCCCATGTCTTTGTTTCTTGATTTGCAAGGTGTTATGCCCACCATTGCTCTTATTCCCACACCCAAGCATAATAAAATTACCTCTAATCAACCAAGTAAGAAAAAAGAGGAAGATATGATAAAAAATATATAGAAGAGAATCAAACTCTTAAGAGGAAACAACAATAGTAGCAATGGAGGTATAATAAAGTTCCTTTCCATCCCTATCTATCTTATCAAGATCCTAGATAACCTTTTAAAGGTTAATACCAAAAATAAGGGAAGATAACTCAAGTGAGGTAACATAATGGAAAAAATAAAAATTCTCCTTCTAATTCCAAATTTTTTTTACCTATCCAAAACAATCTTATATAACACAATGGAGTGTAAACTTCATGGGACCAGCCTCATGAATCTTCCACTTATTCAAATGAAGCATTCAATCAAGCCTATATGGCTCAATGGGTAATAATTCCTTCTATGACTCAACAAGAGATGCCTAGTGGAGGAGATGCTCAATCAAATTCTACCTTGATGAAATAATATTAAAAGGACTCATGTATAGTCAAATACTAGGGTAACTTGAACATTGGATCAAACTTTATAGCTAGAAATACAAGGTTAAAGAAGAGAGTAGTTAAGGAGGTAAAAGGGGAAAGAAATGGTCCAAATATGAACTCTAAAGCACATTAAGGATCAAGTATGTAAAATTAAATCCCTATGGCTTAGGTAAATTAGAAAACTCAGAATGTTAAATCTCCTTCTATGCCTTCTCCTATGCATCAAGTGACACAAGCTAGTGGTAGTGATATAACTCCTAGAAGGCATGAGAAATTTGGGATCTCTCCTATGCATATTGTCGATAAAATGAATAAATTCCATATAATCATTCCAATTTGGGAAACATTGTCCCTTCTTAGACAAAGAAACCTACTCGAAAATGAGATGTCTAATTTCAATGCATCACCTAGGGAACTTAGTGAAATAGGGGCAATTTTGATAAATAAATTGAAGAACAAGGATGGAAAGATAATAAAAATTAAAATGATAGATAAAAATTCTCCCTTATACCTCTCTATTATCATGAGATTCATTGGTTAAAAATTATCTAATTGATAGTGGAGTAAGTAGTTCAGTCATGCCAAGACAAGTAGTTGACAAGTTAAAATTGAGGTATGAACAAAAATCAAAAGGAGTATTACAACTAGATGGATCAACTACCAAAATAGTTGGCATTATCAAAGGTTTTTATTTGAATATTCATTATTTTCCTACTTTTTTATTTCTCAATATGTGGTGGTTGTTGATGTGCCACCTCACTTTTCTCTTTACTTGTCAAGGGACTTTACTACTAAGATTGGGGGTTACTTAACTTTATATTAGTCTTGTATGGAACTTATGACCAGGTATGATGCTAAATTTTTAATTAAGTTTGAAGCCTTGGCAAAGATCCATGTGGAGCCTTATGTGGCAAACTCATCTAACATAAATTACACTATTATTGATGATGGAGATCAATTTAATGACCAAGAACTAGTTTCACCTCTAGATGGCATACCTAATCTTTTTACAGATGAATGGGGTAAAGATAATCATGAGTTTGACCCTTTTAAACATATTTAGGAAGCTAATCTAGGAGTCTATTATATGCATGAGGAAGGAAAAAACAACCATCCATTTCAAAACTTGATGGAGATGAAGAGGGAATGTGGCAATTATTCTTTGATGGTTAAAAGAGTAAAAGTGGAATAGGGATATGTATAATTATTATTTCTCCTTCCAAAGGAAAGTACTATTTTACCACTCAGATCAAATTTTACTATTCTTCTAACACAATAGAGTATGAGGGACTTGTTCATGGCCTCTAATGGGTAAGGAATAAAGTTATAAAGTAATTATAAGTATATAGGGAGAGTGAATTAGTGGTATAACATGTTACAGGGTAAAATGCTATCAAAAAACCATTGTTGAAGGCACACAAACATAGGATTTGGGACCTCATTAAATAATTTAAAGATTTAAACTTGAAATTAGTCCCAAAAGAGAGTAATAAATATGTTGATAGATTATAAAAAATAGGAGTTCATTTTGATATTCCAAATAATGTGAAAAGTGGGAAACATCAACCACATGTTAAGGTATTGGTGAGACCATCCATTCTAAATAACAATGAAAGTTGGTAAGTCTTTGATAGTGATATGCAAATTGCATATTTTCTATGTGAGGAATTGGAGTTATCCTTAAAGAATCGATCTAAAATCCAATAATAATATGGTGACCAAATAGTGAAACTATAATCTAAAAAACTTTCCAAAGGATTGGTGACCCTTGAAGGTATCTTCAATTAAGAAGATCAAGTGAGAAAAGAAAAACTAAGAATCTATGCAAGTGAAGAACATTTTGAAAGAGTTAAAATCTTTTAGGACAAATTCCTTAAGTTAGGAAAGGTATGTAATAAGGCTAATAAGGTTACCTTTTTTGAATTATATAGGGAATTTTTAGATGTATTTGAATGGGAATATGGTGACCTCAAGGATTTTGAACCTAGTCTAGCTCAACACACCATTGAGTTCGATCCAAATGTAAAAATGGTAAGATAAAATCAAATACCCATAAATCATAAGGTTAAAATTTTGATGAAGAAATAACTAACCAAGTTGATTGAATAAAACATTATCTTCCTCATTAAGCACTCTTCATAGGTTGATAATCTAGTGTCTATGAGGAATAAGAGTGAGGAAATCAAATTTTGTGTTGATTTTGTGTCTTTGAAGGATCATCACCCTTACTTTCAATGGAAAAATACTTGAAATGGTTTTAGGGCCTAAAAAATTTTCACTCTTGGATGGGTATTTAGGTTATAAACAAGTATTGGTTAAGGAGGAGGATCAATATAATACTACCTTTACAACTAAATAGGGAACCTATGTCTACAAAAATATTCCTTTTGGACTCTATAATGTAATACCTACCTTTAAAAAAGTAATGGGAATGGATTTCTAGGTTTAATTAATAAGATGGTGTTAGTGTACCTTGATGATATCACTATTTTTAAAAAATATTATAGTGATCACTTGGCTCACTTAAGACTGATTCTTGAGAGGTGTAGGCAATTTGGGATATCTATGAATTTGGGTTATAAACAAGTATTGGTTAAGGAGGAGGATCAATATAATACTACCTTTACAACTAAATAGGGAACCTATGTCTACAAAAATATTCCTTTTGGATTCTATAATGTAATACCTACCTTTAAAAAAGTAATGGGAATGGATTTCTAAGGTTTAATTAATAAGATGGTGTTAGTGTACCTTGATGATATCACTATTTTTAAAAAATATTATAGTGATCACCTGGCTCACTTAAGACTGATTCTTGAGAGATGTAGGCAATTTGGGATATCTATGAATTTGGGTTATAAACAAGTATTGGTTAAGGAGGAGGATCAATATAATACTACCTTTACAACTAAATAGGGAACCTATGTCTACAAAAATATTCCTTTTGGACTCTATAATGTAATACCTACCTTTAAAAAAGTAATGGGAATGGATTTCTAAGGTTTAATTAATAAGATGGTGTTAGTGTACCTTGATGATATCACTATTTTTTTAAAATATTATAGTGATCACTTGGCTCACTTAAGACTGATTCTTGAGAGGTGTAGGCAATTTGGGATATCTATGAATCCTAAAAAATGTGTTTTTATAGTCCATGAGGGCAATCTAACTGGACACATTATCTCAAAGGAAGGGCTAACTATAGATCATGAAAGAGTGAAAGCTATCTTGACCTTATCTCTACTATTACATCAGAAGGGAATTAAAAGTTTCCTTGGAAAAATAAACTTCATAAGAACATTTATACCTAGTTTTGCAAACCTTGTAAAACCTTTGAAAATCATGCTGAAGAAACAATAAACATTCAGTTGGACTAAAGAAGGGAGAAGTAACTTGAATCTATAAAATAAGCCATAGCACAACACCTATCTTGATGAACCCCAACTTATCTAAGGACTTATTTTGTATGATTTATCTAATATTGACACCATATCTTCCATGTTAATACAATAAAACAATAAAGGAGATGAACATCCCATTGACTTATTTAGTCAAGGGCTTGGAGACTATGAAGAGAGGTATAATTTTTTAGAAAATTAAGTCTTGTAAGTCATAATAATCTTTAAAATTTTCATAATATGGTCTCAAACAACAAGACAAACATCATGGTATACCATCCAAGTGTCAAATATTTCCTTCTCAATAAGGACCTAAATGAGAAGAGGGTAGGTTGGATTACTAAAGTGACAGAATATGATGTATATATTAAGATCACAAAACTAGTAAGAGGGAGAGGCCTATTCGAACATATAACATGGGATATCTAAGGGAATAAAGAGGAATATTTGTTACTACAAGATGAGCCCCGAGTAATAACACCTTCACATACTACAAGTTGGATACAAGACATGAAAAGCTTATTGAAAACATGTGAGTGTCCAAATTAATTAGATAGGTCAAAGAGGAGATAATTTAAACTTCAATATATACCCTATGTCCTTATATATAGGAACATTTTCAAAAAATATATTAATATCATATTACTCAGATGTGTGGAAATTGAGTAAATAGGTAGAATTTTGGAACAATTTCATGATGGGCATGTAGGTGGTCATTTCTCTCCGCAAATAATAACAAAAAATATCATGATATCAGGCCAATACTAGCATAGCCTCTTCAAGGAATCCTATTCATGGGTAAGAAGGTGTGAAAAGTGTGATTTATTCATTGGAAAGTAAACGTTAGTAATGTTACCCCTCAGTCCCATCCAACTCGACCAACCATTCATGTAATGGGGGTTTGATTTTATAGTCATGATTAATTCTCTCTCAAGTGTAGGTAAAAAAGAGATACAAACATGGATTACTTTCTAATGTGGGTAGAGGTAGTAACCCTTAATTAAGATAATGAAAAATCAGTCCTTGACTTTTATGAGGGTATAGTGACTAGGTTTGGAGCACCATCAACCATCATATCTAATAATGCAATTAAATTCATGGGTACAAAGACAAGTGAATGGGAAAATGAGAATGTAATATATATATATATATATATATATATATATATATATATATGTATATATATATGTATATATATATATGTATATATATATATATGTATATATATATATATATGTATATATATATATATGTATATATATATATATGTATATATATATATATATATACATATATATATATATATATACATATATATATATATACATATATATATATACATATATATATATATATACATATATATATATATACATATATATATATATATATACATATATATATATAAGTACCTCTTATAAATACTACCTCCAAGGGAATGGGCTTGTAGAATCTAAAAATAAGAGTTTGATCAATATCATCAAGAGGATGACTGATGATAATCAGAGGTCTTAGAATACAAAGCTAAAGAAAACCTTACAAGCTAATAGAGTCATCCCTAAGAGAGTTATAAGTAATTCACCATACATGATTGTGAATGGTATATAATAAAGTTTTTTAATTTATCTTGATTTTCCTACTTTAGAGTTAGGACATCAGCTAGAACTAGTATAAAATAATCTTATGGAGGTAAGGATGGTAAAATTAATGGAACTAAAAGAGAGGAGGAATGAAGCCATGCATAATTTGGAATATCATCAAGCCCAAATGAAGAAATGTTTTGATAGGAGATCTAGTAAAATCAATTTCAAGAAGATAATCTTGTTTTAAAGTGGGATGAAGATGGGGTCAAGCCTAGTAAACACAAAATTTGACACATTATGGAGTGGGCCTTATTTTATCATTGACTATAAGCAAATTAATTCTTTTTAGCTATCAAGAATCAATGGAGAAGTTTTAAGTATCCTATTCAATGGGATACATTTGAATCCTTTATACTAAGGTTATTTCATAATTTTGTACATAAGTTAGGTGTGTTTGTTTTCCATAAGTGCTCAACACATTATTTTGGTGTGAGTTTATTGCTATTTGTTTTTCTAAAATGCCTTTGGCATAATGTGTTTTCATTTTATTGTGTGGTTTGGTGTGATTTTGAGTCTTTTATAGGCATATAAGTTTCAATTTATATCATAGGAGTGATTCCATTTCTCAATGAGAAGATATAGCTACTGATCTATCATTAATGCAGGAATACCATCCTTTTGAATCATTAATTTGTTGACCAATTTTCACCCCCAAGTCAAAATGGTGAAC
Organism: Torreya grandis; assembly: GCA_037957365.1. Classification (NCBI taxonomy): domain Eukaryota; kingdom Viridiplantae; phylum Streptophyta; class Pinopsida; order Cupressales; family Taxaceae; genus Torreya; species Torreya grandis. The sequence continues at coordinate 1,086,830 of JARHVA010001657.1, read as the reverse complement.
CCTTATAGGTTAGAAATTTTCATAGGGTCAATCAAACTTGTATATGATATTGTAATGTATTTTTATGATCTAATACTTGTCTTCATGTGGTCACATTAGTCTTTGACTAGAATTATTAGAGGTTTGGTCCCATGTGTACTTTACTACTCCTAGGGGTCATTTATGAGTCATGGTGATTTAAAGTGTGGTTAAGGTAATGCCATGATTTTGATTCATTATATAAGGTGGTTGTTATGTTTTGAAAGATATATTATTATGAATTAACTTATTATAATGTTGATATGCACCATAAGACATTTTGGTCACATTTTGGCTTAATTTTGAGGAATGGTACACACCACCTTCAAGGATAAACATTTATAGAAGTTTCAAAATGTACCTAATGTAAGAGGAGGTTCATAGATAGTTAAAACTTGATTAAATTTACATTTTAATGCCTAAACTAAGTAAAATAATCCTTTATAGGCACTTTTGGGCACTTTTATGACTTTGAAAGATCAACTTGTAGGTGAAAACAATTTTAAAGATTATTTTGGACTTCCATAGGTTAGAATAGATATTGGGATAAAGTTTTAGGTCTTATAGATGTAGATAGCTCTCTCTCTTCCATCGTTACCTTCACAAGCTCAGAAAGGCAAAATTTGATTGTATGGTTTGGTGAGGAGAGAGAAAATTTGGGAAATGTTAGGGGTCTTAATGATCTTCAATTTAGTGTCATTAGTTTACATATTCATGTCCCCTCCTTTATGGTCAGCATGCGTTATCCATTCAAGCGGGGTCTAATGTTATTTTTATTTCTTCACCTCAGAGTTAAATAGAGGAGAATGGTTTTGTGGGATGTTTTCAAAGGTGAAAATATTCATTTTAATTCTAGATCCATTAACCAACCCAACTTCATGAAGTTCCTCCATCAAAGAGAAAAGTGTATCAAGTGTATGGAATGTATAATTCTAGCTGCAAGAATTTTTGGTTGGTTTGTGAGGTTCATCACCTTCATAAGTTTAAAGTGCCTTAGATTTCATGGATGTTATCTCACTTTAATAATATTCATGTGCTATCCATTGTAATTTTATATTTGTATAGAGTCTCCAAGTGTCTTGCTCTTTGAAAAGCATGATATGTGCATAAAGGGTCTTCTACAGGTCTGAGCATCAATGTTGGCTCAAGTGGAAATAAGAAACCAATGTATCATGAGATATTAATATTTATAAGGTTATAATTTAAAGATAATGAAAGTGGTAGTTTAAGCACATACTCTCAAATAAAGGTTATAAGGTGTTTTATTTACTCACAGGTCTTTAGACCTATAAATGAGCATTCATGGGTCTAACTTCATGCTTAATATGTTTTGACAATGGAGAGATGTATCATATAATAATATACATTAATTTGGAATTTATAGACCCATTGTATCATAAAAAATTGTGAACTTTCTTCTAAACTCCAACTCTCATACACAAAGCCTTGTATGTGAACTGACTATCTACACATGCCTGCACATACCAAATGGACAAGTTAAGGATACATAATGCTTATTCAAGAAGTATATATTTGTTGAATTATATGATAGATAATGGGAAAATAGTTGATACAACAATCAAAGTGTCAAAGGTCTTAAGAAGTTGTTTTACTAGCTTATGCAAGCAAAATGAAGACCTATAGGTGGTAGACCTAAAGGTCCTCATTTTGGACTAAAATCTAATTATTGTGAAAATAAGATTAGTTTGTAAATGTAGTTAATAAAATTTGAAAATTGGTACCTTGAGTGTGGCTTGTGACACCTAACCCATAGGTCCCTCTTGCATGCTCTCATGACCCTTCAAAATACCTTTTTTCTTATTCCTAGTCATCAATAGACTTTTGAGACATAATTCTAGCTCAACCAAGCTACATTTATTGTGATAATTCCATCCCTATAGGTTCTATCCCTATATGAATATAACATCCAACTTGAATTATAGCACTAGACCCTAGGGTGTTCATTTTTAGCGCTATTGTCCAATTTCATTTTTAGCTCCAATGGTCAGTTCCTTTTGGTTCCTATCCTTCTTCTTGTCATCCTAATGTGAATAGATTCAACCCATGACCAATAGATATCTATAAAATCCCATTCAAAGTTCATTTATAAGGGGTTGGAAAATATGACAAAAGCAAACAACAATACAAGCAAAACCACTAAGGCAAATTTCCCTATTCTTTATATATAGCCATCCAATATAGCTACAAGCATATCCAAATCCTCACACCAATCCCTAGCCACCTCAAGCATACCCAATTTAGCATTTTTTCATCTACATAACATTATTGTACAAAAGAAATGAAGTGGGAGAACTACATATGTCTTGATCCCTCTTCAAAGTATTGGTATGTAAGTAGTGTGCCCACACAATGGGTATGGATACATGTTCAGTGCATCTTACACACACTAACCCACATTATTTCTAAAGTTTTATCAAACATAATGAGGTTTAGGGATTGAATACTACATTAGATATATAAGGAATTTCATAGACTTTTAGCAGTCAAAATTTTAGAGGTAGGCTCACACAGGGATAAAGAACAAAACCCAAAAAACTCAAGTCTTTAGGAAAATAATGGTAGAAAAAGACTATAGCACTAGATCCTAGGATGTCTTATTTAGATTCTCCTATCCTTTCATAGAATTAAAGCCATATCCTTATTTATAACACTATCCCAGTCCTACATAGTAAATTCCAGACCCTATCTCAACCGTTTCATCATATTTATAGCTAGGTCTTATTTTCTCTCTATTTATTGTTATTTATAAAAAGGTTAAAAATACAAACAAATTATACAAATAGATAGTTAAATTATTAAAATATTATTCACTAATTTATTCATTCTAGACCCTTAACTAAAATAGGAATAAGACTCCAATATTACCAAAATAGTTAAATCATTTGGTGAACCTGATTTGGTTCAAACAAATCTAAAACCCTAGGTACCCTTAGAGTTTTTTCTTCATATTTTGTGCAAAAATTTAATTCTAAAATTCTAATTTTTGTATATATTTTTGTGCTTTTATCTCATTCAAATCTATTTTAAAATTTAAATTATTGTAATAATTTTCAAAAATTCTAAAACTTCAACCCAAAACCCTAGATTTCCAAACTAGGTCCTCAAACCCCAATCTTGCCTATCTTACAATTTTAGATAAAATTTTTGGAATTTTTGAAAATTGTTTGGAGTGCCAAAAATATTTTCAAAATTTCTATGTTAGTAGTTATTCTTTCAAAATTTCAATTTTAAATTTTTGATTTTTACATAATTTTTTTTGCCTTTGTCTTATTCAAATTTATTTTTAGAATTTAAATTATTGTAATAATTTTCAAAAATTATAAAACCCCAAACCAAAACCCTAGATTTCTAAACAAGGTCCTCAAACCCCAAGCCTTCCTTACAATTTCTAGATAAAATTTTAGGAATTTTTGCAAATTGTTTGGATTGTCAAAAATATTTTCAAAATCTCTATGTTAGTAGTAATTCTTGCATTTATTTTCTTAATAATACTTTTACATATTCTCATTAGTGGAAGAAATAAAATGGACACTAAGTAACTTCTTCCCTCTAATCCCATATATCAATTTCTAAATTTTTCTCACAATTATGATAATGAATAGACAAATTTGCAAAATTGCACATTAGCTAAAAATATGGAAACTAATTTAATTTACAATGAAGATAATTAATATTGTTGTAATGAGGAATATGGTGATACATGTGAAAGTTATAGTGAAAAAAAATTAGATGCATCTTCTTCTGTCAAACCTATCTCTTTTATTCCCTCTTCTAAAGAAAATAGTTTTGATAAATGGGAAAGGTACTTTTCACCTCATTCTCCTACGCACAATACAACTAATGAATAAAATAGTCATTTAATTCTAAGTGAACCTCTTTTTAGTGATAATTTGTTTCCATGTGAATCTATTCTCTCTCTCTCTCTCTCTCTCTAAACAATATAAACATAATAGAATCAAATTACCAATGCATAGTTCAAATGATAAATTTCATGTTCTTAAGTCTACTTTGTCATCTCAAACAATGGAAAACGAATGTTTAAAATATAACTCTCTTACTCTTCTCATATTACAAACGAAAATAATGCATGCACTCCATTCAAGGATTATATATATGCACATAATATTCCAATTTCATATGATAATTTATTTCATACTAGAAAAGAATTAAATTCTTCTCTTACACTTCTCTTTAGTGACAATAGAAGTGATAATGAGTATGATAGTGAACATGCAAATGGATATGAAAATGAGAGTGACTATGAAAAAAAATTGATTATGATAATGCTTGGAATAACCATGATTAATATGTACATAGTGAAGAAGAAAATGCATCTCCTATTTCTAACTCTTCTCTCACTTCTCCTCTCAAACATAATACAATACCAAATATTGTTTTTACTTCTATGTATGATTATATTTCAAATAATGCACATGTTAATGATAACATCACATCTTCTAATCAATTAGAATGTGATTCATGAAAAAATAAAGATACCTATGAATCTCCCAAGCCACCCCCTACTATAGTAGCACCTATTTCTCACTCTTCACCTAAATATAATGGTAGCCCACATCCCTCTAGTAAGGTCCAAGTTACCATTCCTCCAAAGGTTCAAGTGAGCACATACCCTCTATATGATCCAATTTATAATTATAACATTCCCATGGATAAAATTAATGATTAAATTCAATGATTAAATGAACGACTTCAAGATGTTAATATACCCTCCTAGGAGATTATTTATTTGATGCATGTAGTTATTGAATTACAACACCAAGCACATCTCCTTACCTTGGAAAATAAGGCGTATAAGTCTTGGATGAATTCTAATTAATTACATGGTACCCCTCTTTTGAATACATTTGTAAAAGATTCATTACCTAAGCATTTATAGATACCATAATGGCCTCACTTTGATGGAATATGAGATCTATTCGTACAACTTCAAGATTTTCAGAATGATTTTCCATCTCATGCAAGTATTTTGATTCTACTAAAGTTGTTATAGTAGACATTATTGGGGGAGGCACAATATCAGTTCTTTCATCTACTCCTCATTGGCTCCTTGCACACATATGATGACTTGCATTTCTCAGATATTACATAGCAAGCATGGGCCCTCGTGTTACATATGAGAAACTTGACACATTGCATCATAATACTTTAGAGCTAGTTAGTGATTATATCTTATGATTCAAGACTCACATGTTAAGATTGATCTACAAACCAACAAATTTAGAGATTCAATATATCATTATAAAATGGATTTTCCAACCTCTCTTTGAACATATATTGTATCAGATAGAGTCCTCTTTCAAGCAGTTATGCTATATAGTTCTAGCCTTAGAAAAGAAATTGGGATTGATTGAGGCATATTCAGTTGATCTAGTTACTCTAGATTTCATAACCGTACCTCCATCTATAGCTCCTAGTACACAAAATACACCATGTCATAAACAAGATAGGAGACCATAACTAGAAAAATAACCAGTTAAGAATGGAGAGCCAATTTCTAGAGCACAACCTACAATATATACTACAAAGAATAATAAGGCACTACTACAATTTGACTCAATCTACAAGATAGTACATATTTCATATTAGTAGCACTACTAAATAGGAGGTTAATCACATTTCCATTTACTCATTGATGAGATCCACATCTCTTACATAGACACCCACATCAGCCCTTTTGTAACTATCATCATATCTGTAGACACAAAGTTAATGATTGTTATGTACTCAAGGACTGTATTGATATATGTGTTGATAGTGACATCATAACATTCACACTAGGGGTAATGAGATATCCTCCATCATGGATCCATATACCTCATTCCTTCATTATTGATTCATCCCAAGAAATTATTTCACATGAATCATCAGTTACTCATCATGAGATTAATGTGGTATCTAGGATAGAGCTTCATCAAAAATATCCTATCTTACCTATTCAAGGGGTTTGGAGACTGGTACAATTAAAGAAGCCTACATATAGTAGTGTAGTCTATGGAATATATAGTGAAATTCCATATACATATCTAGCACAATCACAACCACCATTGTAAAGTGCTAATCCAAATAGATATTCACTATGACTAAATGTTTAGGGTCCTATCTCACGTAGCAACTTAATACGATTAAGACTAGATGAACACACATCATAGAGTACCACTCTAGATAGATATGCACTACAGCTAAGTTTTTAGGGTCCTATCTCATGTAACAACCTTCTACAATTAAAATTAGATGAACATAGATCATAGAGTACTGTTCTAAATAGATATTCATTATAGTCAAGTTTTTAGGGTCTTATATCATGTAGTAACCCATTATAGTTAAGATTAGATGAACCCACATCACAAAGTACTTATCTAAATATATATTCATTAAAATTGAGTTTTTAGGGTCCTATCTCAAATAGCAACCCATTACGATTGGGATTAGAATTTCCTCATCATAGATTATAGTTCCATCATGATCTATAGCTCAGTCATATGCATCACAATAGAGGCCACAAGGTGTTATTTCATGTATAAATCCATTTATGATTATGGATAGATGAGCCTCCTTCAAAAAACATAGTTTTAGTTGTGCATCCATTGAGATTTCATCTTATAGAGTCTCCACATATATCTATAGTTATTTCACCATAGATAGCATCAGATATAGGGCATGTTCCTACATAAGATGAGTAGTATGTCCAATTTTTTAGTTGGCCATCATAGTTTATATAGTGATATAGTAGCCATGAGGATGATATGAATAGAGTGATATCTTACATCCCCTTATACTAACACACTACATTAGTGATAGTTTTAGGACTCTAGATAGTTTCTAGCTATAGTAATCACACCCAAGGTAGTATCTTTGAGGTCTCGTACCTCTACACATATAACACATGTTTAGAGAGATTCTCCTACTAAAAGATGGGTCCATAAGAGCCATACAATTGCATCCACTTCTTATAGTTATAGGGAGACCCAAAATGTGGTTTCTAATTCAAAGATTTCAAAGCATTTTGATCCAGGCAACAATTTAGGCGACAATTCGGGTGACAGTTCCACCCCAATTGATGACAAAACTTCTAGGAGCCATAAATTTTTCACCATAGCTCCAATTGACTCACCATTTGAATCATTGGAAATCTAAGAATGAGGATAATGTCATGAAATTACATTGAGCTCAAATAAATGAAGTTTGACCCCCAAAAACCCAATGGAAGTGCCTTAAATTTTAATTTTAATAGTGCAGTCTAAAAATAATAAGTTTCTAAAAATAGTAATTCCTTGAATTCTGTATTGTTTTAAATATTAGAATTCAAACCACTTAATCTCCCTCAAGATTGGTAACCTTCCGCATCCTCCCCATTCTTTCAAAATGTGAAGACAAACATCTCTTCCCAAAGATAAGCATATATTTGTATTGTGATCTTGAGTAATACATCTCTTCTCAGAGAATTCATTGTTACTATGTTATTTATATGCTATTGATATATTTATCAACCAAAACTTCTAAGTTTTGGATTAGTGGTATTAGAGCATTTTATCTTGAGAGTGTATGATCTTGAGGACGAGGTCAGGCTACAAGAAGCTTGGGTGGGAAACAACAGAGCTTCCAAATTTTCCACCTATTCACTCCAAATGAATTCAAATGGCATACAACACTGAGACATCCAATCCTTTCAAGGAAATGGTGAATAAGCCCTCCAATAGCAACAAGCATAGATGCTACAACAATTTTCCCAAATTTTTCAAACACTTCTGATGGGAAATCCTGGCTCTGTAGCTCCACTTCTTGGCTCCTCATCCAGGGAACATCCTTTTAGTGCCTCAACACCCTTCAAGGTCCAAGTAAATTTTGATATTCCTACATTTGAAGGAAAAATCAATGCTGATGCAGTAGAAAATTGGTTGGATCAATTGTCTTCCTACTCCTCTGTAAATAAGTTCACTGATGGAGAAAAGATTACTTTTGCTCTTTTGAAATCAACATTGCCTGTGAAAAACTAGTGGGAAGTGTACAAAAAGAGGTTCAGTACAGATGACATTGGCCTTGAGGTGGAACCTACCTGGGATGATTTTGTGGAAGTGATGAAAGAAAAACACTATCCCATCGGAGCATATGATGATTTGTACATACATTGGCAACAACTTCACCAAGGTAAGGACCAATCTGTTCAAGATTACACAGACACTTTTCATTCTTTGTCTACAAGATTAGGCATTCAAGAAAGTGAGAAACATAAGACTCTCAAATATCATGGTGGACTATAATGGTACATATGGGGGGAAATGGAACTCTTCAATTTGGAAACCCTCAGTGAGGCATACAAATTCATAGTCAAGATTGAATAGAAGCATGGCAGAAAGAATACGAAGAGTCAACCCTTAAAATGGAAAAGTGACAAGGAAGGTCAAACATGAGGCCAAAATTGGAAGCAAAAGGAGTTTCAAGATAAGAAATCCCAGAAAGGGAAGGCTATAAAATGGTGTGATTACCATAAAACTAGAAGTCACTCTAAAGAGGAATGTTGAGCCATCAAGTCATTGCTTTTTGGTCACAATACTTGACATCTACTACTCTGCATCATACACAACCCACAGTCAAAGAGGATAAAGAAGAAATTGTAGATGCTGAGCCTAACACCATTGTCGCTTCATCACAAATTTATGAGGAAAGACTAGATGACAAGGAAAGATTGTTCCACTCCAAATTATGGGTAAAAGGTAAGCCTCTATATTTCATTCTTGATAGTGGGAGTCAAAATAATTTAATCTCTACTATAATTGTGAAAAGTCTAAATCTATCCGTGAAGCCTCATCAAAATCCCTACAATATTGGATGGTTGAGCCCAGGGAGAGACCTCTGTGTCACCAATCAGTGTCTTCTTTCATATGATATAAAACCATTCCAAGATGAAGTATTGTGTGATGTGGTCAATCTAGATGTTTGTGATGTACTCCTTGGTCAGCCATTCATGTATGAGCAACATGGCATCTATGAATCATGAACCTGAAGAATCACCCTCACTCTTGGAACATGGTGCTATAGGGTACCAGAGGTACCACCTCCCACATCTGTCTCCCTGATCAGTGATAAGCAATGCAAGAGATTGGTGGAGAAAATAAAGAAATTTGTTCTCATGGTGGTCAAGCTATAGAAATCCAAGAAGGATGATGTTGCAGTCCTGACTACACAATCAACATAACAACAAAAGCAGTTAGGATGAATCACAAGAGAATATGATGACTTATTCAAGTCACCCACAAGAGTTCCACTACATTTCAAGGTAAAACATTCTATCAATTTGATCCCAAGATCACCTTTGCCTAACAGTCCTATTTATCACAGATCAGTTTTGGAGAATGATGAGATAAAAAGATAGATTCAAGAATTGATCCAAAAGGGTCACATTAGGCTAATCTCTTCACATTGTGGTAGCTCAATTATCTTGGCACTAAAGAAAGATGGAATATGGAGGCTTTGCATTGACTATCGAGCCCTGAATAAAATCTCTATGAAGAATCACTATCCTCTCCCTAGGATTGATGACCTGTTGGACCAAATCTGTGGTGTGAAGTTCTTCACCAAAATTGATCTCAAATCTAGTTATCACTAAATTCCCATCGATCCCACTAATGTCTAGAAGACTGCATTCAAATCTAAGGAAGGGCTCTTTGAATGGTTGGTTATGCCTTTTGGCTTAACTAATGCACCCTCAACCTTCATGAGGATGATGGATGACATCCTATGACCCTTCACCAACTCATTTGTGGTTGTCTACTTAGATGACATACTCATCTATAGAAAAACATGGGAAGAACATTTACAACATGTTTGTAAGGTGCTTCAAACTCTTTGGAAGCACAAGTTGTATGAAAATATTGACAAATGCACATTTGAGATGACAACAATTCAGTACCTCAGGTACGTTGTGAATGAGGAAGGGGTCCATGTTGATCTAGAAAATATTTGGGTTATTCAAGAATGGCCCACAGTAAGGACCCTCACAGAGCTTCGTAGCTTTTTGGATCTTACAAATTTCTACCGCAGGTTTGTTCTTGGATTTTCACATGTTGCTTGGTCACTAACCCATGTGACTAAAGGAGGAGCTAAAGCTACATTTTAGTGGGGTGAGATAAAATAAAGGGAATTTGAGAATTTGAATAACAGACTCTACTCAGCCCCTGTTCTTGCCTTGCCATATTTGCATCAACCTTTTGAGTTGATGACAAATGCATCTGAATATGCCATGGGAGTTGTCATCATGCAACATGGCCATCCTATTGCATATCACAGTGAAACTTTCACTGATACAGTCAGGAAATATCTAACATATGATAAGGAGATCTATGCCATTATGCAAGCCTAAAAACAATGGAAACACTACATCTTAGGGAAAGAAATGGTCATCCACACTGACCATAGACCATTGGAATTCATCTAGACACAAAGCAAACTCCTAAATGAGAGGCATCAAAAGTGGGCCACATATCTTTAAAAATTCCACCTAATAATCAAACACAAAAAGGGGAGCTCAAATATAGCTACAAATTATTTGAGCCACCAACCAAACTGCACTCACAATAGTTCTAGACCTGTGCAAACATGAGACTGCCACTTGGGGTGCTCTGTATGAAGCAGATCCTACCTTTGCTGATACATATCAAGCACTTTAAAAAGGTAAACATGTTTTTGATTTCTATTTTCAAGATAATGTCCTCTATCATATGGGGTACATCTGTGTTCTAGTTGTAGAGCAACAAAAGATGATATGGGAAGCACACTTCAGTAGGACAACTGAACACTTTGGTATTGAAAAGACATTGGTAGTTCTTCAAAAACACTTCTACTGGCCCCATATGTGGAAGGATGTGGAAAGATATCTCAAATATTGCACCCCATGTGTGATAGCCAAGACAACAAATAAGAATCAAGGATTGTACATGCCATTGCTAGAACCAACCAGGTCTTGGGAATCCATCTCAATGGATTTTCTCTCAGGTTTGCCCACTTCAAAACATGGTAAGGACTATATTTTTGTGGTAGTTGATCATTTTTAAAAAATGGCTATCATGATTACTTGTAAGAAAAATATATCTATTGAGGAAACTACTCAACTATATTTTAGTCATGTATGGCTCCATTTTGGTCTCCCCAAGTCCATTATCTTAGATCAAGATAGCAGGTTCCTGAGCATCTTTTGGTCCACTCTATGGAAGATGATGGATACTAAGCTGATGAAGTCCACAGCCTTCCATCCATACACTAATGGTCAAACAGAGGTGGTAAACCACTTTTTCACATGATTTAGATGTATCACTCCAAACATCTATGCACATGGGATGAGGGACTTCTTTTCATACAAATGAATACAATCGGGCACTGCACAACTTAACCAAGCACAGTCCATTCCATGTATATTTTGGGTTACAACCCATGGCACCAATTGATATAGCTATTCCATTTTCCATCATGGAATACACACCTCATGGAAGATCTAAGGTAGCAAAATCAACAAATTTTATTGAACAAATGCAACACATCTAGCAACAAGTTCATGACATCTTGGAGAAGATGAATCAGAAGCATAAGCAGTGCCATGACAAACATAGGATTGCACATTATTTTACTATGGGTGACAAGGTTTGGTTGTGGATTCAAAAGGAACAACTTGCAGGCCCACACAGAAAGATTTGGCCTTTGTGATATGGTCCCTACACCATCACTAGAAGAGTTGGAGAAAATGCTTTTGAGTTGAACCTACCAGCCTACCTTGGTCTGCATACAATATTCAATGTGGAGCTCCTCAAACCATATCACCCACCTCTCTTGGACACTTTAGTTGTAGCAAAAAAACTGGTCATTGATGAGCTTGATCCACAGAGTTTTGCTCCAGTGGAAGAGGATCAGATTGTGGATACCTGGATGAAGACAACATGAGGACGCTCTATTCCGCTTTATCGAGTGGTTAAAAGGGGCCAGCTAAGCCATCAAGGTGAGTGGCTCATAGAAAATCAAATCAAGAAACAACTACCACACTTGATGGGGAACATTGACATAATGGGGACCATTTATTTTCAAGGAGGGAGGAATGATCCAAGCAACAATTTAGGTGATAATTCGGGTGATAGTTCCACCCTAATTGATGAAAAAACTTTTGAGAGCCATAACTTTTGTACCGTAGCTCCAATTGACTCATCGTTTGAACCATTGGAAAGATAAAAATGAGAAGAACATCATGAAATGGCATTGATATTTTTTTAATGAAGTTTTATCCCCAAAAACCCAATGGAAGTGACTCTAATTTCAATTTTAATAGTGCAGTCTAAAAATAGTAAGTTTCAAAAAATAATAATTCCTTGAATTCTGTATTGTTTTAAATCTTTGAAGTCAAACCACTTAATCTCCCTTGAGATTGGTGACCTTCCACATCCTCCCCATGATTTAAAAATGTGTATAAATGAAGAGGTAACTTGAAATGTGAAGATAGACATCTCTTCCCAGAGATAAACATATATTTGTATTGTGATCTTGAGTAATACTACATCTCTTCTCAGAGAATTCATTGTTACTGTGTTATTTCTATGCTATTAAGATATTTATCAACCAAAAATTATAATTTTTGGATGAGTGGTATTAGAGTGGTGTGTCTTGAGAGTGTATGATCTCGAGGATGAGGTCAGGCTACAAGAAGCTTGGGTGGGAAACAATAGAGCTTCCAAATTTTCCACCTATTTGCTCCAAATGAATTCAAATGGCAGATGACACTGAGACATCTGATACTTTCAAGGAAATGGTGAATGAATCCCTCCAACAACAACAAGCATAGATGCTATAACATATTGCCCAAATTCTTCAAACACTTCTGATGGGAAATCTTGGCTCCATGGTTCCACTTTTGGGCTCCTCATCCAGGGAATGTCCTTTCAGTTCCCCAACACCCTTCAAGGTCTAGGTAAAATTTGATATTCCTATATTTGAAGGAAAAATCAATGTTGATGTAGTAGAAAATTGGTTGGATCAACTGTCTTCCTACTTCTCTGTAAATAAGTTCACCGATGGAGAAAAGATTACTTTTGCTCTTTTGAAATCAACATTGCCTGTGAAAAACTAGTGGGAAGTGTACAAAAAGAGGTTTAGTATAGATGACATTGGCCTTAAGGTGGAACCTACTTGGGATGATTTTGTGGAAGCAGTGAAAGAAGAACACTATCCCATCGGAGCATATGATGATCTGTACATACAGTGGCAACAACTTCACCAAGGTAAGGACCAATATGTTAAAGATTACATAGACACCTTTCATTCTTTGTCTACAAGATTGGGCATTCAAGAAAGTGAGAAACATAAGACTCTCAAATATCATGGTGGACTACAATGGTACATATAGGGGGAAATAAAACTCTTCAATTTGGAAACCCTCGGTGAGGCAAACAAATTTGCAATGAAGATTGAACAGAAGCATGGAAGAAATAATATGAAGAGTCAACCCTCAAAATGGAAAAGTGACAAGGAAGGTCAAACACGAGGCCAAAATTGGAAGCAAAAGGAGTTTTAGGATAAGAAATCCTAGAAAAGGAAGGTTGGAAAATGGTGTGATTACCACAAAATTGGAAATCACTCCAAAGAAGAATGTCGAGCCATCAAGTCATTGCTCTCTGAGTCACAATACTCGACATCTACTACACTGCCTCATACACAACCCACAATCAAAGAGGAGGAAGAATAAATTTTAGATGTTGAGCCTAACACCATTATCATTTCATTGCAGACCCATGAGGAAGGACTAGATGACAAGGAAAGATTGTTCCACTCCAAATTATGGGTAAAAGGTAAGCCTCTACATTTCATTCTTGATAGTGGGAGTCAAAATAATTTAATCTCTACTAAAGTTGTGAAAAGTCTAAATCTATCCATGAAGCCTCATCTAAAGCCCTAAAGTATTGGATGGTTGATCCTAGGGAGAGACCTTCGTGTCACCCATCAGTGTCTTCCTTCATATGCTATAAAACCATTCCAAGATGAAGTCTTGTGTGATGTGGTCAATCTATATGTTTGTGATATACTCCTTGGTTAGCCATTCATGTATGAGTGACATGGCATCTATGAATCATGAACCCAAAGGATCACCCTCACTCTTGAAACAGTATGTTATAGGGTACAGAGGTACCACCTCCCACATCTGTCTCTCGGATCAGTGCTAAGCAATGCAAGAGATTGGTGGAGAAAACAAAGTAATTTGTTCTCATGGTGGTCAAGCCACAGAAATCCAAGAAGGCTGATGTTGCAGTCCTGACTACACAATCAACACAATAATAGAAGTAGATAGGATGAATCACAGGAGAATATGATGACTTATTCAAGTCACCCATAGGAGTTCCACTACATTTCTAGGTAAAACATTCTATCGATTTGATCCTAGGATCACCTTTGCCTAATAGTCCTATGTATTGTAGATCAATTTTGGAGAATGATGAGATAAAAAGATAGATTCAAGAATTGATCCAAAAGGGTCACATCAGGCCAAGCTCTTCACCTTGTGGTAGCCCAATTGTCTTGGCACTGAAGAAATATGGAACATGGAGGCTTTGTATTGACTATCGAGCCTTGAATAAAATCTCTGTGAAGAATCGCTATCCTCTCCCTAGGATTGATGACCTACTGGACCAGCTCCGTGGTGTGAAGTTCTTCACCAAAATTGATCTCAAATATGGTTATCACCAAATTCCCATTGATCCCACTGATGTCTGGAAGACTGCATTCAAATCTAAGGAGGGGCTCTTTGAATGGTTGGTTATGCCTTTTGGCTTAACTAATGCACGTGCAACCTTCATGAGGATGATGGATGACATCCTACAACCCTTCACCAACTCATTTGTGGTTGTCTACTTAGATGACATACTAATCTCTAGTAGAACATGGGAATAACATTTGCAACATGTTCGTAAGGTGCTTCAAACTCTTTGAGAGCACAAGTTGTATGCAAATCTTGACAAATGCACATTCAGGATGACAACAATTCAGTACCTTAGGTACGTTGTGAATGAGGAAGGGGTCCATGTTGATCCAAAAAATATTTAGGTTATTCGAGAATGGCCCACACCAAGGACCCTCACAGAGCTTCTCAGCTTTTTGGGTCTTGCAAATTTCTACCGCAGGTTTGTTCTTGGATTTTCACATGTTGCATGGTCACTAACCCAAGTGGCTAAAGGAGGAGCTAAAGCTACATTTCAGTGGAGTGAAATACAACAAAGGGAATTTGAGAATTTGAAGAATAGACTCTACTCAACCCCTATTCTTGCCTTACCATATTTGCATAAACCTTTTGAGTTGATGACAGATGCATCTAAATATGCCATGGGAGTTGTCATCATGCAACATGGCCATCCTATTGCATATCACATTGAAACTTTCATTGATACAATTAGGAAATATCCAACATATGATAAAGAGTTCTATGCCATTGTACAGGACTATAAACAATGGAAACACTACATCTTAGGGAAAGAAATGGTCATCCACACTAACCACAGACCATTGGAATTCATCTAGATGCAAATCAAACTCTGAAATGAGAGGCATCAAAAGTGGGCCACATATCTTTAGCAATTCCACTTGATAATCAAACATAAAAAGGGGATCTCAAATATAGCTATAGATTGTCTGAGCCACCCACCAATTACTGCACTCACAATAGTTTTGGACCTATGCAGACATGAGACTGCCACTTGGGGTGCTCTGTATGAAGCAAATCTTGCCTTTGCTGATACATATCAAGCACTTAAAAAATGTAAACATGTTTTTGATTTATATTTGAAATATAATGTCCTCTATCATATGGGTCACATTTGTGTTCTAGTTTTAGAGCAACAAAAGATGATATGGGAAGCACACTTTAGTAGGACACCTGGACACTTTGGTATTGAAAAGACATTGGCAGTTCTTCAAAAACACTTTTACTAGCCCCATAAGTGAAAGGATGTGGAAAGATATCTCAAATATTTCACCCCATGTGTGATAGCCAAGCCAACAAATAAGAATTAAGGATTGTACACACCATTGCCAGAACCAACCAGGCCTTGGGAATCCGTCTCAATGAATTTTTTCTTAGGTTTGCCCACTTCAAAACATGGTAAGGACTATATTTTTGTGGTAGTTAATCATTTTTCAAAAATAGCTATCATGATTGCTTGTAAGAAAAATATATCTACTGAGGAAACTACTCAACTATATTTTAGTCATGTATGGCTCCATTTTGGTCTCCCCAAGTCCATTGTCTTAGATTGAGATAGGAGGTTTCTAAGCATCTTCTGGTCCACTCTATGGAAGATGATGGATACTAAGCTGATGAAGTCCACAACCTTCCATCCACAGACTAATGGTAAAAAAGAGGTGGTAAAATGCTTGATTGTTCACATGATTTGGATGTATCACTCCAAACATCCACACACATGGGATGAGGGACTTCTTTCCATACAACATGGATACAATCGGGCACTTCATAGCTTGACCAAGCACAGTCCATTCCAAGTATGTTTTTGGTTCCAACCCCTGGCACCAATTGATATAGCTATTCCATTTTCCACCATGGAATACACACCTCATGGAAGATATAAGGTAGCAAAAGCAACAAAGTTTATTGAACAAATGCAACACATCTAGCAATAAGTTCATGACATCTTGGAGAAGATGAATTAGAAGTATAAGCAACACCATGGCAAACTCAAGATTGCACACCATTTTGATTTGGGTGACAAGGTTTGGTTATAGCTTTAGAAGGAACAACTTGTAGGCCCACATAAAAAGATTCAGCCTCTACACTATGGTCCCTACACCATCACTAGAAGAGTTGGAGAAAATGCTTTTGAGTTGAACCTACCAACCTACCTTGGTCTGCATCCAATATTCAATGTGGAGCTCCTCAAACCATATCACCCACCTCTCTTGGACACTTCAGTTATATTAGAACAACTAGACATTGATGAGCTTGATCCACAGAGTTTTGCTCCAGTGGAAGAGGATCAGATTGTGGATACCTAGATGAAGACAACAAGAGGATGCTCTATTTCGCTTTATCGAGTGGTCAAAAGGGGCCATCTTAGCCATCAAGGTGAGTGGCTCATAGAGAATCAAATAAAGAATCAACTACCACACTTGATGGGGAACATTGATGCAATGGGTACCATTTATTTTCAAGGAGGGAGGAATGATCCAAACAACAATTTAGGTGATAATTTGGGTGACAGTTCCACCCCAATTGATGATGGAACTTCTGGGAGCCATAGCTTTTGCAACGTAGCTCCAATTGACTTGCCGTTTGAACCATTGGAAAGATAAGAATGAGGATAACATCATGAAATGGCATTGAGATTTGATCAATTAATTTTGACCCCAAAAAACCCAATAGAAGTGTCTCAAATTTCAATTTTAATATTGCAGTCTGAAAATAATAAGTTTCTAAAAATAGTAATTCCTCAAATTCTATATTGTTTTAAATCTTAGAAGTCAAACCACTTAATATCACTTGAGATTGGTGACCTTCCACATCCTCCCCATGCTTTTAAAATGTGTATAAATGAAGAGGTAACTCAAAATGTGAAGACAGACATCTCTTCCCAGAGATAAGCATATATTTGTATTGCGATCTTGAGTAATACTACATCTCTTCTCAGAGAATTAATTGTTACTATGTTATTTCTATGATATTAAGATATTTATCAACTAAAACTTTTGAGTTTTGGATCACATTTTCAACATACAAAGATTTTAGAATTATGGTCTCAACCTCTCTATCATGTTTCATGATCATGCACATTACCTGTCCTTAATACAGGACACTATGATAGGGAGTCTCCCATGAGACTCATTGGTTAGTATAATCTCTTCTCAGCCTTACTTGTATATAACTTATTTTTAATTACTTGTACATAATCTCCTTATGATTGTTTGTAGATAACTTATTTTAAAATACTAAAAATAATACAAAATTTAAAAATAGAAAAACATTTAAAAATTCAAAAACATTTCAATTATATGCATTATCCATGCTTTACATTTCTAGTACATGCTAAACTTACATTTTCTATTCTATGTTATTTTTTGTTAATTTATCTATATTACCATGATTCACTTGATCTTGTTTGAGTGTGTGTACTGACATCCATATCCATGATTGCTTCACTCTATCCATTGAGGGGGAATCCTAATTCTACATTTGAGACATATATCGATATATCTATTCATCGAGGGCATCTTATACATGACTACACCATCTAGGTTATGTCATTCCTACACCAAACTCTAGTTATCATGATGATGTACACTATTTACTAGCTTACATAGATTACTCTATTGACATTCACTAGTATATAGAATTTGTGTATTTATTAGCATCTACATAGTCTTGTACTCCATGTCTTGAATACTTTCACTTCTTTATTTGATTAGTTAAATGTGATTGTATTTCTAGCATTTACATGCTTTCCTTTCTTAATTTTTTTAGCTAGATGTGATTGCATTTATCAGTTCCTATTTGTCTCTTATGTGTGCCTTAGGACATTTGATAATATACTTTGCTTCTAATCTTATGTGTGCCTTAGGATATTTACCAATGTGTTTTGTATGTACTCTTCTATGTGATTATGGATTTCATGCCAACCTTGCTTGATTCCAATTATATGTTTATGTAGCATTTGAACATGCCTTGTATGATTGCTTTCTACTTTGAGTAACATGTGCCCATGTCCCTTGTTTTCTTGGCCCCTTGGACAGTCTTGTATGCTTCTTTCTTCTTGCCTTGTGTGCTTGTTGCTTTTTTTCTTTTCAGTTGTTTACAATGCCATGATCCACATCATGCACTATATTGCTTTCTTGGATGCCATGATGGACATCATTATCCATCCTTCCTTGACAACTAAAAACTAATAACTAACCAGACTTATAATTCTAGTTCTTTATATTACACATGATATTACATTGTTATATCCATCTAGGTATACCCTTGTTGATCTAACAATCTCCATTACAAACCATGCTATATCTTGAGATTTCTTATCACTTATCATTGTTATATCATGTATTTTGTAGCATAACACACTTTTAGGGATCTTTATTTTGAGGGAAATTATTGTAGGGTTTTCATTCCTACCCTAAAAATAGGGAAAAATAAATATGGGTTTTGTCATAGAGATCATAGCTCCTATAGGCCAAGAAATAGCTTTTAAAACACCCAAAACAATATCCACATTTCAAAATTGGTAGAACAAACTAGGTAGATAGTGATAATTATAGAAAAATCATTAGAATCAACATATGAAAAGAGCACCAAGATTTGAATATATCACTAAATAGTAGGGTTTCCCAATTTGGTGTTCTTATCAACAACAACAAAGAAACCATATTTTTTCAAAAACATATATAAACATAAGTATAGTTATAGTTTTGTCAACGATAGTTAAATTTAGAATAAATAGTTTTAGTATAGTTTTTCTCAAGAGAATCTAGATATAGGGGGCATCATGCACAGTATGATGGCTCTTGATTCTGATTTTATATTAGGTAGTTGGTATAACTTCCAAATTAAAATCCATGTTTTAGACACTAGTGATTAGGGGTAATGTGTGAAGCATATTTGAATTCTTTTCTTTCTAAGATTAGTACATTACCTATGTATTCTTAGTAGTTGTGTGCCGTATTACATATACAAGTGGTTGGCATCATTTCAGAGTGGTTTTCATATAATCTTAGTTCCCAATTTTAGAGTGGATTTCATACAAGCATAATATCCAACTTTCAGAGGGGCCAAGAGTGGCCTAGTTCTTAGTACACATTCAACTATCCATGCCACATTGTCAGATTATAAAGCATTCATAGGCTTCAGGAGCCATCTCATAAAACACACATTTCATACTAGTATCATTTTATAGCTTTAATTATTATGGAACCAATGGATCCAAAGGATTATCTATCCTTTATATTCTTAAGCCACCTACTCAAAGGGATTGGACACGTAGTCCAAACATCAATTAGTACACACATGATCACATAGATTGACATAGTGGGTGATGATAGAGAAACAGGGCTAGCCTTTGCATTCTTGAGCCACTATGAGGGAATTGAGTACTCAAATCCATTTATAATATTACTTTTGGTACACCATCATTCACCACATACACAACATCACTCAAGATAACTCAACATCATAATAGGTTTTATATTGGTTTGCATACCTAGTGAGGTGTATTCATTCCTTTCTCTTCCTTTCTCTCTCTTACTCAAGTTTGTATGTTATTATTATAGACATAGTGTGTCTAGTAATATTTAATCTGCTCTTTGTTTTATTTTTTAGATTTACACTTCACAACATGCTCTCTCTATGAACACCCAACATCACATAGCTTCATGAGCTTCACCCTTGCAATTAAGTTTAGGTACTCTTTCTATTTTTCCTTTATCCTAGTATTTCACTTTGTTTCATCACTATAATAAATGGGGGAGGCAAATGTAGTCATATAAAATGTGAAAATTGGTAGCTTGAGTGTGGATTGTGACACCCAACCCATAGGTCCCTCTTACATGCTCTCATGACCCTTATAAATACCTTTTTGCTTATTCCTAGTCATCCATAGACTTTTGAGGCCTAATTATAGCTCATTTAGGCTGCATTTCCTATGATAATTCCATCCCCCTAGGTCTTACACTTGTAGGACAATATTACCCAACTCAGAATATAGCATCAGAACCTAGGGTGTTTATTTTTTATGCTCTAACTCAAGTTCATTTTCAGCTCCAATGGTCACTTCCTTCTAGTTCCTACCCTTCTTGTCAACCTAACATGAATACATTGAACCCATGACCAATAGATATATATAAGATCCCATTTAAAGTTCATTTATAAGGGGTTGGAAAATATTACCAAAGTAAGAAATAATAAAAGTAACAGTACTAAGGTAAATTTACCTATTCTCTACATATAGCCATCCAATATAAATACAAGTATATCCAAATCCTCACACCAGTCCCTAGCCACCTCAAGCACACCTAGTTTAGCATTTTTGCATCCACATAACACTATTTCACAAAGCACATCAAGTGGGAGAACTACATATGGCTTGATACCTCTTCAGAGTATTGGTATGTAGGCAACATGCTAACACAATGGGTATTGATACATGTTCAATGCATCATACACACACTAACCCCACTTCTTTTTAAAGTTTTATAAAACATAATGAAGTCTAGGGTTTAAATACTAATTCAACTCTATAAGGAGTTTCATATACTTTTAGTAGTCAAAATTTTAGAGGTAGGCTCACATAGGGACAATGAATAAAACTTAGAAAAATCAAGTCTTTGGGATAATAGTAGAAGAAAAGGACTATAAAATCAGTCCCTAGGGTGTCTTATTTTAGTGCTCCTATTCGTTCACAAAATGAAAGCTAGATCCTAATTTGTGACACTATCCTAATCGTGTATAATAAATTCTAAACCCTGTCTCAACCATTTCAACACATTTTTAGCTAAGTCTTATTTTCTCTCTATTTATTACTATTTATAAAAGGTTAAAAATACAAAAATATATATATATACAGTTTGGTAGTTAAATTATTTCAATATTATTCACTAATTTAGTCATTATTGACCCTTAACTAAAATAGGAATTAAACTCTAATATTCCAAAAATAGTTAAATCAAGAAGCATGACTCACTATAGATAGTAATGAGAGAAGTAAAAAATAAATAGACACCTATGATTTGAGAGTCAAATAAAGGTTAAGAAGATTTGATACGCAAGCTAAGTACTCATGTACATGTCAATATATGAAAGATCTAATGAAGAAGAGAAAGGTTTGTAGAACATTATGAAAGATCTAATGAACCCTATGAGATAGTGGAAGTGAACTTTAAATGAGGTTTTAATGCTTTAAGGGTGCCCTAATGGAGTGAGAAGAACAATTATTAAGTTCATGTCAAACTTTCTCTAATGACCACTTACACCCATAATTTGAGAAGGCAGTCCTAAACATGTGTGTGTTTGTAAAGTGAAGGGTTTTGGGCAAATTGAAAAGGATCTAAACTCTTAATAGTACAAAAAAATCATTAAAAGGTTAAATTATTGGCAATTGAAGTCATAAATTCCAAAAAATTCACTCAAAATATATTATGATCACCTACAAGTTGTTTTAGTAAGTAGGTTGATTATATGCTTGAAAAGAAGATAAAATGCATAGTGATTGGTTTGGGTTTTGAAGAATTAATGAACAATTTCAAGGAGTTAATTGAAATTCAAGGTGAATAGGGACAAGGTTTAGAGAAAAATGAGCAAATAATGGTCACTCAAACCATGCATACATAAAGGGAAAAAAAACCTAAAGGTTTGCCTACCTAGAATGAAGATAATCTGCATGTTTTGAGAAATATTAGGTCACTATGAAAGGAGACAAGTCATATGGATGATATTCTAATGCTAATATCACATTATATCATTTAGATTCAAGTGAGAAATTATGGAATGATGATAAACCCTATCTAGGCTTGATAAGCCTAACACTTCACAAGCAAACCCATATGAACAATCATGGAAAGCGTGGCTTATTGAGGGTAAAGTGGAAGTATGATAGTTTTGATAAGTTCATAGATATAGTACAGATCCTTCAAGAGCATCCATAAATAGAGGAAGGTAAAGAAAGTGTCACTTTAGCCTTTAAGACCTCCTCAAGCTCCTTTCATGTAGGAATGCTATCCAAAGATAAAAAATCACTCACTTGTTGTGACCTTAACCTAATGCATGGAGATAAATGACTTTTAGAGGAGTTAATAAGGTCCCTACACTATAAAATTCTATAATTGGTTTTAGTTTGGACCTCTATCCTGCATGAATAATGCTTAAGAACTTAGATCCCTCTCTAATGGTATGTTTCCAATTCAAGAGTCAACTTTTTGCACTCACAGTAATATGGATAGGATGCATGGGAACCTAAGGCCCTAGGAGAATTTATGAGGGTTATGTACTTGAAAATTTTGGTCTTGGTTCAAGGATTGATGCCCCAGAGCTTATGAATAATTGCTAAGAACCAAAGTAATTTTAAACCCTCCTAAAACCCTATTAAAGACCCAATGTGGAATATTGGTCTCCAAATAATATGAGACAACCTATTTTTATCCTTTAACCTACTAAATATTTTTCTCTAAGTAAATTCTCAAGGTTTACTCCATTTGTACTTGCATCTATATGGATTGCATAAAATACACTATTTTGAAAGGTTTTTAGTGTTTTGTAGGGTTTTAAGTAGTGGAAAAATTGAAAACTATTGGAATACATAATTTGTGATGTGTTACACCTATTAAAACCTAAAAATCCATACAATAAATCTTATAAGTTATCAAATAAACCTCATTTTTCAAGGCAATCTTTAACAAGTTCAAAAAGAGAATAGGTTTCAAGGCCATTTCATTGTTATCACACTTCCACAGGGTTTGAGGACCTTAAATTTGGCATGGAGGTTGATGATAGTATATGGAAAGTGAATCAAATTATTTTTGTTTTTTTCACATGTGTAGGAGATATATGGAGCATAAAATTAGTCTACTAGGTAAGGAGGCCTAATTAAGACCTAATTGGGAGAAGAGAACAATAATAAAAAGGTACTTCTACTCACTCTCAGGACCTAAAAATTTACATGGAGTTGTAAAGACATACTAGGTACTCAAATATCTATTAATTTTAATAGTATAAAATATAAACCATCCTAAACAAGGAGGTTTATAGGATTTTAGGGCTAAAAAGAAGAGAGGCCTAATTAGAGCAAAAGGTGCAAAATGGAGTCTTCAATAGAGTTTAATGATTCCAAATGAGTTATTTCAGGTCTAATATTATGTTAATAGGCCATCCATGGAGATAAAATTCATTGGAGAATATGAACTCAAATGAACTCAAATTTTGATCCACTTGGACAAGGCTACACATGGTGGATGAAAGGGTTTCAAGACACCTAAACATATGAATGATGATTGCCACTAAAATGTTAGACCAAAGGAATTTATAAATTCATGATAGGTGAAAAATAAGTTTTATTAAATTATTTCATGGTTAATTTATGATGAATAAGCCCATTTTTCATTATTATTATGTAAAGAAGGGTTATTTTCAAAGAGATGACCAAGGTGTCAAGTTAAATTTCTAACTCTTATGCTATATGGATAATGGAGCATATTTAGAGGAGAGACACATGTACTCAAGGACCTATTTAAATATTTTATAACTCCTTAATGTTTTAAAATCTTATTTGGACACTTGGCACTCTCTTTCCTCTATGCCCCCCTCTCTCTCTTCTTCATTTCTCTATATAAGTTATCACTTTTGTCCTTATAAGACATCCATAAGATGGTATGGTGAAGACCTACTGAATTGAATATTTATTTTACCTC
The DNA here is from genome assembly GCA_037957365.1 of Torreya grandis. Classification (NCBI taxonomy): domain Eukaryota; kingdom Viridiplantae; phylum Streptophyta; class Pinopsida; order Cupressales; family Taxaceae; genus Torreya; species Torreya grandis. The sequence continues at coordinate 1,062,356 of JARHVA010001657.1, read as the reverse complement.
TAAAACAAAGATTAAAAATAGTTTTCATTTTTAAAATTCTTCCATAAGTGTGTAAATTGTCTCATTAATGAGTATCAAGTGATAGTTCTTTTTCCTTGTACTTATCTATCTCTTTCATGCTTAGTGTGAGTAATCTACTTTCTAACAGGTCTTATGAAGTGTAATTGATATATTTGTATGATTTAAGTGCATAAGAGGACTATTATAGTCTATTATCAAACCTTTTGAACATCTCCCTTGAGAATTACTTTGCATTCTACCTTTATAGTGAAGTATTGTGTTAGGAAAACCTTGAGTTTGAAATCAGATTTTTAGTTGTTCTTTCATATTGTAGGTTTGAGTAAGTTTTGGATTTCTTTTATGGTGCATCACCTCCATTATATTAGTTTTGATCTCATGTTATCCCTTTTCCTTCAAATCAAATAGGTTAGCGTGTAGTGGTAGGTGTTGTGTAATTAATCTAGCCCTTCAATCTAGAGATTCACCTCTAAGAATTATCACCCATAACATATGATGTGTTTCAATATTATATCAAATTTAAGGATGCTAGAGTATCCCTCCATAGGGTGTAATTTTTTATTGATAACAGAGCCTAAGCTTAAGGTATCATGTAAAAAATAATTCAAAAATTGCCTCATCATTTCAAAAATGACCAAACAAAGGTGTTTCATGTTGCTCCCATGGGATTAATTATGGATATGTGATATCAAGTGTCAAAATGAGATTTTAATGAAAAAGGTTCATTAAGTATAGGTATCTAAAGTGACTAAATATGGATACTATTTCATTGTCAAAAGAGTCTTACTCTAACTCCTAAGAAGATTCACTTTAGAAATGAGTGGTATTTACATGAAATGGATTAAACCCTATGCTATGGAAGGCTATATTGGTTTTTAACATGATAGGTTTGATTAATCCTTGTTCTTGAAGTCCAAGGCCCTTGCCTTTAATGTTAATTATTTTACATATAATGTAATTTTCTATGGGGTATTGGTTATTTACAAAATAAGTAGCTAGTTTATTAGAGTAAAGCTAAGAAGGATTCAAATCTTCAATTTGTTCATCATAAAGAAGGCCACCTTCTACCCACATGATTGTCCAAATTTTTCAATTTTTTTGAGTATTTATTTGATAGTAGGGCCTATCATGATTAGGTGGAGACATATGAATTGTGTTGGTGCAATTAGAATATTTAATTTCATATTCACCTATGCCTATCTTATTGGTAATATGATTGTCATTGATGTCAAAAGGGAGATTATTGGCATTATGGATGTCATTGATATTTAGAGATAAGTATGGTGATTTGAGAATATACAAGATATCCTATTATAGGTCAAGGATTATTGGAGTGATTATGTGCATGAGTGAAAATCATCCAGTTCTTCATTTTTTTCATCTAGACATTTTGGGTCTATGACAGGAAAATTTGAATAGTTAGTTTGCTAATGTCACCATTGCCATGTTTGAATGAGTCTAAGGGAGTTAGTCATATGGTTATGATCCCATTATTCCCTAGTTATTATGTAATAGATTTGAATTTATGTAATGAAGTATGGTATAAGATATGAGGACAAAGTTGGCTACTTAGAATTAAAACTAATTTTTTATACTTAGACAAATTTACAAAAGGGTTCAAGTAGAGCCAATGAATCATGATTATGAGGTCAACATTCAAACACATGAAGGTGTCAAGAAAAAATTATCATATGGGTTTATTCATTTTTATGCCAAATTTTTATGCACTAAATTTTAGGTCATGTGATGTAGCATGACAAAAGATATGCATGTGCAAAGTTGGGATCCCAAGAATTTTGATAGTGTTTTCCCACACTTATCCAAATTGTATCTTTTAAGAAAATATAAGAAGGAATTTTGATTATTTCATATCTTACATGTATGAAGGTTTCACGAGCAGATGGATAAATGAATGGAATTTCCTATGTGAGAGGATATTATGTGCTAAAATTCAAGTCATGTGATTAAATACAATAAAAGTTATTTAAGTACAAATTTGGCCTTCCAGATAGTTCTACACATTGTTGGCTTTTTGGTAAAGGAATCTAAGTGAGAATATTAATGGCATTATATGTTACATGCATAAAGGTTTCAATAGTTGTTTAATATATGGTTGGATTCTCCTATGTGAGGGAATCATATCATAAAAAAAGATATATCTATCCAAAGTTAACCTTACAATAATATTGAAATGGTCCCCATACTTAGTTAAATATACACAAGGTAATGTTCAATAAACTCTCAAAGAGATCAATGAAGCACATTTTCTCCAAGATGTTAGGATGTAATGAAATGAGGATAACTGGTCAAAGTTCAATGTTAAGTAGAGATAAAGATCAAGCTTGTCAGAAGATCTAATGTTTAGCACTTAATTGTAAATTAAATATCTAAAAAAGCATAGCAAAGTTAATTTATCAAAGGCACCTATGAGTAAACATGTTACTAATAAGTATCATAGTCATGAAGATTGCACAATAAATCTATGGATCAGTTTAAATTCAATTAGTCAATGAGAAATGTGGGAATGTTAGGTGTCTCAATAGTGGGAATTAACAACAATGTGTAGAAGGCACACACTAATGCCAAGTGCCACATTCATGAGAGCTCATTAGAGATAAAGTTTGATCTTGTCAGAAGATTGAATAGTGAGTGATTGATCATGAAATGAAGATATAATAGATCAAGTAGACTCAATGGGATAAAGTGCTCAATGTTTAATGATATAGAGGTGAGTTAAAGTATGTGTTACTTTTAATACCTAATGACACATGGGAGCTAGGATAAAAAGATCTAATGGACACGTTTTAAAGTTGAAAAGTTAAAGTTTAAAAGTGTACAAATATCTAATGGAGTGGGTATCTTGTCATAACTTGATCTAAAAAATGTGTTTTAAAGTTGAGAAAATTAAATGAGGATCATTGGATCATGGCACAAAAAATAATATCTATGGTCAATATTTAAAGATATGATCATCCTAATGGTGAAGCCATGGAACATGTATGTAAGATGCATTATATGACACAAACAATGATATTGATCATTAGGATCAATCAAAATTGTGTAACAAGGCATGTGCATAAAAACTAGAGCCTAATATTTTTCATATATAGTAAAATACCAAGAATCATGGTGGTGAAGAATGACTTTAAGATGTAGTAAACTTACTATTCAAGAAATATGAACTGAGTCTAGAATTGGTGTGATGTGTTAGAAGAATAAGTGTGGACATAGAGAAGATGCAAGAACCCTAGATCAAATGCTTATATATATGACATATAAAATATAGTAGGAGATTATTATTGTTATTTTGGAAGTAGTTGAATTATTTCAAATATAAAATATAGAGGCACAGAGGTAGAGTGAGAGATAGAGATGAAGCATGTCAAATAGAGATATATATATAGACACAAAGATAGAGGGGTATAATGGAAGAAAAGAGAGATGAAGTGTAGAGAATGAGAAATTATAGACCAAACCTATAATATACAAGAGAGAAATGGATTCATTTATGAGTCTATATTATAATCTAGAGTTATAGCTCCATATAGATCTGATTAGTGGGTGTCATTAGATAAGATGATTTGGTGCTCAGTTAGGGAGTGGTGTTTCCTTAGAGTTGGTGCTCTTAAATCAGGGGATTGGTGTATCCTTAGGGTTGGTTCCCTTAAATGTGTAACTAGTGAGGTTTTATTTATGAGGCTAAATTAGAATAGTAGATTATAGCAGTTGTTTTTCACCATGGTTTTTCTTATATTGGGTTTTCCACCTATACATATGGTGTTATGTGTTTTTGTTTATGTGATCTCTACATATATGTTTTATTATGCATTAAAAGTGTTAAAGGACTAAGTTTAATCAATCTACTAATTCAACCCCCTCTTAGTAGATAGTTATGTTCTAATAGTTGGTATCAGATCACTAGTTCCTTAGAAGAAGCTTAATCAACTCAAGTAGATCTTGACTAGTGAACACAAATGGCTAGTCAAGAAGGCTCTTCCTCAAACAAAGAACCTATCTTTTATGGATAAAAATATGCATTTTGGAGCATAACAATGGAAGCATATGTATCTTCATTAGGGTTTGATTTATGGATGTCTATTGTAAATGGGTATACAACTCCTACTACAACTCCTACTGATCAGGCTACCAATAAGACATATGGGAGAAATGATAAGGTAAAAAATGTTATTTTATGTAGATTGTCTAAATCAGAGTTTGTCAAAGTGATGCATTGTCAAAATCCACAAGATATTTGGAATAAATTAAAGAGTATATATGAAGGTGATGATAAGGTAAATTATGCAAAGATACACACGTATAAAAGTAAGTCTAAAAGTCTTAAAATGACTGATGAAGAGAAAATTATAGACTACCTCCTTAGAGTAGATGAAATAGTCAATGTAATTGGAGGCTTTGGAGAAGAGATGAAATAATTAATCATTGCCAAAAATATCTTAAGATCTCTACCATCAAGGTATAACTCTAAAATCTATACAATAAAGGAAGCAAGAGATTTAGATAAGGTCACTGCAGATGAGTTGCATGGAACCTTCACAGCTTATGAGATGAGAATGGGATAAACAATTATCTTTAAAAGAGAAGATGCCTTCAAAACATCCAAGTAATTAAAAGTATAAGCATCTACATCTAGATCTGAGGAGACTGATGAATCCACCAACAATGTCAGAAGATTAAGAAGAGGGTCTAGAAAGTACAAAGGTAAGTTACCCTTTAAATTCTTTAACTATGGTAAGGTAGGGTATTTCTCTACTAAATAACCTTAAAAAAAAAGGATAACTCTAATCAAGAAGAGGATTGTGAAAATATGAAACCCCAAAACTTCAAGAGGAAGAACTTATTTAAAAATAAGAAGGGTCTATACACAATAGAAGATAGTGATTCATTGGATGATATTGATAGTTTAGATGATGACCATGATTTTACCTTTGTAATTGAGGGAAATAAGTCTTATTCATGGCATCAAGATTAAATTCTATAGATCATGAAAAATGAGAAGTTACATACTCTAATGAAGAAGAGGAAGGAGAAGTGGATCTAGAGTATGAATTGATCTATGCTCTAGATGATATTAACATGATGAGAAAAGAGAACTCAAGGTAGAATAAGTTAGCACAAAGGGAAATTGAAAAACTATCCAAAGGTCTTTAAAAATATGATTAGATGGTAGTTATGTTAAAGACACAAGTTGAAGAGGCTAAAAGAATATAAGATCTCAAAATTAAACTATAATTTAAATATGATGAACTCATGAATTTAGAAGCAAAAATAGTGGCCTTGAGAAAAGAATTTCATAAAGCTAAAGAAAAAATAGACAAAGGTCTAAAGCTAAAAGGAGGATCAGACATTCTTGATGAATTGATGAACTCTCAAAAACCATCAAAATAAATATTTTCTTCATTATGAAAAAGGTTAAAGACACGTAACTAGTACATCTACTAATTTATATGAAAACTTCAAAGTAGAAGGATGATCAGGAGCATAGAAAGAGAAATCTTGTAAGGATACAAAGATAGATATAAGCACTATCGATGTGAATAAATCTAAAGGAGAAAAGAAGCTTGAAGAAAGGAAGATGTAGAAAACAAAGGTGAGAAGACCAACAAGGCAACCTAATGCCATGATTTTTGTCAATTAATCTCATATTCAATGTTATACTTGTAATCAATTTGAGTATAGATCTAGAGAATGCAAGAAACATGTTAGATATGAGTTTGCATGGAACTATGATGGGGGTCATTAGTTAAATTGTGTGAGCATGGTTGAGTGTTTCAAATGCCATGATGTGGGACACATTTGAATATTATGCCAAATTATAAAATTCAAGTAGATATTTTTTTAAGAATAATGGTTTTCTACAACTATGAATAGAGAAGTCACATTGTTAGGTTCTACAATAAAAGGCCTATAATTCAAAATAGGTTCAATCTAGCTCCTAGATTTCAATAAAGAAGGCAAGTTAACTCATGAAAAACAAAGGTGATAAATATGAATCATGATGATTCTATAGGTTCAAGTAATCTATTTACTATGGTGGAGAATGTTATAGAGGTTGGATAATGTCAAGAGCTCTCAATGTCTACTCATGTTGAGAATGAAAAATCCAAGTTCAAAGTGAAGTCCAAGGTGTTAGCATAGGATATTTTTGAAGTGTGTATAGATCTAAGTGAACATACTACTATTGTTTAACAAGTTTCATTCTAATACCATTAGTTTTCAATGTCTAGTGATGAGGTTTTGAACTACAAGAAAGTTTCTTCAGATAAAAAGGTATGTCATGATTCTATGTTGTATCCATGTATTATTAATTAAATCATATAAGAAAAGGATAATATTGTTTAGATGATCATTTTAATTATCTTAAGCCTAAGAAGAAGAATAAGAACCATAATTACAAGATGACCAAGGAGGAGAAGGAATATGAGGAGTTATGGGTAACTCCTAATTTCACATTATTCTAGGACATTGTGAAGTAAGGTGTCTCTATCTATGTTTCTTAAGAGACTCATTTTAGTAAAGAAGTAAGTGATAATATGGTGTTATTCAAAAGTTTCTACAAGGAAATAAATTAGTGATACCATTTGGATTTGGTGTCTCAAGGTGAGATAAGTGTTGTGTATGCAGTGAATTGAGGGTTTGATGTCTATAAACCCTAAGGTGTGTGTTCATGATGATAATGACTAAATTTTTGGTATATAGAGATAATTAAACATTAGGTGGAGAATATGAAATTTTTTCATTATTTGGTGACATGATTTTAATGCATGGTCAATTGAGACTAATTTAGTGTTCTCTATCATGAAAGAACGTTGGTAGTATGTGCAAGGTCTAAAAGTAGGGATTGTAAGTTTCTAGGTGTTTAATCAAGGATGATGGAGTATCGTAGAAGTCTTTGTTAATACCTAGAATAAGAGAGAAAGGACAACTTAGGTGTGCATATTTTTTCAAATTTCTAATCAGTTGATGGTTGTAGTTTTTGGACAAACTCCTTTATCTGATAAAGGGGGAGAAAATTTTAAACAAATAGTAAGAAAGAGTCCCTTTTCCATTGGTGTCAAAGGGGGAGAAAAAGTATCATTTCATATGAGGGAACAAGTTTGGTATGAATAATTTTAGTTCAAGTTCATTATAAGCCAATAAAAGCAATGATAGAGAAATAGTAGAGTATTAAAAGATCAGAGCATCTAGTTTACTATCAATAAAAAAGGGGGAGATTGTTGATAATATGATCGTCATTGATGTCAAAAGGGAGATTATTGGAATTATTGATGTCATTGATGTTTAGAGCTAAGTATGGTGATTTGAGAATGTGCAAGGGATCCTATCAGAGGTTAAGGATGATTAGAGTGATTGTGTGCATGAGTGGAATTCATCTGGTTCTTCATTTTTTTTATCTAAACATTTTGGGTCAATGATAAGAAAATATAAATAGGTAGTTTGTTGATGTCACCATTGCCACATGTGAATGAATCTAGGGGAGTTGATCATATAGTTATGATCACATTAGTCTCTAGTTATTATGTGCTAGTTTTTAAGTCATGCAATGAAGAGCAATAAAAGATATGAGGATGCAAAGTTGGCTACTCAACAAGAATCACTAGGTTTCTATACTTAGACAAATTTTCAAAAGGGTTCAAGAAAAGCCAAGTACGAATGTTAATGAGGTTAGCATTTACACATATGGAGGTATCATGACAAAATGATCATATGGGTTTGTTCATTTTTGTACCTAGTTTTTATGTGTTAAATATTAGGTCACATGATGTAGAGTGACAAAAGATATACTTGTGAAAAGTTGGGCTTCAAGGCATTTTGATAGTGTTTTTCCCCACAGCCAACTTTGTAAGTTGTAAGAAAAGATGAGAAGGGATTTTGATGATGTCATATATTTCACATATGAAGGTTTCAAGAGTATATGGATATATGGATGGAATACCCTATGTGAGAGGATCTTATGCATTAAAATTCAGGTCATGCAACTAAGTGAAACAAAAGTTATGCAAGAACAAAGTTGGTCTTCCAGGTAGTTCTACACATAGTTGGCTCTGCGGCAAAAGAATCTAAGTGAGTAGATTAATGGCATTATATATTTCATGTGTGGAGGTTTAAAGAGTTGTTTAATACGTTATTTTATTCTCCTATGTGAGGAGTTCATATGGTGCAAATTTGAGAACATGTGTTTGATCACACCAAAAGATAAATCTATCCAAAGTTGACCTTACAGGCCTATTGAAATGGTCTCCATAGTCAAATCTACACAAGGTAAAGTTCAAGAAACTCTCAAAGAGATCAATAGAGTGCATTTTCTCCAAGATGTCAAGATACATTGAAATGAGGATAAGTGATAAAATTTTAATGTTAAGCAAAGATAAAGATTGATCTTGTCAGAAGATTTAATGATTAGCACTTGATCATACATTGAATATCCAATGAAGTATAGAAAAGTCAATGTGTCAAAAGAACCTCGAAGTAAATGCACTATTGATAAGTATCACAATCATGGAACTTGCATAATAAATCTATAGATAAGTTTAAAGTCAAATAGTAAATGAACAATGTGGGAATGCCAAGGTCTCAATAGCAGGAACTAACAATAATGTACAAAATGCATGCACTAATGCCAAGTGTCACATTCATGGGAGCTCATCAGAGATAAAGATTGAGATTATCAAAAGACAAAATGGTGAGTGGTTGATCATGTAATGAAGATATAACAGAGTGAGTGGAATCAATGAGATAAAGTGCTCAATGTTTAATGAGATAGAAGCAATTTAAACTTTGTGCTACTTTGAATATCCAATGACATGTGAGAGCTTAGATCAAAATATCTAATGGACACATTTTAAAGTTGAAAATCTAAAGTCCATAAGCATATAAATATCCAATAGATGGCACAAAACTTAATGGCACAAAACTTGAGATCTATGGTCAATATTTAAATATATGATCATCCTAATAGTCAAACCATGAAATATGCAGGTAAGATGCATTATATGACATATACAATAATATTGATCACTATGATTGATAAAAATTGTATTACAAGGCATGTGCATTAAAAATAGAACCTAATATTTACTAAATATAGTAAAAGATTGAGAATCATGGTAGTGGAGTATGAGTTCAAAACATAGGAAACTTGTTCAATAAATATGAACTGAGTCTAGAATTGGCATGATGTGTTAGAAAAATAAGTGTGAACATATAGAATACGAGATAAACCTAGATCAAATGATTATATATATGGAATCTAGGATACAGTCAGATCTTGTTGTTGCTACTATTGAAGTAGTTTAATTGTGTTGAATAGAAAATATGGAGGCACAAAGGTAGAGCAAGAGATAGAGATGAAGTGTGTTGAATATATATATATATATATATATATATATATATATATATATATATATATATATATATATATATATATATAGACATAGATAAAGGGGTAGAGTGGAAGAAAAGAGAGATGAAGTGTAAATCATAAGTAGTTATAGACTATACCTATAATAGAGAACAAATAATTAGATTCATTTATGAATCTATATTGTAATCTTGAGTTATAGCTCCATATAGATCTAATTGGTGGGTGCCATTAGATAAGCTGAGTTGGTGCTCAATTAGGTATTGGGTGCTTCCTTAGAGTTAGTGCTCTTAAATTAAGGGATTGGTGTCTTCTTAGGGTTAGTGCCCTTAAATGTGTAACTAGTGAGGTTTTGTTTGTGAGGCTGGATTAGAATAGTAGATTCTAGCAGTTGTTTCTTACTGTGGTTTTTTCCATATTGGGGTTTCCATGTATATATATGGTGTTATGTGTTTTTATGTGTGTGATCTTTGCATACATGTTTTACTCTATATTAACATTATTAAAGGACTAATTTTAATCAATATAATAATTCACCCCCTCTTAGTAAATAGTTGTGTTCCAACATACCTCAATGATTTTTAAGTGGGATGTAGTAGATGGCACAACTTTAGAAGTGGATGGTGGATTGGAAGTTTTACTAGTAGATGGCATGTCTGTGGAAGTGGAGGTAGTTTTTGTGTTTATCCATAAGTACCTTTTTCACTAGGAATTTGATAATGATGGATTTATGATGAAGATATTTTTAGAAATGGGGAATCTTAAGTAATTAATAAAATATAGGTTATTGGCCAATGATGGGTTGTTGATCCTTGTTTGTAAGTGAACGAGTCTAATTATGATTAGGAAAATACTCTTGGTTTATCTCCATTTACCTAATTTTAAAATTAGGCATATTTGTGTATTAATTAGACCTTCTCATAACATGACTGTTGTTGCACTTTTGGTGGAGATTGTCTATTGATCAATGTTTGTGGTATGGATATAAAATTAAAAATATAGGAAAACATGTGGGATATTTGGTACATTTGGGTTGAATAAGTAAATAGGTTTTGGCCTATGAATGGGTTTGGGTTAGCATAAGTTTGATTTGAATTAGATATGAATGAATCCTACAAGTGAATTGGAAAACTAATTTTGCATATATCCTAAACTAACATTTGGACTTGGATTAATGAGTACACTTGAAGTAATACATATTTTGGATTTGATATGGGCTTATTGATTGGTGAGATAGAATAATTGTTCAAGATCAAATTATGATTTGGATTGATGATGTTATTGATTGGTGAGACATGAAGGCTTATATTTATATTGATTAATTAGTTATAATAATTATTCAAGATTAGATTAATGATGTTTTTGATTGGTGAGCCATGAAGACTCATATTTGTATTTATTTATGAGATAGAATAATTATTCAAGCTTAAATTATTATTTGGATTGATGATGTTGTTGATTGGTGAGCCGTGAAGACTCAGATTTGGATTGATTTATGAGCTAGAATAATTATTCAAGCTCATATAATGATTTAGATTGATTATGTTATTGATTGGTGAGCCATGAAGACTCAGATTTGAATTGATTGGTGATATTTAATGAATATTTGAGATCAGATTGGATTGATTGTAGATAGGTAAACTTGAATGAAAATTCAAGTTTGGATTGATTTGATTTATGATAGGTAAACTTGAATGCACATTCATGTTCAAATTAAAAGGATTTATGATAGGTGAAATTGAATAAACATTCATGTTCAGATTGATTAGATTTATGATGGGTAGACTTGAATGAACATTCAAGTTCAAGCTAGATTTGTTTCCAATTGGAAGACTTGAATGAACATTTAAGGTTGGATTGGATAAATTTATATTTGATAATATTGAATTAAGATTCAAGTTTTGTGTATATGGATGGATGAATGAGGGTGAATTGGTATCCACATTCAAATTAGGATGGTAGTTAGAATTTGGATGAACCAAAATATTATTTGAGTGATGGGTTTGGAGATATGAAATATCTTGGATAAATTATGTAGGGGGTAAAATTTCTATAGGACTACCCTCGTCTTGGTATACTCTTTGCTCTTATTTCTGATGATCATTGATTTCATGTATTCCTACATGATGAGTTTGATGGTCTTGGATACCAAATTGGAAATGATCAATTCCAAAAGGATCTACCCTTTCCATATGATTTTTTTATCATAGTCATGTGCCTTATAATGGGTTAAATCAATAGGGGAAATACTTGACACAAAAAAACTTGACATTAAACTGCTAATGGACCAAAGTGACCAAAAACTTGACTAACAATTAAATGCCTTTGAGTTTTTCTTTGAATGTTTTGATGTTAATGATTTTGTAGATAATAGACTAAAATGTATTTGTGTTTACACTCAAGGTTTTTAAAACTTAGTTAAACACAAGAAATAAAAAAATAATATTTATGTTAAACACTCATGCAATCACAAAAATTTGAAAACTCTAGGCTTTGGGTGTTGAAAAACTTTCGGGCCTTCCATTATCATTGAATTGTCTATACCCTTATATGTAGCCTAATATTATAAGGTAATAACTATGGAGGATTATATCATGACCATGGTCTACTAAGTCTAGTTTCAAGGGTATTTTGAATGTAACTTATCGATGCTAACCACTAATTGATGGACCAAAGTCGAATGGTAAAAAAACATACATAGGATTAAGGTTTTTATAAGTTCTTCTAGGGGAGTCCTTGAGATACCTTTCAGTAAAGTGAGGCCCAAATTCATATAGGGTGTTGTCTAATACTTGGATTAACAAATTAACTCCTCACCTTCATGGGATCTTGTATGGGGTTTCTTGCTTGGCATAATAATAATTAATCCTGCTATTTATACTTCATTGGTACGTAGATTTTGGCCTACCACATGGTGGTAAAATTAATGGTTGACATAACCTATAGGAAATTAAAAATAAAAAGAGTAACACTTGCTTCTAATTCTCAACTATTACCACTAATGTGATGTTGAAAGAAGTGCATATGCAAAAGTATTGTCTTGGGTAGCACAACTTACAAGTGTTATTTCTAATTCTCAAGTATCGTCACCGATATGACATCATAAGAAGAGCATATGCAACACAAGTAAGACACACAAATGTTGAAAAGTTGGAAGATTAATTAACTCCAACAAAAAAATGAAAATTGATATATTTACAAAACATTTCAAAAACTTGAACAAAGAAAATGTTATAAATCCAAATGAAAAATGAAATTTTTTAGCTTTTCGTAAATTGATATTTTACTTTTGGCCTACAAACAAATTATTAAAAGTTATAATAAGATGTAAATCTAAGGAAATCTACCAAAAATTAACAAAAAAAGGGAAAAAACAAAAAAAATATAAAAGAAAATATAATAAAAATAAATAAATAAATAAATAAAATAAAAATATAAGATGAAAAAGATTAGGGAAAGGTCCCATCAATCATGCCAAAATATGTGAGTGAAATTTAGATGAAAATTATGCTAAAAAAAGACTAAACTCAGTGAGATCTAATCTAAATTCAATCAATCTAAGCTAGATCAACAAATGTAAGAAACTAACATACAAAATTATATCGTGCAAGCTCCTTCCATTAAGATTTTGAGTTGATTTACTCTATTAGATGTGGTTGCTCAATCTTCTCCAAAGAAAGGGGAGTTGATAAACAGTTTTTTTTTTATCGCTGCTTAAGAATTAAAGGGTCTTGGGCCCTTACACCATAAATAGCATATGATAAAAAGGTGGTCTGGCTTAACATTAAAAAATGTTAAGGTAAAATTGACCAATCAAAACTAGGAAAAAAGGTTTGCAAGAAAACTAAAAATCATTGAAAACAAAACTGTTAAGGCCTATAACTAATATTTATTTTCAAGATACCAGCTTACTAAACATAATAAAAATACTTCAACTAAAATACCCTTTTGATCAAATGGAATATCCATAATTAATTTTCTTATCCTCTTTATTTTTGTTATTATTTATGGATGGTTTGTTAGGGAAGAGTCTACCTTTTCTCCTACTTCTAACCACCTTCCATTCTTCTTCAGTACTCATACAATCTAAATCTAAAATTACCACATCTTTTATCTCATTGGGTTTTTATTTAGACACGTCACTCTTATTTACACTTTTACCACTAGAACTAGCTACCTCTTCCTTATTGGTAGATTTAACCAATGTAGTAGCCTTATCTAAATGATTTTATATTAACATATCTGAGACCTCACCTTCAAGATGTTAAAACAAATTTACAAATGCTGCACATTAACCCCCTTTCCCCAAGATGACATAAAATTATGTTTCATTTTTTGGCAAGAAGCAGAAACATGACCAACTTGAAAATAATTTTGGCATCTAAAAGGAATACCTTCAAAATCTAAATTTTACAGCCGACTCCTATCTTGCACTTTCATCTCAATCCTTTCAGGAATATCATGATAAATATTTAAACAAACCAAAATCCTTAAAAATATAGTCTAGGAAAAATTTAGTGAAGAGGCATCAATGCTTAATATAGCACCTAGTGCTAAACCAATGATTGAAAGACCAAAAACTAACCAAAATTGAAGCAGAACGTAAGGCAATCTCACCTAGACTAGACATAGAGAAATATTTTTAATCAAGGGATTAAAATTAGGGGTCTAAGGTTTCATGCACAAAAGGTGATTTTTAAATTTCTATGTTTGAGTCAAAAAAATCTTATTTCTATCTACCAAAAAATTAAAAGTAACAATAAAAAACCCTCCAGCATAGGGATAAATTTCTATAGTGCCAACTAAGAGTAATATCTAGTATTTTAAAATCCATTGATGAAGAGTAGAGAGATAAGGGTAGAACCTCTCAAAATCATAGTCCAAACCCATCTCTACAAACTAGACTTCACACTCCAACACTTCCTCCAAATCTTTATTTATGAAATTAATAATGACTAGATTAGAAGGTGAAACCCTGACCTGATCCTTTGCCAAATCTAAAAAAGCTACATTTGATTGTAAAATCAATTTTTTAGATAAATATGGGGCTTTAAAGACTCCATGATTCCCTTCCCATCCCTTTTATCTACCACCATTTAACTTATTAAAATCTATGCCCTATAATAAGGCTACATCAAACTAAAATTTTATCTCTGGATTTACTCCATACTAGGCAAATTCTTATCCCTCATCTTCCCTAGCATAGATTCCATAAAAAAAGCCCTCATGTTAGAAGCCCTAGGAATCACCATTGGGATCTTAACATCATTTTTAAACAATGAAAAATATGAAGGTTTTGATGTGAAGGGCTGGTCATCCCTTCACAAATTTCTACCTATGCTTTATATTTTTTCTCCACAAGCTGCACCAATCAAAGCTCCTCTATCTGTACTAGTTCTCCATCCACTCCCATTCTCACCTATACCTTAGGATTTTTCTTTTTCCTTTGGAAGCTTGCATTGGTTGTTGATTGGGTAGTCTATAAGCTGTCAAAAGCCCTTGTAGAAACCATTAGAGAAGGATCGAGCCTATTCCACCCATATTGATCAAAATTTTAGTATATGAACTTAGATGGTTTGGATTTTCTTGGATGAAAAATGTGTAACTCCCTTATGAACTCACAAAAATAAATCTTTAATGAAGAATCTTGTCTAAATAGGAGAAAAAACCTCTAATTTTTAGAATTTAGAAATGGATGTGAACTATCTATTTGAGATGAAGATCAAAGGCTAAGAATAAAAGGTAATTTTTAATTCATAATGGTAATTTCTAATTATAAATTAGAGTGAAGGACATGCAGGACCCACAAATGAATTTAAAATTTATTTGGGATGAAGATATAATATAAAAGTAGTAAGTGTATGTGAGATGGATTATTAAATTGGAGGAAATCATATCATGGAAGATAGTGAGATTAAAGGTGGATTATTAAATTAGAGGAAATTAGATCATAAAAGACAATGTGATTAAAGGTGGAATATTAAATTATATTATGGAGGACAATAGGATTATTAAATTAGAATGGTGGGGGATAAGTGGAGCCTTAGGGCATGCAAGGATAATTTTAATTTTTATGAAATTCAAAAATCCATAGAATTTTTAATTAGAGCAAGATTAGTTAATTAATTTTAGATTAATTTGGGGATAATAAATATTGAATAATGAATAGTGACTAGTGATGATGGATAGTGATGAGGAATAGTGATGATGAATTAGGATTAGGGAAAACTAAGGATGATGAGAGATGACTAGGGATGATAAGGGATTTAGTGTAAAGAAGGTTAAAATCAACACAAAGTGTCTAATTTTGAGTGTCTACAATGTGTAGACAACTTATGGCTTACATACCTTTCATATTATATTGTCACTTTTCTCTATGTTATTATTAAGGTCAACGTATAAAATAATCATGGCTAAGTAGAGTATATATTAGAGGTAGTGGTTAATATTTAATAATCATATTAAGAATTATATTTTTATTACATTATTGTGGAGATAGCCTCTCAAAGTGGATCAATCATATTTATCAAGCATTATACTCTTTTTTCAATCATTGTTGTGGATATGATTATTTTGATTTTAATTTTGTGATATATTATTTTACTGTTGTAAAAATTCTAAGTAATTTCATTACAAGTGGTATCAGAGCATCAATTAGGATAATTTTATACAATGTTAATTTTTAAATTTGGTATTGCAATTATCCTAAGAATTGAAGGATAAAAAACATAACTTATGATTTGGGAATAATTCCAATTTTTAATCTCTATAGTATTGTTCAAAGTTTTTAAAAAAAAAAGCTTGCATTTTTTTTGCACCATTATGTAAATTATCAGTCATTGGGTTCATGTCGATGAGACAATCACAATGTTATAATTTATTGGTACACTTTTTTCATGTGTGACACCCTCCATCCTAGGGATTGTGCATAGATGGTCCTAACACTCATGGCCATGGGAAATGAAAAAACACTCCAAAAAATCCTCACAAGAATGACGTGGGGTCTAAAAATTTAGATCATTCAATTTCTAAGGTAGTTCACCAACTTTAGTAAGATATACAAAGCATAGTGAGGAAAGATGATCTCAATGTGATAAAAAGGGACATCACAAAGGTAAAAGGGGATATGGATTTTATGAAGAATTGGTTGGAAATATGAATGGGTAAGTGACCACTCTTGAAACTCAACTTACATAAAATAATCTTCCACCACTCCTTTTGGGTTCTCCCAATTAAAATAATTACAACTCCAGTACTAGTCCAAATCACATGATGTTAAAAGTGTAAGTCTACAAGTTTGATGTTAAGGATCATCTCACTTGGATCAATAAATACTGAGTTTATTTGACCTGCATCATATCTCATGTGTGTAAAAGGTGGTTATGGCATATCTATATTTTAAACCTATAGATTTCATTTGGTATAGTGGCTGTACAATAAAAAGAAAAATAAGGGCCTTCCTATTACCTATTCTATGTTTATTGAGGAACTATAGATACACTATCATAACAACATCTCATAAAACTACTTTAGTTAATTATCAATGTTAGAACAAACATGTATTGTTATGCATTATATTAAATAGTTCTATAATCTATCCTTATGCATGGATGACATCAATGAGGACAACATGACTGACCTATTCTTTTGTGGGCTTATGAATGGCATCCAACTTGAGGTTCATATGTTTAGTCCAAATTTAGTATCTAAATCCATACCCTTAGTGTGCAAGGTAGAGGAAAAATATATGGTCAAATTAAGGGCTTTCACTAATGTCCATGAATAAAATTCTATAGAAAATCATTTAATTAGCCTATAATATTGACCCCTAAATAAATTAAATAAAAACATGCAAAAGTGTTTTATTTTAGCTATGACAACAAGTGGAGAAAAAGACATAAATGTGCTGAAAAGAAGTTGTTATACATTGAAGGTGTTAATGAAGATGAATAAGATGAATGCCTCAAGTGAGGGTATAGAAGATCCAAAGGATTAATATGAATATCCTCACCCTACTATATCCTATATGAAATATTACATATTTTTACTTTACAAACTCTTAAGGTGGTAGGTTGCCTCAAGAAATAGAAGGTAAGATTGTTGATTAGATTAGGGAGTACACACAACTTCATCAATAGTAGGTTGTCTACTCATTTAAATTATTTCATTTACTTAGATGTATAATTAAAATTCATGATTACAAATGGTGGCATAGTCAAATGTTATGTAAATGCCATGGAATTAAGCTTTCAATGGGAGACTACATGTTATATTCTCCTATGTTTATTATTATTATGGGTGGGGATAACATTTGTGTAAGAGTACAGTGGTTCAAGAATTTATGCACAATATATATGAATTTCTATGAACTATTCATGTGATTTCATTCTAAAGGTAGGACATTTAAAATACATGTATTATGGTCAAAACCTCCACAATGGAATAGTTTGCATTAGATGATGAATATTATTTAAAAAGGGGCTCAAATATTTGTAGCATAATTATTTTCCATAGAAGTTAAACAAACAAATGTGTATATACTTCTTGATTTATTTATAATTCTTGATTACCACCCAACTATTTTTGGTGTCATGACAAAAGGACTACCACAAATAATAGAACATGATCATTCCATAAGAATTCTTCTAGGTAGTACACTACCAAACATTAGACCATATATGTATCCATATGTCCATAAGAGTGAAATTGAAAAGATGGTACATGAGATGCTAGAGGTAGGTATTATTATACATAACCAAAGTGAATATTTGTTTCCAGTGGTTATAGTGTGTAATAAAGATGAAACTTGGAAGATGTGTCTAGACTATAGAGTACTCAATGATTATATAATCAAATATAAGCTCCTTATTTCATTAATTGATGATTTTTTAAATGAATTAAATAGAACTATTTATTTTACCATATTATATCTTCATTTTGGGTATCATCAAATTCATATCAGAGATGGGGTTATCACTAAAAAAATTAAAACTCATGAAGACCATTATATGTTTATGGTCATGCATTTTGGTCTCAAAAATATACCATCTATATTTCAAAGTTTGATGAATGTTATTTTTATACTTTTTTTAGGAAGACTATGTTGGTGTTTTTAATGACATCCTAATATGCAACATAGCTTGGGAAGAACATTTGAATAATGTGAAATAGGTATTGTTAGTTCTGGAACAACATAAAATTTATGTCTAACCTTAAAAATGAACTTTTGGAGTATACAAAGTGGAGTACTTAGGTCATATTGTTTCACATGAAGGAGTCAAATTTGACCCTAAGTAGATCAAAGATATGATGGAGTGGCGATTAATAAAGACTCTCAAGAAGCTTCACAAATTTTTGGGGCTAATAGGTTACTATCATAGATTTATAAAACATTATCGCAACATAAAAAATCCACTCAACATTGTTGAATAATTATTCCTTCCATTGGAATCAAGTAGTTACTAAGACATTTGAGAATCTAAGAGAGGCTATGTACACCTCTCCAATTTTTAATTATCTCAATTTTTACAAGTTTTTTATTGTTGAATGTGATGCATCAGAACATGGCATGGGGGAAATACTAATTCTATAAAGAAGACCCATCATGTTTGAGAGTCATCACTGAAAGGAAAAAATAGGATCAATCAAATCTATGAGAAAAATATCATGGTTATTCTTCATACATTCAAGTAATATCAATCTTATCTGATGGGTGGACACTTTAAGGTAAAAACTGATCATGATAGTCTAAACTAGTTTTTGAAATAATGATTATCATAAAAAAAATGGTGACTACAATGTTGGGATATGAATTTTAAATAGTCTATAAAAAAGGAAAAGATAATGTGGTAGTAGATGCACTTTCTAGGAGGAATGAATTACTTGAGGCATTATTATACACAATAACAATTTGATAGGTAGATTAGTTAGAATAGATAATATTTGAGTGAGAGAATGAAATGGATACATAGGGTATAATTCACAATATTTATCATGGCTATGGTGTTTTTTAAAAATTTGGGTGGAAAGTGAATGCATTATGGTATAAATATATGTTATACCTACATAAGAATTATATCCTCAAACACAAGATCCTTCTTACATATTTAATAGTGGGGCATTGAGAATTTATAAAAATCTATCATAGAATCAAACATGAATTATTTTGGGTAGGAATCAAGGGGGATATATAAAAATATGTGGTAGAGTACATGGTGTCAACATAACAATGATGAAATAATTAAGACATCAGGTCTTTTATAGCCTTTTATCCATCCTATAATGATTGATTTTTTAAGGATTTCATTAAAGGGTTGTTGATTTCCGAAGGTAAAAATGTAATCATGGTAATTATGGATAGGCTCACAAAATATTTTATTTTTTCCCTTATTGAAACCATTTGATCTAGTATAGTAGTTACTACTTTTCTCAATACAGTTTAAAATCTGCATGGTACTCTCAAGATCACTTTAAGTGACTGTGATCCCATATTTAGTATTAATTTTGGAATGATTTATTTTCATGTTTGGGTACTCAATTGGATTAAATATTGGCATATCATTCTTAATATGATGGGAAAACATAGGTTTTCAACAAATGCCTAGAAGGTTATCTCTACTATTTTGCATCAAATAAACATGAAAGATGGCTTCATTGTATGCCACTAGTAGAATGGTGGTATAACACTTTATTCCATACCTCTTATAAAATGTCTCCATTTGTATCACTTTATGGTTATCATCCCTCATCCATTCCTTCATCCTTGAAGGTTAAACCCAAGGTTTGAGATGTTAAAGAGCATATTCAACATCATGAGAAGGTACTAGCTAGTTTGAGAGTGAATTTATGAATGCCATAGAAATTAATGAAGCAACAAGTGGATCAAAAATGTAGTGAAAGACATTTTACCATAAGTGATTGAGTCTTTATACACTTGTAGCCATATAAGATGATATATCTAAACTAATAGAAAAAAGATAATAAACTTTCTCTTAAGTATTATGAACCTTATCATGTCCTATAAAAATTTGAAGTGTGGCATACAAGTTTGAAGCACCCAAATCGAATTCCATAAATCCCATATTTCATGTATATTATGTAAATATAATTTCTACCTAGAATGAATTACCAAAACTTAATAAAGAAGATAAATTCATTCTAGAACCTAAGGATATCCTAAAAACACACATACTAAAAGGTTGTGAACAAGATAAATTAAGGAGTATTTGATTAAGTGGAAGAATCTAAATTATGAAGATATGACATGTGAGGATGAATCTTTCTTGAAAGAACATACATATTTGATTCATTGTTGAGGGGAACATTGTTTTGAATGGGAAGGGCATGTTAAAACCTTAACCTATAATGTGTCTAGTGATATGTGTAGTTAAATTATGGTTTACATACCTTTCATATTATCTTATCAGATTTATCTATGTTCTTATTAAGGTATGCCTATAGAATAACCATGGCTAAGTAGAGAATATATAGGAGGTATTGGTTAGTCTTTGATCATCATATTATGATTTTTTTATTGCATTATTGTGGAGGTTTCCCCTCTAAGTGGATCAATGATTTTAATCATGTGTTCTTCTATTTCATTAATCATTGTTGTGGATATGATTATTTTACTCTTAATTACATGATATGTTATTCCATTGTTATGAATCATCTAAGTAATTTCATTATAGTGGGTAAGTGTATGGAATTGGGTGTCAAGACCCTAGAGTACAATTGATTACTTTTGTATAAGCAACTAAACACGAAATTAAACTAGAAGTAATAAGTAACTAGAAATCAGAAACAACAAAGAATAGGAGATATGAGAAACAATACAATCTATATTAAACTCTTCCAAAAGGAAATACAATGGAGAAACCTCTCTCTCCTCACACCTCTCAGATGTACAGTAAGTCTCCTTCAAGAGTTCTCTCTCTCTCTCTCTCTATCAATTACAATCAATTCAATTACTAAATTGTTCTTCTCCTTACTTTTCAATACTGCCCCATGGGTCTCTTAAATAGTATTGAAAGCAAACAATAATTAGAAAAATAGACTCAAGACTAATTTTAGTCTTTACATGCAAACTAGCTATTCATCTAAAATTAGCAATTCTAGAAATGCCTAAAAATACAAAAAAGTCAGTGTCAATCTGAAGATGACTGATGCCAGCCAACCCCTGACCAATGTCAGTTGGTTCTGACCGATGCCACCGATGCCAGTCGACCCCTAACTGATGTCAATTGGTTTTGACCGATGTCAGTTACTGTGTAACTGATTTAGGTTATTGGTTAAGCCCAACAACCTCCACATTAGCTTATCATTGAAGCTTTTAGCTTCACAACTCAACAATCTCCCACTTGGAGATAAATAGCTGCACCTGTACCTGTACAACAACATCCTCTAGCTTGTTTCTCTGGCTTGTTTCTCCCTCTCCAAGTTCAATCTTGAAGACCAACAAAATTTGAATGAAGATTCAACTTCTCCTTTATTATCGGCTTTATTAACATATCAGCAGGGTTCTTATCTGTATGGATCTTTACTAGCTTCAACTATCCATCCTCCAACACCTGTCTAATGAAGTGGTACCTAAGCTGTATATATTTGGTTCTTGAATGAAAGGCTGAATTATTTTCCAAATGAATTGCACTTTTACTATCACTGTACAATCTACAACTCTCTTGCTCCTTTCCCAACTCTTCCATGAATCGAGTCATCCAAATCATTTCCTTGCTAGCCTCTATGACTGCAATGTATTCTATGTCTATAGTAGACAAGGCAACAACCTTCTGCAAATTTGAAATCCAGCTAATTGTCATTTCACCAATAGTGAACATATCTTGTGGTGCTTCTCCTACCATCCAAGTCACCTGCCATATCCAAATCTACATACCCATGTAGAGAAGTGTTTGACCCTCCATAACATAAATGCCTACTGCTGGTCCCTCTCAGATATCTGAGAATCCACTGAATTGCTTTCCAGTGTTCCTTTCCTGGATTGGCCATAAACTTGCTGATAACTCCCACTACTTGGGAAATATCTGGTCTAGTACATGCCATTACATACATCAAGCTCCCAATTGCTGAAGCATATGGAACTCTACTCATGTACTCAAACTCATCATGTGATTTAGGACACTATTCTTTGCTCAACTTGAAGTGTCCAGCCATAGGTGTGCTTACCGATTTTGCATCTTGCATATTGAACCTCTCCAACACCTTATTCACATAATCCTTTTGAGACAAAATCAAAATGTGATTTTTCCTATCTCTCTTAATAATCATGCCAAGGATTTTCTTTGTTGCTCCTAAATCTTTCATGGCAAATGTGTGAGCTAATTTTACCTTAATCTTAGTAATTTCCTACATGTGTGAACCTGCAACAAGAATATCATCTACATATAGTAACAACATTTGTCCATTCTCTCCTTCCTTTACCTTGTATACCTATTTTTTTTTTAGTGCTTTCTTTCCGACTGGCAACTCAACCAAATCCCACATATGGTTCTCTTCCAAGGAATCAATTTCCTCATTCATGCCATGCTCCCACTGTTTCCTGGATTCTACCTGCATTACCTCATCAATTTTTTTGGTTCTCCACCATCAGTGAGCAACAATTAGTATAAAGAAGGGGAATAATGAATTGGAGGTTTACTTACCCTTTTAGACCTCTTTATGGGCATTTGAGACTCATTTACAGCTTGCTGTCCACCCAAATTTCCTTCTGATAGTGACCGATCTCAGTCATCTTTGACTGATGTTGGTCTGTACCCGATCAATGTCGCTTCCACCTAATTGACATCGATTTCCACCTGATTGACATTGGTTTCCACTTGACTGATGTTGGTCTCTGTGTTTTTTTGTGAGTGATGATTTTTACTCGTGAGCTCATTTTGGATCATAACCTTTTCCAAATCAAGATTTCCCTACTCAGAATTATTCAGCCTCTTGAGTTGATCACTGTACATCACCTTCTCATTGAAAACTACATCATGACTTCTAATAATTTTTTTAGTTTCTAAATTCCACAACTGAAATATGAAATCTCTAAAACCATAACCAATGAAAGTGCACCACATAGATTTAACATCCAGCTTCTTTTTATTTTCTTTATCAATGTGCACAAAAGCTTCAAAACCAAAAACTTTGAGAAATGAAAGATCTACCATTTTACCTATCCATGCCTCTTCTAGAATTCCACTATCCAGTGAAGTAGAAGGTCCTCTGTTAATCAGGTAAACCACAGTATCTACAACTTTTGCCCAAAACTGTAAGGGCAAACTAGCATGCAACCTCATACTCCGTGCATGCTCCATTATTGTTCTATTCATCCTTTTAGCAACTCTATTTTGCTGAGGTGTCCTTGGAACCATCCTTTCCCTACGTAATCCACTCATAGAATAGTAATTGTTGAATTTATTGCTACAGTACTCACCACCATTGTCAGATCTAAGGCACTTCAATCTAAAACCTGTTTCATTCTCAACCAAAGCTTTCCATTTCTTAAATGTGTCAAAAACATTAGATTTCCTCTTTATGCAATAAACCCATACCTTTCTTGTAGCATCATCAATGAAAGAAACATAATATTGTGATCCTCCAATAGAAGCTACTTGAGTTGGTCCCCACACGTCTGCGTGAACAAGCTCTAACTTGTGCTTCTTCTTTGTTGACTCAGTTTTGAGAAACCTCACTTTCTTCTATTTCCCAAAAAATACAATGCTCATAGAAATCTAGATCTATGCTTTTCAAATTTGAAAGCTTACCTTTTGAATTAAGAACATTCATTCCCTTCTCACTCATGTGACCAAGCCTACAGTGCCACAAATTTACATCTACATCTGAAGTAGATAAAACATAAGAAGAATAATCAGTAATACAAGTAGATAGATAAAGTGTACCTACTCTCTTACCTCTTGCTAATACAAGTTCACCATTGGAAACTTTCCAAGATTCAGCTATGAGAGTTATTGTGCAACCCTCATCACCCAACTTTCCTGTAGAAATCAGATTCCTCTTCAGGATGGGTACATGCATGACATCCTTCAACAGCCATGTGTTGCCATTCTAAAATTTTAGCTGCACTTTTCCTTTGCCAAAAATTTGACAAGGCTCATCATCCCCTAAATAAACTTTTTCAAAATCTTCATGGACATAATCATTGAAAAATTCTCTATTTAGGGTTGCATGGAAAGAGGCACCAGAATCTAAAACCCATGATTCTACTTTATTATCCAAAGAAAATATAAGAACATCCTGTGTAACAATACTTGCAACTTTTGCTTCTTTATTACCTTCATGCTGATTTTCTTTGTTATCCTTCAACCAACAATCTTTCTTTGCATGCCCTTTCTTTCCACAATTCCAACAGGTTATTTTTCCATTTCTGGATTTGGATCTACTTCCCATCTTTGACCTTGATTTCCTTTGCATGCCCTTCTCTCTTTGCCTTCCCCTACTTTCAACACTTAAAGCATTACCTGATGTTTCCCCTATGATTTTCTTGCAAATTTCTTCATTCAAGATCACACTAACAACATCATCAACTTTCAAGATATTTGAAGCAGATGCAATATTACTAACTACCATTACCAAACTATGCCAACTTTTAGGTAAAGAGCATAAGATTAAGAGAGCCTTAATTTCATCATCAAAAACTATTTTGACTGAATTTAACTGATTTACTATTGCATGGAAATCATTAAGATGATTAGATACGGATCCACCTTCCTGCATTTGCAAATTAAATAATTGCTTCATAAGATATACCTTATTCAAAGCTGAGGGTTTTTCATATAAAATTGCCAAAGTATCCATTAATTCTATCATTGTCTTTGCCTATGATAAGTTGGAAATCATAGAAGCTGCCAGGCTCAACCTTAGAGATCCAAGAGCCTTTCGATCAAGAACATTCCATTCTTCATATTTCAAATTTGTGGGCTTACTTGAAACCCCACCCAATGGTAAGTATAAATCTTTTTGATACAGATAATCTTCAATCTGCATCCTCCATAATTGATAATTCTTGCCATTGAATTTCTCCATTCTTAGTTTACTTTCTTCTGCCATTGCTTTTCTCCCACTCAATCAGAAACCCCTGTGAGTGAATTCTGTAATCAACAAATACTAACACACTCTGATACCACTTGTCAGGACCTTAGAGTACAACTGATTACTTTTGTATAAGCAACTAAACACAAAATTAAACCAGAAGTAATAAGTAACTAGAAATCAAAAACAACAAAGAATAGGAGATACGAGAAACAATACAATCTGTATTAAACTCTTCTAGAAGAAAATACAATGGAGAAACCTCTCTCTCCTCACACCTCTCAGATGTACAATAATTCTCCTTCAAGAGTTCTCTCTCTCTCTCTCTCTATCAATCAAAATCAATTCAATTATTGAATTGTTCTTCTCCTTACTTTTCAATACTACCCCATGGGTCTCTTAAATTATATTGAAAGCAAACAATAATTAGAAAAATAGACTCAATACTAATTTTAGTCTTTATATGCAAACTAGTTGTTCGTCTAAAATTAACAATTATGGAAACACCTGGAAATGCAAAGAAGTCAGTGTTGATCTAAAGATGACCAATGTCGGCCAACCCCTGACTAATGTCAGTCAGTTCTGATCGATGTCTTCGATGTCAATCGACCCCTAACCGATGTCGGTTGGTTCTGACTGATGTCGATTACTGTGTAACTGATGTTGGTTACTGGATAAGCCCAATAACCTCCACATTAGCTCATCAGTGAAGCTTTTAGCTCCACAAATCAACATTGGGGGGCCAAAATGGGGTCTTAAGTGGACATGTTTTTCTTGAAAAACATGAAACCTCAACTTGTATGGATTATTTGAGATATCTACACTCATAATTTGAAGATGTTAGAGGAAGATGAATTGTAGAATTTAAAGTGTAGTTTCTAAAATAATAATTATTTTTTGAAATGGTTAAGTATAACTAGGTAAAAGATTATAAAATAAAATAAGTGGTATTTTTTTTAATAAAAATCATACTATGTAATTATCCGTGCACCCCACCATTTTTTGAGCATCATTTGATTTTTATTTAAACCCCTTGGTAGAAAGCTAGGCAAGATCATCTAGTTTTCAACCTAGTTTTTTTTAAAATTAAGTAATGAACATTTTTTAAATAATTTAAGATGTTATTATACCTTAAAATATGATTAAAAAAATCTATATCTAACCGTGCAACACTACCTAACTACCTCAAAAAATATAAAAAAATTATATTTTTCTTTTTTTAATGTGTATAGAATTAGGTCTAGTTTGCAACCATATGAGTTTTTTTAGTTTGGGTTAACGAATCAAAAGATACATAAATAAAGATGAACATGAATAATCATGGCATATAATTCTAAAAAATTATACTTAGTCAATAAATATTCAAATAAAAAAATTAAAGCAATCAAAATATACAAAAATCATATATATAGAAAGATGAGACTTAGTCAATGTTGTAGTAGTATTTTTAAGTTAAAATTTTCTAAAATGGATAATGTCTAGTATGGGTGAAGTTGAATTTTTTAATTATTGGTAGAAAACATGCATTCATCTATGCATGTTATAGGTCCATCCCTGAAGCTTGAGAATCTAAGCCAAGCTTGAGACTTAATGATGCAGGGGCATCCTATAAAGACCCCAAGTTTAAACCATTTTTGTCTTTAATTGGTATAATTATATGTCCTATAGGTGTTATAGTTCATAAGTTTTCAATAGGTAAATTATAAGTTTTCTAAAGTTTTAAGAAATTTGTATTCTTGTATTTCTTGCCAAAAGTGCATTTTTGGAGATTTGAATGTTGTAAGCCATTTCCAAGGACTTTGATGTATTCTATGGATTTGTCAAGATTTATAAAGTTTTTAAAGTATATAATAAATTTAAAAGGTTTATAAAAGGTTTATAAAAGGTTCATGAGTCCACTATTTTGGGTGAAGACACTTTTTTATATTTAAAAAAATAAAAAAATGTCATGTTGCAAGACACATCCACATAGTAAAGGGATCAAGATTTAGTTATGCTCCTTAAAAAAGGTAGTAGAGTTAGTTTTGGATGTGGTAATAATGTATTACCTTTGAGTATGTGAATGAGATAATGTAATTAATAATATGGAATTAATAAAATTATGAAATTTCGTAACCTCTGATGCTATGGAATGAATATTCAGACCTCTATGTTGAAGGTCATTGCTTTTATGGCTATAAGCATATGTTATGTTCATGTAAGATTGAGTTGATTATTTGTCTCTAATTTTGAGTGGAGATTTATGTTTGTGAGTTTGAAATAAAGGGACCTTGAAGGGATACAAACCTTGTTATGGTATTTTTTTGTTGAGTTATAGTTTGTGTATTGCCTGAAAGATGACCAATTGATATTTGATAAATATCATAATTATTCATGAAGGATTAGTGGTTATGTTTTGAGAATTTAAATGGTAAATAATAATGATTAAACTCTCTAGGAATATATATGTGAATATGTTATAATTGACCCCTATTTTCTTGAAGCATTCAATGTGAATGAGATTGTGTAATTGTTCTTCGAAGGAGTGATCATTAAAATCAATTTGAAAGATGATCCTAAAGGTTTAAATATTATTATTCAAGGTTTAGGGATTCAATAATAATCAAGAAACCATTTTATAAACAATTTTTTTAATATTAACCTTGTTTTTTGTAGAGGACTCTATCAACAGACTGTGTGTGTATTGCATGGCAAAAGGAGAAAATGTCAACTAGTTTACAAATGCTTAAAACCATTAGAGTAAGTTAATTTTTATATTTTGAATCTCTTATTAGTGCTTTTATCTTTTGAGATAAATTTATTTGTGGCCTATAGACTAACAGGCCTGTAGAGTGGCTAGGATCCTCTATTTTCTATGAAAGAGTTTAAAAAGGTTGACAATGAGTTGAATTCTTGAAAAGAACTGACTAGGGATTTGAGATCTAGGTGTTATAAATAATTTTGACATGTTTGTGTGAAATGTTTTAAAGTTTTATAAACTTTATATTGATCAAGAATGAAAAGAGAGGTTTAAACTTTGAGTTAGACTCATAGACAGTTAAGATTGAGTTTACAAAACACTATGTTTCATTACAAACAATCATCTTATGCATGGAAAAAGGACCAATAAAGAGTGTGGGAAGGTGGATAGGGTCAATAAAAACCTATCACAAGAATTGGATTCACTTAAAATTAAATCCATCTCAAAAAATTGGGGTTTTAAGGCTTTTGGGCCTATAAACTGTCTAGGAAACCCTGGATTAGGGTTTAGTCTAAATAAAGAGATTCCACCATTAGTTTTTGATGAAAATTTGTGAAAATATACATTAAGGAATTTGAAGAGTTTTATGGGTTATTTTTGTGTGAGTGTACTTATGGGTACTAATTTGGAGGATTATTTTGTAAATTAGACCCTAATGGGCCTAAATAGAGGTATAAAGAGGATTAAAAGGGTGGAAAAAAGGTTAAACTAAGGGTTGAGACTTGGTAAAGAGTTAGAGTATAGAAAAGGGTATTTGAATCAAGAATTATATTTCAAATTTGATAAGTTACAATTCCATATAGAGGTGAAATTACTTAAAATAGGATTAGTAGGACTGAGATAAAATAGGTAGAGTTGGGAAAAGATATAAGTTGATGATTGAAATTTTTTTGTGGGTCTTGAAAGGTGTTGAGCGAGTGTGAATAGGAGTAGAGAGTGTAATAAAACTAAAAGATAATAAATGAACCTCAGTTCTTGCATGATGAATATATTAGAAACCCATAACAAGAAATGTTATCCATTGTGTTGAAGAAGTGCATTGTGAGTAAAAGTATAGAGTGTGAATATTTTGTATTTCCTCTACATCATTTTGGTATCAGAATAAGGGAAATATTATTGTTGATTATTGAAATATTTGATAATGTGTTTTTAAGTGAAATGTAGGATAGGTAACTAGGTGTAATGCTATATGCAAAGAGCAAACAATTATGAGGAAGATTTGGTTAGAATAATGACCCAATTTACTACTCCATTATTGATGATAATGGAGGCCATTGAAGATGTTCTCAAGGAGAGAGAACATAGATAATGAGAAGATAGGAATAAATTTGAGGTATCACCTTTGCAAAGAAGGATGAATGAGAGAGGAAATGAAGAGGTGGTATAAGGGAGAGCACAAGTGCATGCAATAGGTCAAAAAGGCATTGAACAACACCATTCAAGAGAGATCAAACCATTTTAGGTCATAGAATGAAGAGAGAAGAAGGTTAAATGAGATAAGGACCAAGATAGAGATTTTAGGGGTAATGTTAGAATTGACATAGGGTAGTAGAGTGTCCAAGGAATGTGAATAGAAGTATGTATCAAGAGATAAAGATGAATAATGATAGAAGGAATGATATGAATGAATCATTGATCATGAGGAGAGTACTATTGCAGTAGAAGCAAGACAAGGAACCAATCTAAAGGATAAGATTGTTCAAAAGAAGATGTAAGGCCCATGGTAAGGTATGCAGTTTAGTTATTTATGGTGGTAGTAATAATAATATAGTTTCTTTGGAGATGGTACACAAGTTTAACTTGAAGAGAATTCCACATATAGAGCCATACAGAGTTGCATGGGTTCAGAAAGGTCATCAGATTTTGGTAAGTAAACATAGTTGGGTTGATTTCAAGATAGGAGAATATAGAGATTAGGTGTTATGTCATATTTTTCCTATAGATGTGTATCACTTGTTGTTAGAGAGGCCATGGTAGTTTGATAAGTATGTCATACATTATGGTAAAGCCAACATATATACCTTTAAATAGGATGGATAGTCATATACACTCATCCCATTGAAAGGTGAATAAGATAAGAGAGATGAGAGAATCATGATGTTGTTGACAAGGTAATGTTGGAGTAGAACTAAGGAGAGTTTGGGTTTGATCAAAGCACCCAAGAAGGAAGAAAATAAAGTGAGTTGTGTTGAGATGGTTGATATGGGGAGTGAAAAATTTAGGATGGTAGCAAGAGGTCTTCAAATGAAAGAAGACAAATCACCTAAGAGAGTGCTCAAGCATGAGTATAGTCAAGACAAAGAGGGAAACCAAGCATATGTGAAAGAGGATAGCAGAATAGAGTTTGATTTTGTAGCTGAGTTAGAAAAGAAATGGCTTGGGATTGACACCAAGTAAGAGGAAGTTGGAGGTTGAAATTTATGAGAAGGTAGCCCATGAGGAAGCCATGAAGGGTTCAAATATTATTTCTAATATCTTGTTTAATGATGAAGGTGTAGGTAAAGAAAAAGCAACCTAAGAAGAGGATGACAAATATTTGAGTCATATATAGTAGGATTTTGAGAGAAATCAAGAAGAAGGAATAGTGAATATGAATATGAAACCTTTGAAAGTATAAGATATAGTGGGTAGTCATGAAAAAGAAGTTGATATATAGCAGAAAATCAAGAATGTACATAAGAATGAGGTATGCAGGGATAAATCACAAGTTATACATGAAATGGAATGGTTAATAGAATAATAATTGGTAATAGAATAATACTTGTAGGGATGGTTGATAATGGATTTGAGAAGAAGGAAAATCAGATTGAAGAGGGGAGAGAATGAAAAGTACCTACCAAAAAAGAATAAAAGGGAAGCAACTATGATTTGCTTAACATTGTTGTTTTGTGTGTAGGTATGTTGATTGAGGAGATGAAGTAGAGAAGGCCTATATGTGGGCCCTAAGTGCATGTAAACCTATATGAGAGTCAAGTGTAATTGGATATATTCAATTAGAAATTCTATTGCAATTAAAGTAGCAACATATGCCAAGTGCATCATTCCATACATGTGGCAAAAATTCCTCATCTTGGTAGTATGATGTAGGGGCATCCTATAAGGACCACAAGTTTGAACCATTTTTGTCTTTAGTTGGTATTATTATATGTAATATAGGTTTTATAGGCCATAAGTGTCCCCTAGGTAAAGTATAAGTTGTTTAAATTTGCAAGAAATTTGAATTTTTGTATTTCCCACCAAAAATGCCTTTTTGGAGATTTGAATGTTTTAAGCCATTTTTAAGGACTTTGATGTATTCCATGGAAGTGTCAAGATGTATAAGGGTGTATAAGTGTCTAAAAAATGTATTATGTTTATAAAAGGTTCATGAGTCTAATGTTTTGGGTCAAGACACTCTATGTTACTTGAAAAAATCAAGAAATGCAATGTTGCAAGACACCTCCATGTAGTAAAAGGATCAAGATTCAATTATGATCATTGAAAAAGGTGGTAGAGTCAATTTTGGATGTAGTCATAATGTATTCCATTCAATTATGTGAAGGAGATAATGTAATTGACAAGATGTAATGAATAAAATTATGAAATTTTGTAACCTCTGTTGTTATGGAATAAATATTTAGACCTCTATGTTAAAGGTCATTTATTTTATGGCTATAAGCATATGTTATGTTAATGCAAGATTAAGTTGATTATTTGTCTCTAATTGTGAGTGGATATTTATGTTTTTGAGTTTTAAATAAATGGACCTTGAAGGGATACAAACCCTATTTGCAAGTTAACAAATCAAACCTTATTATGGTGTTTTTCTATTGAGTTATAATTTATGTATTGCCTAAAATATGATTAAATTATATTTGATAACTATCATAATTAATATTGAAGGAGTATTGGTCTATTTTTATAATTTAAATGGTAAGGAACAATGATTAAAATCTCTGGGAATATATATGTGAATATGTTATAAATGACCCCTCTTTTCTTGAAGCATTCAATGTGAATGGGACAATGTAATTGTTTTAGATTAAGGTAAAAATAGGTTTTGAAGGGACCCCGAAACCTTGAACAAAAGGAGAAAGATAAAATAGTAACGTCCATAGGCAAGCCTAAAGCCTACTTCACTGAAGTAACAAAACCAAGATACAAAGACTTGAAGCTAACAAATGAACAACCAAAGATAGACCCCAGGTTTTAAAGAGACCTAGAAACTCCATAGTAAAAGTTCAAAAAACTAGGTACCAAGACTAGAAAACACAACCAACTAGCAGAACCAACTAAAAGAACCAAGAACTATTCTTCTATTTCCAATATCATCTTCACTGCTTCTTTACCTTTCACAACAGTGTCCTAGATGGCAGCAGTCGCCTACGTAGATCCCTCTTGCATTGATTTCTTTCTTGAACTTTGTCTAGTTCTCTTGCTAGGCCCCTCCAAAGTTTTGATTTCCTCATTTTCTCTTTTTCCAATGTTTATAGTAGCAGCATAAATGCTAGAGGTTACCTCCTCCATCTTTATTCTACTTTCCTTTATGAGTTCCCTTAGGTTGTTCTCATAATCTTTGAGTTTTATGGGAATATCCCTCATCTGATTTTCCATGTTATTGATTTTGTTCCAAATTGCCTCATGTTTACCCTTGGTTATTTCCATTTTCCTATTGATTTCCATTATCTCCTTATACATCCATAAATCAAATTGAAGAGTAGCATCAGCTTTACAATTGGCCAATCTAGTAGGTTCGTCATTCTGTCTTTTGTCACTCCAATCTTCTGTGTTCTTTTTAGGACTGCTTACAACTTCTTCAATATAGTCCTCTGTTTCCATTCATTTTTGTTCCTTTATTTCATCAGGGCTTACATTTTTGTTACTTCCTTTACTTGAGCTCCCATTTCCAATATTGGTTAGCAACCTGAACTAGATTTTCCTTTTCATTAATCGGATCAGGGTCCATAACAGGATCATCTAGATCTTTATCAATTTCCTCAAACACTTGTTGGTTTTCCTCAAACTCATGGTTGCTATTTTCAGACTTTTCCTCTATAGTGACTCCTTCTTTCTCATTCTTATCTTGCACTTCTTCCTCATTGGAACTTGAATGCCCACTTTCTATTCCTCCTTCTTCCTCCAAACTCTCCTCCCTAGTGTTTTTAGAACTTTCCCACTCTATTTCCTCATTAGTAGTCTGGTTATTGAAGCTTGGGAGTTTAAATTTAGCTTTTTCATTCCCTTTTACTATTTCTTTCTTATTACTCCATAGGTCCTTGTATTTTCCCAAATAATGATTCTTTACAATGGCCTTATTCTTACAATGCCCTTCAATTATAAGAATTAACCCCTCATGCAGGATGGGACGAGATTCCTTTTTGCTATGAGCGAATAGACTTTGGAGCAAGGAAAAACACAGATAAAAAGGAAAGGAGATTCTTACTTTGTGTCTGAAGTGATTGAGAAATACAAAGTGAAATTTGTGGACTCTTTTGCTTCTTCCATCAAGTATGAAGTACTCGCGGATGCAACATAAGACGTCCCTCTAGATGCCCTTAATCTACTGCAATTCAAAAAAATCTCCACTTTTTTCCAGCTGCTGCTCCTCAGCATCCATTTTAGGGAAATTGCAAAAAGCCTCATTGGAAATGCTTGTCTACTTTGAAAATTTTATTCCCTCCATTGGAAGCCCCGTCACCTCCGCTATAAATTCCTTAGTGAGATTCACCGTAATTCCATGCAAGGTAACCCTATCATCAGTCCAATTTTTGAAAATAAATGTAATTTTTATTCAAAGGAGGGATCATTAAAATAAATGTTTAATATGATCTTGAAGGTTTAATGGAAATTATTTGAAGCTAATGTATTAAACCATAATCAATAAACCATTTTTAAGCAAACTTTTCAATATTAACCTTGTTTTTCTATAGAGGACTATGTTAACAGACTGTGTGTGTATTGTATGATGAAAGGAGAAAATGTCAACCGGCTTACAAATGCTTCAAAACATTAAAGTAAGTTAAGTTTGATATTTTAAATCTCTTAGTGAAATTTTTATCTTTTGGGACAATTTTTTTGTGGCCTATAGAGCAACAGACCTATAGAGTGGCCAGGATCCTCTATTTTATATGAAATAATATTAAAAGGTTAATAGTGAGTTGAATTCTTGAAAAGATATAACTAGGGATTCAATATCTATGTGTTATAGATAATTGTGACATGTTTGTGTGAATAATTTAAAAGTTTTATAATCTTTATAATGATCAAGAATGAAAAGAGAGGTTTAAACTTTGAATCAAACATGTAGACAGTTAAGATTGAGTCTATAAAACACTATGTTTCATTACAAACAAGCATCTTGTGCATGGAAAAGGAAAAATAAAGAATGTGGGAATGTGGATAGGGTAAATAAAAACCTAACATTGGAATTGGATTTACTTTAAATTCAATACATCTCAAAATATTAGGGTTTTAAGGCTCTTAGGCTTGTAAATTGTCTATGAAACCCTAGATTAGGGTTTAGTCTAAATCAAGATATTCCACCATTAGTTTTTGATGAATATTTTTGAAAATATCCATTGTAAGGTTTTTGAATATATTTAGGGTTTATTTTTGTGTGAATTTAATTGTGGGTATGGATTTGGAGGACTGTTTTGTAAACTAGACCCTAATAGGCCTAAACATAGGTATAAAGAGGATTGAAATGGTGGACCAAAGGTTGAACTAAGAGTTGAGACTTGGTAAAGAGTTAGAGTAGAGAAAATTTTATCTAAATCAATAATTATATTTCAAATTTGAGAAGATATAATTTTGTACATAGGTGAAATTGCTTAAAACAGGGCAAGTAGGATTCAGACAAAATAAATAGAGTTGGGAAAAAGATATAAGTTGATGATTGAAAAGTGTTTATGAGTCTTGAAATTTTTTGATAGAGTGTGAATAGGATTAGAGAGTGTAATAAAACCAAAATTTAATAAATAAACCTTAGTTCTTGCATGAGGAATGTATTAGAAACCCATAACAAGAAGTGTAATCCATTGTGTTGAAGAAGTGTGTTGTGAGTAAAGGTGTGGAGTCTTTGTATTTCCTCTGCATCACTTAAGGCATGTGTTTGAAATGGAAATACAAATAACCATGTATGTATTAATACTACATATGTGAATTATCATGTACATAGAATTATTTCAATGGAAATTGAGGACAATATGATATAGAGTTTAGGGTTTAGAGTCTAATCATAAAGGCAATTCAAGATAATTTGATCTAATTAAACCTAGATTTGTGACCACAATGTGTTTTTGGACATAAGGTTTATGTTTTAGGATGAATTAGGTCTAATCACAAAGTCAATTATGCTAATTTTAGCTCCTTGAACCTATTTGTGACTACAAAATATGATTTTGGGTTTAATTGGCCCCCAAGTCACCACATCATGATCAAATTAGTCAATTAGGGAAATGAATGATGTGATTTGGGTCAAATTGATCCTTGTGAACCTAATTGTTATTTTAAATAATGTTAATTAGGGTTGAATAATTTAGTTTTTAGGGTTTAAAATTTAGGTTTTAGGGTTAAAAAATTATGGTTTAATGTATATACAACATAGGGTTTAAGGTTTAGGGTTTAGTGTCCAATCATGAAGGCAATTGAGGAGAATTTGAGTTGACTAAACCTATTTGTGACAAAAATGTGTTTTTGGGTATAGTTTTTATGTTTTAGGTTCAATAAGGTCTAATAAAAAAGTAAATTAAGGCCAATTTAAGCTCCTTGAACATATTTGTCACTACAAAATGTGATTTTGGGCTCACCTAGCCCCCAGGTCACCATAGATTCTAATCTTTATCAAATTTTGTAACAAATTCAATGAGAAATAATCCTAAAATTGATAATAAAACAATCCAAATTAACATGACATACACTCTACCAATCCATTTAATGACACCTATCAAGATCATAAGGCACATCAATCCAACTATATCATATCATTACCTTTCCAAGGAGTTTCATTTATCAAAGTACTAAGTACATCTACTTCTAAAAATCACCAACTAGGGATATGCTAAAATCCATTTCTAAAGTAAGATCATGATCTTCCAAATCAAGGTCAAACCATATTATATGAATCCATCTATAATGAACCTATCTATGACTAACTAATATTAAACCACCTAGCCAACCACCCATGTTTTATGAACCTATCTTTGAACAAAAAACCTTCATTAGTCCTATAATCTTAAATGAACAAATCTTTGGTCAAACCATATTTTACCAACCCATATTCAACCTACATGACATACTTTAAATGTTTGACCAACATGACCTACTTAAAATACTTGAGTGTTGCACCTATAACCAACATAACATACCATACATTGACCCATTATCTCATCTCCCATAATGCATGAAAATATATAACAACACACCTCAAGTGATGAAAGTAATTATAAACAAGAAAATCCAAAGTGCCCTCAATTTGGAAAAACACCCCCTCCCTCTTAAAAGTATTGGTAATCCTAAACTGAGTAGAAAAAAAAACTATAATCAACATATTATCATTTATTTACAAGATCTTTCACCAAATCTAGTCCTCTTACAAAGGAATACATTAACAATCCAAGCAGTTCTTATATATGCAGTGATAGCTTAGCATCTTGATTTTATAGCAATAAATATCCTATATCAAGAAAAATATTCAAAATCATGAATTAAAAAGGAAAATACCTTATCCTCCATGATTAATGAATCCAATAACTAATCCATATCCAACCCAATAAATAAAATCTTAACATCAACTATAAACCATTTGAAGATCAATATGATGATGTTGGCGACACTTCCATGATTCTTGGGGAAAATTCATCCAACATAAAAATATGATTCTATCATAGTATCTATTTTTATTATGTTTCCACCAATACCTTTATCAACATGATGCAGGAGCATCTGCATTCAAATTCAATTTATTATATTTTCCCTCCAATATGCTTTTAATGAGGGGTAATTGTTAAAAAAAAAAAAAAAAAAGTAAAAAGAAAATTGTTGGGGCTATTGAGGGAATAATGGAAGAGTGGTTGAAAATATTTCAACCTTAGTATATTGCTGGAAATTAAAAATTATATATTTTTTTTATCTAAGCCCAAGTTGGGCGTAGAGGTTAGAGAGGAGTTCAAAAGAGAGATATCAAAAGAAGAAACTGTTGCAACAAACATAGCTCTGTCTCTCATTTGGCCAAAGATAGTAAGATATGCAAAAAGAGGGATGTAGAGATGGATGGAAAAATAGAATAAAAAGATCCAAGAAAACGCTAGGAAAGAGGATAATGTAAGGATTTGGAGGCTTGTTGAAAGAAGAAGCAACAACAAGGATGTAAAAAGAAGGAGAAAAAGAAGTTGCAGGTGGAGTGGAGAAGAGTAGCAAATGTTTTCAGCCTTGAGGCACACAGAACAGAGATGAATCTTACATTATTGATGATGATGCATCCGAGGTGAATATGTTAGTCATTTGAAAGGCGTAATTGTCACGGTAGATAGAATTTTGACTGTTAGTGAGGGGTATGCTTGGGAAATAACAACTACTGAAGGAGGATGGGGTCTTGATGAGCTTTTACAAAAGCAGAAAGGCTATGATTAATGGCATAATAAATGGTATAGATGTTGATGAGTGAAATCTAGCTTCAAACAAATATGTTGCACAGAAATATTCTATAGAGGATCTTTTAGGAAATGCTGAATGCAAAGCTATTCTGCAGAAAGAACTTGGACTTTGTGCTCAACCAGATGTCCCATTGATTGGATTCATTGGAATATTGGATTACCAGAAAGGACTTGATCTTATTCAATCTTCTCCTCCAAAATTTATACAAGACAACATAAAATTTGTATTCATTGACTATCCTTCTTATCATTGGCCTGGTAATCCATATGGTGATAGTTTTGGTGCTTTTGGGGACAATCAGTTCCACTTCACACTTTTATGCCATGCGGCTTATAAGGCTCCATTAGTACTTCCTCTTAGAGGATTTACATATGGAGAAAAGTGCTTATTTATAGCAAATGAATGGCATGTAAGCCTTGTGTCTATTCTAATTGTAGCTAAGTATCATCAATATGGAATTTATCATGATGCTCATAGTATTCTTTATATATATAACCTTGCACATCAGGGTGTTGAGCTACCAACAACCTTTGGAAATTTAGGATTACCTCCTGATTGGCTTAAAGCTATGGACTGTGCAAAAAAAGGAGAATCTACAAACTCTATAGGGTCAAGGTATATGATTTTGTATGAAGATGATGCATTACTATCCTCAGGTTTGCTCTCCAACCATTATTCTGCATAAAGGATTCTATTGGTGCTAAAGAACTAGCCAAGGACTTTGTTGTAGCTGGTACTACCGCAAAGTCACTTTATGGTGCATACGAGTCCATGTACAAGCCTGACATGGAACCAGAGGAGTTATTTGAGATGGTTTCTCAGGCTTTATTTTCATCTGTGGACCGTGATTGCTTAAGTGGCTAGGGAGGCCATGTTTATGTTGTGTCACCAGATCAAGTGATTGTGTGCACATTGAAGGGCCACATGGACTGAGATGTTTTGCCCTTTTACTGGTCTATAAAGAAACAAAGGATTTATTCAATGTGGGTTAATTATATACGTTTCCATTTCTTTTTATTCCATATGTGAGGTAAGATGACAATTTATTTTATAGTAGACATTTTGTTTTCTTCTATTTAAAAGAACAACATTATAGCATGGAAGATGTATCACGTTGACTGTATATTTGAAAGACAAATACATGTGTATGAATATAACTTTGAAGACACTGAGTCTTGAGACTGTATGCCATAGCAAACCTTCCTTTCTTGTCTGTCTACTATTAAAGGAGTATATGAATGGAATTCTAAACAGAGAAAATAGGGCTAAAGGAATAATTGATCTAAATAGAACTGTATAAGTATGGTTAATGTATGGAACCTCTAAATGAAGTTAGCTCACATGTTGATGGTTACAGAGTAGTCTAAAGACAGATTTATCATTTGGTATCAGAGCTTGAAGCTCTTGGGATTTGATAATTTGTTGCTGCAGAATTAAGAAAAGAATGATGTTGCAGTTGTGAAGGATTTGGCAAAGGATCAACAGGACAAAGTGCTAGAAGACCCTGTGGAAGAAAGGTATGAGTAATTTTGATACTTGATTTGAGTTTGTTTTGTTTAAGAAGCAAATAGGTGAAAAGGAAGGTTTAAAGCCATTGAGGCTTAAGAGGAGAAGAAGAAGCCAAGGAAGGCTTAGTGAAGATCCAAGAAGAAGCTTGGATAGTTTGCCAAAAGACTAAGGTGAAATAGACTTAGGTGAGGTAAAGGATGGAGTTTGAAGAATTGAGAAGAGAAGCTTGGAAAGCTCAAAATTAAGGGAGCAAGTGAATGCTCAAGAAGAAGATCCAAAGCAAGGTAAGCTTGGATTTGTGATTTGTATTTGATGAAGTGTTATATAAAGAGTTGTTGCAGGATTGAGAGAAGGATCAAAAGACTAGGATGAAAAAGGCCTAGGTGAGATCAAGGAGATTGTCAAAAGACAAGTCAAGGAGAAAAGGCTTGGGTGAGACAAGGGATCAAGAGACCAAGGTGGAAAAGACTTGGGTGAAGATCTCAGAGATGGAAGTACTATTGAAGGCACTACAAAGTAGCAAGGTACATGAGGGCACCAAGAAGAAAGCAAACATCAAAGGTATGAACATTTTTCTAATTGATAAAGAGATTGCTAATTTGAAGAGAGAGTTAGCTAAGATTAAAGATGAATATGAGTCTTGGATGTAGATGGATAAGCAAACATGGGTATGGCCAATAAAGAAAAGGTTGAAGTGGCCAATAGATCTCCTAATGAAGAGGAGAAGAAGGCAAAAGAAGATTGCCATGAAGAAAGAAGCCCATAAAGGCTTGAAGAAGATGAATAGGTTGCCAAGAGAGCAGCAAGAGGAAGAAGTTATGAAGAAGGTTCTCATTGAGGAGAACAAGAGAAGAGAAGAAGAAAGAAAAGATGAAGTGCCAGGAAGAGCACTTGAAAATATGAGAGTGTTGATGAAGAGAGCACTCATAGGGACCTTGTGGTCTCTTTTTTTAATATCTAATGTTGTCTTTGCATGGGTAATTACAGGTATGAGTAGCCTTGTGAAGGTAAAGAGAAGGGACTTGACGAATGAAGATATTGGTGCAAGAGGAGACACTAAGTGCACAAGTGAATGTGTACGAAAGAGAAGTGAGTTTGCTGCTGTTGATAAAGAAGAAGAGATGCATTGGTTAATGCATGAGGAAGGTGTTGAAGAACCCATACAAGTAAGAGAAGAGGTAGAAGATGAAGCTGAATTCCATGATGCCATTGAATGCCAAGAGGAAGAAAGAGAGCAGCCAAGCATAAAGGAAGAAGAAAGGACAGATAATCAAGAAGCTATGCAAGTCAAATAACTAATGGAGCAGCCCATTAAGGAGGCAAAGGTGAATTCCAAAAGTGATTTTTCTTATTCTTATAAGCATGAACCAATTGATATGGATATTAGAGAAGCAAAGAGAAAGGTGAAGTTTCCAATTAACCATGGATATGTGATGCCTAAATGGTGGAAGAAGCAAATACAAAGCATGAAGGAAGAGGTAGAATGCAAAATGAGCAAGGCCAGCTATCAAGCAAGACAACATGAAGATGTCAAGGAGCAGAAATTGATTGGTGAATTGAACAAGTGTCATCCTAAAGCTATGAAGAAGGTATGGATAGCTAAAGGTGAGAAAGAAAACTTCTTAAAGAATAATTAGGTAGAGCATGATGATACAAATATGAAAGGTAAGTCAATTGCTTGTAATGAATGGGATAATGATTTGTTTGAATCATTTAATGATATGTCTATGGAAAATGAAGAATGGAAAATGTCTATGAAAACTAATGTGCAGCAAGGAGAAAGTTCCAAATGGATGGATGATGAGGAAAGGGGAGAGTATGCTATAAAGTAATGCCTCATTGAATGCAAGAAACAAACAAGATGGCTTCAAAGAGAAGTTGAAGAGAGTAAGGAGACACAA
The DNA here is from genome assembly GCA_037957365.1 of Torreya grandis. NCBI lineage: Eukaryota > Viridiplantae > Streptophyta > Pinopsida > Cupressales > Taxaceae > Torreya > Torreya grandis. Next base: position 1,021,126 of record JARHVA010001657.1, on the reverse strand, counting down.
GGTAATGGTGTTTCAATTGCTTTTGATAAGTGTACTAATGAAGAAGTTGATTTATGTGATGACCAGCTAAGAAAGGATGAGATGAAGAGTAAGGCTAGTAAAGGGCAAATAATCTTTGTGAGTGACGAGCCCAAGTTTGATGAAGAGAATAGTGAGATAGATGAGATCTCACTAAAGGAAGAGTTGAAGATGTTGGAGGAACTATTTGGTTATTCAAGAGAGATGAATGAAGGTACAAGCCATGGTGAAGACACCATTGGGAAGAGTGGAACAAGACAAGAACAAAGCAAAGAGGTCAAGACCATTTTGATCAAGGAGCAGAAAAGTGGAGGCAGCCAAGAGGGTTCATGGCCTCAATGTTTTTCTACTAAGGTTGCTTTTGATGTTTTGAATGTAGGTATGGAAGATGAAAACTTTGGAGACACATATGAAGATGAAGAAGCATGGAAGTGGGAGATGGCAGCTGAGAAATAAATGAGAAGAAGAACATACCAGATTAAGAAGAAAAGCAAGAAGATGAAGGACAAAGACTATTCCAAACAAACACAAGCATTGGCATTGACAACAAAACCTTGGGATCCACGTATACAAGTGAAGACTAAAGTGAGGAGGAAGCATGAAATTTGAACTAAGGTTCAAATCTTTTCTACAAGGAGAGTATGATGTAGGAGCATCTGCATTCAAATTTAATTTATTATATTTTCCCTCCAATGTGCTTTTAATGAGGGGTAATTGTAAAATAAAAAAGTAAAAAGAAAATTGTTGGGGCTGTTGAGGGAATAATGGAAGTGTGGTTGAAAATATTTTAACCTTAGTATATTGCTGGAAATTAAAAACTATTTTTGTTTTTATCTGAGCCCAAGTTGGGCGTAGAGGTTAGAGAGGAGTTCAAAAGAGAGATATCAAAAGAAGAAACTGTTGCAACAAACATAACTCTATCTCTCATTTGGCCGAAGATAGTAAGATATGTAAAAAGAGGGACGTAGAGATGGATGGAAAAATATAATAAAAAGATCCGAGAAAAAGCCAGGAAAGAGGAGAATGTAAGGATTTGGACGCTCGTTGAAAGAAGAAGCAACAGGAAGGATGTAAAAAGGAGAAAAAGAAGTTGCAGGTGGAGTGGAGAAGAGCAGCAAAAGTTTTCAGCCTTGAGGCAGATAGAACAAAGATGAATATTACATTATTGATGATGATGAATTCGAGGTGAAGATGTTAGTCATTTGAAAGGTGTAATTGTCATGGCAGATAGAATTCTGACTGTTAGTGAGGGGTATGCTTGGGAAATAACAACTACTGAAGGAGGATGGGGTCTTGATGAGCTTTTACAAAAACAAAAAGGCTATGATTAATGGCATAATAAATGGTATAGAAGTTGATGAGTGGAATACAGCTTCAAACAAATACATTGCATAGAAATATTCTATAGAGGATCTTTTAGGAAAGGCTGAATGCAAAGCTGCTCTGCAGAAAGAACTTGGACTTTAAGCTCAACCAGATGTCCCATTGATTGGATTCATTGGAAGATTGGATTACCAGAAAGGAGTTAATCTTATTCAATCTTCTCCTCTAGAATTTACACAAGACAACATATAGTTTGTATTCATTGACTATCCTTCTTATCATCGGCCTGGCAATCCATATGGTGATAGTTTTGGTGCTTTTGGGGACAATCAGTTCCGCTTCACACTTTTATGCCATGCGGCTTGTGAGGCTTCATTAGTACTTCATCTTGGAGGATTTACATATGGAGAAAAGTGCTTATTTATAGCAATGACTGGCATGCAAGCCTTGTGTCTATTCTAATTGAAGCTAAGTATCGTCAATATGGAATTTATCATGATGCTCGTAGTATTATTTATATATATAACCTTGCACATCAGGGTGTTGAGCCAGCAACAACCTATGGGAATCTAGGATTACCTCCTGATTGGCTTGAAGCTACAGATTATGCAAAAAAAAAGGAGAATCTACAGACTCTGCAGGGTCAAGGTATATGATTTTGTATGAAGATGATGCATTGCTGTCCTCAAGTTTGCTCTCCAACCATTATTCTGCATAAAGGATTCTATTGGTGCTAAAGAACTAGCCAAGGACTTTGTTGTAGTTGGTACTACTGTAGAGTCACTTTATGGTGCATACGAGTCCATGTACAAGCTTGACATGGAACCAGAGGAGTTATTTGAGACAGTTTCTCAGGCTTTATTGTCATCTGTGGACCACGATTGCTTAAGTGGTTGGGGAGGCCATGTTTATGTTGTGTCACCAGATCAAGTGATTATGCGCACATTGAAGGGCCGCATGGACTGAGATGTTTTTCCCTTTTACTGGTCTATAAAGAAACAAAGGATTTATTTAATGTGGGTTAATTATATACATTTCCATTTCTTTTTATTCCATATGTGAGGTAAGATGACAATTTATTTTACGGTAGACATTTTGTTTTCTTCTATTTAAAAGAACAACATTATAGCATGGAAGATGTATCACGTTGACTATATATTTGAAAGATAAATACATGTGTATGAATATAACTTTGAAGACACAGAGTATCAAGACTATATGCCATAGCAAACCTTCCTTTCTTGTCTGCCTATAGTTAAAGGAGTATATGAATGGAATTCTAAATAGAGAAAACAGGGCTAAAGGAATGATTGATCTAAATAGAACTGTATAAGTATGGTTAATGTATGGAACCTCTAGATGAAGTTAGCTCACATGTTGATGGTTACAGAGTAGTCTAAGGATAGATTTATCACAATACCACCATCCCTCCCATCCACCTTGATATCCAATATTGTGACCCCATCACCTAGGAACAACAAAGTCATGCATCATTAGATATTTTTTAGAATAATAAATCAATCACTGAATTCATGGGAATTCAAGATATCATCCAATTACAAGACATGAATGAGAATTTAAAATCAATTTTGACACATCTACCTTCTTTTGGGGTTAGGAAGAGTTCCTCAATAAAAGCAAATCTCATTATCAATATAAAAAAAGTCCCCTACAAAAACCCTCCATGAGGTGTTATTAGATCAAAATCAAAATTAAGAAAATGTAGACAAGTAAATCAATATTCCTTTTATATCATCACAACACAACATCAGAATAATAAAGAATCCAAAAATCATCTAACTTGTAGTTAATCCTAGTTATGTGGAACAAATAACTTTCATCACAAGCATCTTTTTATGGCCAAGGGTGTGTGAGATTGTTTTTCCCAATACCCTTTGGTATTCAAACATCTATCCTTACCTTCATGATCATATTGCCCCTCCAAATCCTTCACACAACAAACTAAAATCCTTCATCTAACATTCATCCCACTTTACCTATTAAGATGTTCAAAGGAAGCTAACTCCAAAGTAAAATAAGTTATTATATACATCCTTAGAATACATACCTTAAGGATACTATGCTATTATAAAAAATAAATTTAAATAAATAAATAAATAGAAATAATTTCCATATGTGAAAACCATTCCTATGGCATCTTGGACAGGCACCATGATGAAAACCAATTTCAAGTGTCATGTGTAACGTAATGTCTATAAGTAACCTACATTTGGGGATAAATCCATTCCATCCATATGTTGCTAAAATCCTATTTCATCCATTTTAGCCTATCTCGACCTACACCATCATAAAACATCCCAATAACTAGTCTATTATGCCCCTGTCCATTCTATCATACCCATCCTTTTCCTTGCCTTTGACCTTGATGAGGATGTGGAAGAATCTTGAGACCTATTTTGGAAACGTCTTAGTATATCATTATAATGATTCTTCCAAGACTAGGAAATAGGGTTTTCACATGACACATTCATTTGAATTTCCATCCTAAACTCTTCCCTTCCATCTATTCCCATTCCCATCCCTAATTCTCAAACTAGTTTCCCCTTTGTTCATAGCCTCATTAAAATTGAGAAAATATAAAAAAAAATTAGAAAATCCCAAAAAATAGAAAATTTGAAAAGAAGTAAAAATATTAAACATCCAATCATCTAGGAAAATAATAAAATCACCATAAAATTCCAAATCCATTTGTCTTGTCCTTAATCATGTTAAAATCATTTTTGTAAACTAATTAATCACCACTTCATTAGGACATATAACTCCCAAATAAAAGCTTAAAACTTTATTTTATATCATTACCAAATCAAAGATTAGAATTTTTTTGGGTTATATAATCCCTAATACCCCCCTTCATATATCATTTCTTGGGGCACATCAAAACCATCATTTCATTGGTAACCAAACACTAGGTTTTTAACATGATGAGCGAAACATTATTTTGTGTATGTTTTATTTTTATTTCTTATTGTTTGTGTGTTTTTATTTTTTTACATTTGTGTTAGTCCTTTGGAATATGGAAATAATGTCATCATGGTGCATTTTATCATATGATATATCAAAAAAGAGGTTACACAAACATTTAAAATTACATGAAAGAATGGCAACATGTTACTTTCATCATCACATACATATATTATAACATATCAAATCCATGATACCCATTCTCTATAATTCTTTAAAATCATATCATCAATACAAATCATTCGATTAACTCTTTGTTTTATGATTTCCAATCAATCATTAGTCAATCTAAATCCAAACTCATAAGATTTCTTGATATATATCATTCCCAAATCAAATCTCATAGTTTTATCAAGGATACATCATTCCCAATTTAACTCCTTCACATATGTTATTATTTGGGGTAAAATAAAAACCAATCAAGCATGAAATGCTTAGATCAAGTGAGATAGTATCTTCTAATGATGCCATCCATGTACCAACATCCATATCATATTATCTATGAGATCTCATGAGCCATGATCTCTTAGGTAGGACCCAATCCCTCTTTCTTAATCCCCCACCCCTCCATTATATACTTATTATTGTATTTAGCTTCCCCTATCTCATTTCAAGATCCCATATATCTCTTTTATCCTCATATTCCCTCTCAATAGAGTATCACCACTAACTAATAATCAATTGATTTAATCCATATTCCTAACTAGCCAAGCCACTAGGGGAATCCTTGTGTGTGCCCTTTTTTTTGGCTTATACAAAATATATTACTCTAACATCTTAGTATACCAATTATAATATTCTAATTTATTTGAAAAGTTATTTCTTCACAACACCATTTTAAATAGGTGGTAAATACATACACTCTAATTTGGACACTCCAAATTAAACACCTAGTTTCAACATAATCATCCTTATTCATCACTAAGCATCCCTAATCCACTATTCATCCATAATTAATCCCAATTATTCCACCATAGTAAATTTTAATTCCATCACAAAATACAAGGCAAGGGGAAAAAGGTGTAAGTATACCACTCCTTATTCATGTCATGCCCATACTCATCCAACCTCTTTCATTTATGAGCCAACCCTCATATTTAACTCAAATCTAACCCTTGATCTTGGATCAAGATCCACCATCCCTTCATATTAATCAAACTCTATAAATTGAGCTAGTATACCTCACTTCCATCAAGCCATTATATCTTAATCATAGCATTCCAAAATTTTAATCAAGTAAAGATAACCATGAGGAGATTATACTACTTTGAGAATCCATCAATCAAACATCCTTGCATCAAACAAATAACTTATCTCACAAGGGGATATGCTTATAGTTTACTAACATACAAATAACTTGGAAAACACATACCAATCTTTCAAAGATGAGAAAATTGCATCAAGAGAGGATTATTTATTTGGGTAAGTGAAGGTGCATCCTAAATCCTTCTTAAGCTCAATCAAAGCTACCTCTCAATTTTTAGAAAATGAATTTTACATTTTGTTTGATTTATAACTTGTATATTTCTAAAATTTTTATTGTGTATACACCACTATAGAATTATTATGGTTTGTGTTTACATTAGGAAATTATCTTATTTATAGTATGCATTTGCATTAGGAAAATTAGTTCTTGAGCAATGATTTGCATTAGGATACTTAGTTACTAAGCTATAAAGACATTAATTTTTTAACAAATAGTTCAAAATAAAAAAAGTGTAAAAATGCTGATGTAATGTGATTAATTAGATTTTAAGGTTATTTTATGTAATTTTGTTTAATATTGTATTAATTAACTTGACTTAGCATTCACTCAATTTCACTATCAACTTTGCATGGATTCAATCTTCACATCGTAAAAATTATACAAAGATAGTTTTTAGGTTATGATTGTGAGATAATTTTTTTATCAAAGGTGTGTTTATATTATGTTGCTTTTAAAATTAACTTATCAGGATTGATTTGTTGATTTGTGTCAATGTTTATCATATGAATCTCATAGTACATATGGATTTTAATGCTATCATAAGCTTGTAATGTTATTTCATGGTAGTTGGTTCAATATTATATCATTAAAAATTTACTACAATTCTTTTTTGAATTTATAACTTCAAATATATTATGTATTATACCATTGATATTAACACATGGATACCCACATGTGGGAAATTCATCATGTTGTCAATTTATTATGAATTCCCTTTTCAATTATATCATGTATTGGTAATTATATTATATTATTTAAATGATACACTGAATATGTGGTTTCTTATGTGGGGACATGACATTAGGAGTATAAAATAGATTTTATATCTTTGGTATTAAGCTAAAAATGTTTGCATACATGTTATTTTTGAACCAAACATTTAAAAATACAACTTATTTACTTCTTAAGGATTGAAATGTATAAGTGATTTTTGAAGATGTGATAACACTTAATGCCCCACTTTTGTGCTACTAAAAATTTCTCCATTTCTACATACCATATTATTCAATCTCAATTTAATTTTGATAAATGTTTGTTTAATATTTCTTATAAGCATTTGTATAAATAATAATGTGGGAATTTATAGTCTATCTATATAAAATTTTGTTTCTTTTTAGATATAGTGAGAACCATTTAATATATGGTTAAATAAACTTATTTCATTCATGTATGATTTGCAATTGGATTTTCCACCATAAAAGGTGATTTTTTGGCAAGATATATGGGGTAATGTTATTGTTATCCATTATCACATTTAATCTTCCAGACTTAAGGAGTAATAAAATAAATCGTAATCATTTAAAACATGATTTCACATTGGGAATTAATTAAATAAAACTATGAAAAAACTAAATAATACACTCAAAATTACAATAATAACACAATGTTAAGTTTAGGGGTATCAAAAGAGTTGATGCTTTTTGTATTAAGCTAAGAATTTTGACATACACATTATTTTCAAATCAAGAATTTAAAAATGTAAATTGTCTACTTGTTAAGGGTTGAAATGTATGAGTCATTTTATATATGAGATAACACTTAATGCCAATATCTTTAGCTATTATAATTTGTTTCTTCATTTTTGCATACCATATTATTTAGTCTCGTTATTTTTTATAAAATTTTGTTTAATATTACTTATAGGAATTTGTGTAAATAAAAAATTGTTATTTTATAGTCTATCTATGGACAAGTTTGGTAATCATGACAAACATTAGAAATTGTGTTCTATATGGTGGATGAGCTTTAATTTGCATTCATGTATAAACTATGGATGATTTTTTCTACCATAATAAGGTGAATCTTTTGTAAGATAGTTGGCATAATTTTATTTTTAATCATTATTACATTTAATATTTCAAACCTAAGGAGTAAAAAAATACTTCACAATATTTTAAATCATGCTCTCACACTATGAATTAATTAAATTAATCTATGTATAAACTAAATAACACACTCTATGATGTTTGATTATGTTATTATATCAAAATATCAAAGAATGATTATGTAGATTGAATACGTAATCTATAGTGTGAGAGAAAGACTTCCTGATAGAATGCAAGAAGTATAATTTTAGAATTAATATTTAGTTAGTTTACCAAGAATTATTTATTTAGTGTCTGAATTCTAATCTTTATATATCATTTTTATGTTTCATTATCAAGTGAAGTTTAATGACATAGTGTGGACTAATATATTATATGACCTAAACTATAAATAGAATTAAAATCCCATCATTTAATTTGTTGGGAAATTACCACATTCAATCATTTATTTGTTTGTGCATGTTAGTTTTAGTCTTTTATGTGAGTATTGACATCCCCTTGAGGATAACTTAGCGAGGCATACTCATTTTTATTGTTAGAGAAACACTTCAGGTTTTTTCATTTTTCCAAGTAAAAAATGGATAATACATCAATTTTTTTAGTTTGATTCCTTCTCATTATATCTTAAAGTGTAAATATCTTTGAATTCACCTTCTAGTTATATTTTATTACCTATTTCACCTTACATTATAATAAATATTAATCTAAATCATAATAAGACATTAAAATGTAAGGTGAATTCATCTATAGGAAATAAAGGTAATATTTTCAATGAATTTAATCCTTCCATTAATATTTTTTTCTCATAATTATTAAAAATAATTTATAAAATCTGTTAACTATATGAGAGCATATATGAATTTAGTCCTAAAGAACATTATATAATCTAATATCAATACAAGCGTATATGACAAGGAGACTATTTCATATATAATTTATTTCATAAATATTAAAATATTTTATTGATTTTAATCCATGACTAAAAAAATATTAAACCATTTATATCATTTTATTTTCGTTCTAGATTTATTTTAATATGTGTTTAGACTTTTAATTTTTTTCTTCCAGTGATACATTGAAGTACCTTATGATACAACAACTCTTATAATCTTTGTGTGAAGGTTGGTTATTGAATAGGTTAACATATTGTTTTCTCCCACTAATGCACTATCCAAGATAATTATGAATTGAAAATTTATAACACACACCTTTCTTGGTAGTTTATTATAAACTTCCATTGCTTTGCTGCAAATCAAAATTCAATTTGTTTGTGAATGGTGAAATAGAGAAATTGTTAATAAAAAAATTTCATGCATTATACAATAACACTTTACCTAATTTTTTGAAACATAATTATTGATATTTTAGTAGGCAACATGGAAATCATTGCTTTATGCTAATATAAAGATTGGGATAGTATCTTACATCATATATATTTAACTCAACATAATAGATTTCCCTTCTCCAGCATTTTTATATTTCATTGGCATTACATATTCCATGATAATACATACCATGTTATAATATAAAACTTAAATATGTAACACTAAAATAAATTTTAATGTATCTCTTAGGATCCCCTATGTAAGATGGTCTTGAGTCATTTCCATGATAGTAGGGCCATGCTGATTTGTTATTATGTGACTAATTGTAAATTTGGCGTTTATCTTTTTTGATTAAGGTATGAAATCCTTTGGATAACAAATGGAAGAGATAATGTGATCCCTTAACAAAAATAATAGATGCTAAGATTTAATGTATATCCTTTACATGTTTTTACCTCAATAGTTTAAAACAACTTCATGATCAATCAACCAAAGTAAATGTTTATAGGGTAAAGGTTATAATACTTCACAAGATGTGAAAAATTATTAGAAATGGTGAAAAATATGGGTTCAGATGAAAAATATCATTAGGATTGTTCTTGAATTCATATGTATCAATTATCCTTCATACTATGGATGTTTAAAATGGAATTACCTTTAACTTGTAAAATGTTGGAATGCATTTTCATTGTAAGCCTCGTTGAAATTAAATTTCAATTTCTCTTTTAGAGAAATAACCTTGAGACACATTATCAGTTAAAGTCTATTACATAGGCTATAATTAATAGTATAAAGTACTTAATTATTCATAGATACTGAAAATATATGTATTTATTGAGAGTAATTATATAGTAGGTTTTCTAGAGGAGGTTATTGGGAAACTTCTCACATAGGTTCCCTGAGTAATGAATCTAAAAAACCAAGCATACTTATGATAGGAAGGTAGATGAACAAGATATGTGTTGCTTTAGATTATTTCAAATTACATATTTTGGATGAGCCTATTGGGACACTTCTCATATAGGTTTTCAGTAATGAATCTACAAAACTAACTATACTTAATATGGGAAAGTAAAAACGTATAAATGTTATAATGGATTAATATTTTCTTGAGAATAAAATATTGAATAAAATGAAGGGTAAATAAGTATAAAGGTTATAATGTCTAAAGATTATCTTGATAACAAGATATTTAATACAATGAAACATTTTTTCCTTTTACTTGTATAACATCATAAAAATATAATAAATAATGTACCTTATTAGGTATAAGGGGATGTTTGATGTTTGATGTGTGAAATATGGTAAATATAGACACACAATCTAACAATAAAAAACCATAACCCAAATAATAAATAATATTCATATCATATACAATAGACTCCACCAAAATAACAACTACGCAATCTTTTGGAAATTTACTCTTATGTCATGTGACATTTGGGACTATATTGTTTATTGTGACTTTTCATACTAGCTTTGACCTCCTCCTAAACACAAAAAAAATGTATTATCCTCCTCTTCATCCTCATCCTCACCTTTCTGCTTTCCATCATCCTCTTATAAACTTATTATAATTGCATATATTAAAATATCAAGATCTCATTAAATGTTTCAACCTAGAAATCACCCAATGTGGGTATTAAGTATTTTATAAGAGTATTGGCATCCTATCAATTCAATGAAATAATATTTTTTACATTACCAAGGTAGCAAAGAAAGGAAATGAAGAAAAACCTAGTCATTCATTACATCCCCCTTTGTGTTTTCATCTTAGTCAATGATGGACATACTATTCAAAGAATTTTTATGTTTATTTTGAGAAAAATATGTTACTAAGTCAATCTATAGATATCCATATTTGATAAAATACTTGTTATATATTGCATTTTTTATTAGTTTTGAATGTATATGACTTTTTATAGGAGATTTAGTACTTAGCTGCATAGTCTGTCATGGGCTCCTTGGGCTCCATGACTTTTTATTATAATGTATTATCTTTTGATACTTTTAAATCACTATGTTACACTTTAGGCACGATGTGATATGGATCCATAAGTTTTTTTTATCTATTTGTATTTTGGGTTCATGGAATCTTGTGTTCACTATTGGACATTAGTATCAACACTAATGTCTAAGGGTCGATGCAAGTATCCAGCCTTTTCCTCTTCTCTATTTTACTTCTTATCACTTTGTGAGAATTGTAAAGGGCCCATATGTTTATTATATTTTTGTATTTTCATGGCCACTATTTTTTCATTATTAATTCAAAAGGATCACTATATACGCAAATCTAGGACATAGTATTTTTTGTCAGGTAAGTTTATAAATGAGCATATACATTGTTATTCAAAATATATTTAACTATACCTTACATTAAATTTATTAATGATGTAGTATAAAGTATTAAAAAAGGTCAAATTACACTTGCATTTCTTATACCAAGCATTACAATAAGAGAAAGGGCATATAGTTGCACAATCACCATTACACACACACAACTAGGAGGGAGAACAACATTCAAGTCTAAGACCCTCCTTAGAGTATATGGCTATGTAGGTATAACTTAACAACAATGAGGTTGTGAAGGTTATCTCAACTCAAGTGTTAACCCCTTTTTATTGAGTCATAAGTGGTCAAAGGCAATGATCTAGGGTTTTGTATATTAATAGTTTTTTTGCTCACAATATGAACCTTATCTGAAGGTGAAACATGAATACAAGAACAAGTGTAGGTTAAGGAAAAGACACACTCAACAAATAATACATATTTGGATTAGGAAAAAAACATTGATATTTGAATAGTATCATAAAATCTAGTGTCCACATGATGATGCAAGTGTCTAGGCCATAAAAAGTAGAAAGGACCCTAAATGAATGAAACATAGAGTTGGATAGTGAAGTTGAGATGAACCTTGACAACTATGATAGTCCAAAAGAGATTGATAAATAAGATATGCTCTCTCCTAACTCTTAATCTCATAGATGTATAGTTATTACACATTATTGAATTTATTTATTTTCAAACATTATATTATATTCTCTAAATATGAATATTACATTGATGCATTCAAACATTTTATTTATATAGGGTATTTGTATATAATACCATTTTAGGTAAAATATTTTGGTGAACCCATCCTTTGAGTTAAAATTGAATTAGAACCCTAGATTTCCATAGGGTTCCATTTTCTAAAGTTTCAAATCATTGCACTACTTTTCTAGATATGATTTTTTTATGGGTGTAGCATAAGTGATGTTTAATCTCATTTTCCCCCTAGATTTTGTGATTTTCCTTTTGGGGGTGTTTGGACTTAAATTTTTTAACATGAGACCTCATAGTGAAGATCCTTAAAATCTTGATCCTTTATATTTAATATTCAACCTTCATAAGGATAAATTAATTATTTATGAGGATCTAATAACTAATAATAAATGTGATAAAAAGGGGGTGAGGTATCAATAATTTTTTCACTAGTGAATATCATACAAAACAACAAAAGGAACATTTATTGGCACTTATGTCAAACCTTATTATGGAAACTAGGGAATTTGGTAGTGTTTGACTTTACCCTATGAGGATGATTGCAAGAAAGGTGGGATCAAAGCAATTGATAGTGAAACCTAATACAGAGGCTAGTAAGGGTTTGGATGGGATTCCTTTGGTGGTAGAGGAGATTTGGAGGGTGTAGCTCAAGGAGACGACTCCTAAATCACTAGATAAAGGCTAAGAGGGGTTGACTAGCCTAGAAGAGTTACATCAACAACCATTATCACATTTATTAGTAAAAAATGTTGATCAAGTTTCCATAAAATTGGCAACTACTAAGATTACGGTTTCCTCTATTAATCTAGTGGTTGTAAATTTTGAAAATCAATCTCTAGAAGATATATTGGAAGGTGAAAAATGGTTTTTAGAGAGGAGTTTGGTTTGCCATTTTGATTGATTTTGGCCATCCCTATCCTCCCTACACCAATAGCTTCTAGATTCATGTAAATATTAACTGGAAGATATTATGGAAACTTTTCCATGTGCCAAAGGTTTTTTGGTTGTTAATTTTGATTGTTTGGATAATTAGAATAATATTTTTTAGGCTAAGACATGGTGCTGGGAAAATCACATTCTTCTTATGAAACCTTAGACTCCTAATTTTAATCCCTTGACAAAAAATCTTTCATTACATCATGTTTGGGTGAGATTGCCATATCTTTCACTTTAGTATTAGTCCAAAATAGGTCTTTCAATTATTATTTATGCATTGGGTGATCTAACGAAAATTGATGATTCTTCATTAAATCTTTTCCAAACTAGTTTTTTCATAATTTTGGTGTGTTTAGACATTTCTCAAGATATGCCTAAATATATTAAGTTTAAAGTGTAAAAAAGGAGCTAGTTCTAAACCCTTGATTTTGAAGGAATCTCTTTCAGATGCCAGAACTATTTTTAGGTTGGGCACCTCTCTGAGTCCTACCAAGAAGTTAAGTGTAAGCATGAATCTTCTTGGAGAAAAGAGGCTAATGAGAAGCAACTAAAAGTTTTGGTGGAACTTTTAGTTTGTCCAGTAGAAGCATCTTCAGAAAGGCTTAAAGGTAAAAATATAAACAAGGTAATATCATTGGTAAGAACAACTCAAAATATTGAGTTTGTGGGTTATAAGGATAATAATGTTAATAAGAATAAAATTGTCATAAGCAAACATAAGGGAAAAAATGGAATTTTAAATTCAAATTTAGTCAAATTGGGTGATGGTGACAAATGAAAGTTGGTAAAAAGTAGGAAAATAGAATGTCAAAACCCAATCTCTCCATCTAAATGATCTATAAAGGTTGATCAAAGTAATTGTGGATATTCAATTTGATTAATTTGGTTCCTCAGTTGAAGTATTTTTTACTTTCATAAAGTGGAATGTTTTATCATTTGATGGATTTATGCCTTGATGGTAATACTATTAAATTAAAATTTATTTTTTTGAATTTATATGTTATAAGGTCCAAAGAACCATAAATTCTCTAGCATCAATAAAAAAATGTGATAAAAATTACTTTTTTTCTTATAGTTATGATAGCGAATAGACAAATGATATCATCAATGTCAATGCAAGTAACAATTGTTACATAGAGACTCTTTTCACCAGTTATGATTATGATTATGATAGTTATTATACATATCTATATAGTGAGTGTGAGGAGCCTATCTATCATATATCTTCCACATTTCTTGATTTACGATCTAATAATGCATTGTTTATACAAAAACTTAGTTTTTATTTACAATTTGTTAGTGCATTGTGTCACATTCAATATTATAAAATAAACATGTTTTCAAATAAAAATAAACATATTGTTTAATATGTTTATCTTTCATGATTAAAACCTTCTCATTATGTGTGTATAAAAAAAATGGAATGCATGTTTCCTTTATCAAATGATGCATATGTTGAGTATCTTCATTATTTACAAAATTTTGATCTCATTACTATGATTGATGACTCTTTTACATTCGTAAAAAATGAAAAAAGTGAGGATTTTTTTCTCTCTAAAACTCTAAATAATAAAAATATGTGAAAATTTTACTACCCTCTCCTCCTAGAATGGAGACATGAAAATTACTACAATAGTCAAAGTAGCATACATGATACATATGAAAGTGAAACATATGAATATGATAGTGTTGATTGGAATGATGATTAAAATTTTCATAGTGATGAATAAGAATATTCTCATTCATCTCATGTTTCTTTTAACATTTTAATGCATAGTGAATAAAAAAGTGAATTGGCATTTCTTTCATGCAATGAATATTTGAGTAGTCAAAATCAAAAAAATATGTATTATATGTCAATTGTACTCATATGGAATGATTATTTACGTGATAGTTGTAAAAAACCTTTGTGATGTTCAGAACAATATTTACTTCATTACATAAATAAAGTGATATGAGTGTTCCTTTATGCAATACTCATAGGCATTAGAGCATTCAAAAGGTCTAACAATAGATAATCAGGTTTATAACATTTTAAAAATGATATGAGTTTTGAGTCACCAAAATAACATTAGTCAAATTGAGAGATAAATAATTTATTACAGAGAGATAATAGATGTGATCCTTTTAGTAGTGGTAAGGTTTAGAAGTTGAAGGTACATAAATGATATGTATTTTCTAAGTGCACAAGACTGAGGTGATATATAATTCACAAATAGTATCTATAGTCTCATTTTATTTTTATTTTCCATTTATTTTTTTCTCCCTAAGTTGCATTTAATTGGGTGTTAGTGTGTTCACATTATGTTACATGTCATTATCATTTTCATATAGACACTAGGAAAAGGATGTCCCACTTTGGTGGAGTTAGTTAGTTATCATTAATAAGTGTGGATAATAAATATATATATGTAATATCATATGAAAATTATCCTTTTAATTTATGTGCATGCTCATGCCCAAGTTATGATGTTTAACCCCACCATTGTGATGATATAACTCCACATCTCATTAGTGTTTTTTAGGAATACCCATTATTATATATATGGGGCCTCATATATTAAAAAAAATAATTTGGTTAATATGATCACAATATCTTGAATTATTCTCTTTGTGCATTTGTGTATCATTTATTTGGATTAATGAATTTTACTAAGAAATTGTTGAATATTGTTCATATTTCCAATTATACACACCCTATAGTAAAATTTACTGTGGTAATCCTGGTATTATTAAAGTTGAAAGATACCACCACCATATAATTTTTTTTAAACATAGAAGTGGCCAAGGACAACTGTAAAAAAAAATATTTAGAAAAATAGTTACAATAAAAGACAAAGTGGTCAACATATTTTGGATTAGATATGTTGGAAACAATGTAGGATACAAATGTTTTTACAAAAATTATATCCATAAGGTAGTTAGTCAAAAGAAACAAGTTTGTATTTTTTTTCATATTTGTGGTACCTATACCATTGTAATCATCTTGTTGAGATGGTCAATTTAATACATATTTCTAGTTTACCTTGACACACCTTATATGATAGTAGCCTCATACTAAAGTGAAATGACACAAATTATAGAAAAGATATAGGTCATGAAGACTAAAATCCAAACCCAAATAATTGATATCAATGGTAAATAGTCATAAATAATGGACACCATTAAATATTTAAGTAGGTGTGATTTGAAGGCTACTCTGAACAATAGTTTTAAGCATCACTTTATTTCAGTGAGAATGCCATTTGGCCAAAATTTTATTTTATAAAATTTGATAGGTTTGCATGTGCACACCAACCTTCTATACCAAGTTTTAATTTACACCTATGTTTTAGATTATTCCTTAAACATAGAAGGTGTCAATTCTCATATGTTGTTTCTAATTTGGTTCCAACTCGTAAATATACACTCTTTCAATAAAAAATTCAAACCATGCAAATGATGTAATAAAATATTTAGATAATTTCTAAAGGACCTCAAAAATAAATTCATACAATTACTTCACATGATATATAACTTCATTTGGCTTATGAGGTTGTTATATAACCCTTGCCTACTAGTTTTATAGATCTAAAACTTAAATTATTCAATGGAAAGGGTGATCTATCATACCATATCAAATCTTTCAATGTTTTGTGTCTTCACTTTGTGGAAAATGATAAACTATTGACTAATCTCTTTCCTAAAAGCATTAAGGATTGTGCCTAGGATTAGTTTTAAACCCTAAAAGTGGGATTTATATGCTATTTAAATTACTTGATTGATATTTTTTAATCTTATTTTTAATCAATATTATCCAAAATGACATGTTTTATAAGCTATTCCAAATTAAACAATGACTTAATTATAATTTTAATCAGTATGCACTTAAATTTAAAATGATGATTACTGAGACAACTCACCAATTTCCTAACATGGAATTATAAATCATATTATATCAAATTTTACTTGAACCAATTAAAGATAAAGTTATTTTCAACTCATAAAAATATTAAGATAAACTTTGTCATGTAGTTACAAACTATAAAATCAGGATTATAGAGGCCAATATGCTCAAATATGGGACTAATACCCCTACCTCTAATAGGGCTAAATTTCAAGGTAAATCAACATTCAAAACTAAGGTTAATGGTGCTACTTTTCAACCTAATAATGAGTTCAATACTTTAGTCAATTCATTAACTCAACCAGCTGATAAGATTATTTTTTCATAACCTTTTGGGGCAAATACAATTTACATGGTTAGATAAGACTCTTCAAATTGTGCTTAAGAAATTATTTGAAAGCAAGAATATGTAATATTTACCTCCACAATAGGAGTTTGACCCATATTTACCATTAAATAATAGTTATGATAAGAATGCATCTTTTAATTATCATAGATACTTTAGTTATACTATAAAAAATGTTTTTATTTGACACATAAGATTTATGACTTGACTAATAATAACCAAATCCAAGTGGAAGGTCATAAAATTACCTTAAATGAATTCATTTATAAAAAAAATCAACATTTGAAAGTACTTATATAGTATTTTAAAAATCATGTTACTCAAAATAAGAACCAAGATGATGCTCATATGATAGCTAAAAATAACTTCCACCAGTTTATAATGCTCACATTCTTGATGGGTTCATAGGTGTGGTTAAAAAAACACATAAATAGATTATACCAATTACATTATATGAACATGTCATCCTAAACGATAATTATAACAATGCATCATTGTTTATATAAGATTTCATAAATACACATTCAAGGTTTAAAAAAATCTTTATGGTTGATAATTTTTCAAGTATAAATGTGTGCATAGTGTAATTTATTACCAGTTAAAGTTACAAAAAAATGGATTTATATGGTATTAACACTATTATTATAGGATATGATGGTCTTACTAGGACTTTGAATAAGGGAACCATTACCTATCATCATGGGTCCTAATAGTATTTTAGTTTGGTTTCATGTCTTACTAAATAATGGGACATATGATGTATTACTTAGACAACCTTCAAAAAATTAAATGAGATAAATATCATCCACATTACACAAGTGCTTAAATTTTTTGCATGATAATAAAATAATTAAAATTTAAGTAACTCCTAATGAATCACCAATACAAGTTAAATATGAGGTAATAACTAAATAGATACTAATACAACAATCATACAACCTCAAATAATTACATCTTGAGTTAAAGTACCTACTCATCCAAATTATATGGCAGTAATATCATAAGCTTTTACACATATTAAAAAGAAATAATTTTTTTAGGGTAAAATCATACAAAAAACAATTTAAACTAGAAGTTTTCCTTTACAAGAGGATATTACAGCTATCATAGTTACTCACAACGATAGTGATTATAATTACAGTGATTATAGTTACCATACAACTTGTGATTAAATTGGTAATGATACTAGTGATGATCATATATTAGACTTCTTAGATTCAAGGTCCCTAAGACATCAAGGTATTGATCATAAATATAATATGACATTAATTTATGTTTAGTATTGTCATATAAATGATTTTATGGATGGTTTTATTAGTTAGCATTACTTATTAACACCATGTGCTTTAAATGAAAAATATTGTTACATAAATATTTTCTATCACTTTCATCTATTTGATTGTGTATCTCTAGTATTTGTGTCTCTCATGTTTTGTGTATGGAGTTTTGGTTCATCACAATTCCTTATATTATTCTATCATATTTTTAATCTCTCTTGAGCTTTACATTATTTCTAGTTCATTTGATAAAGAATCTATCTTATTCAAAATTTGAAGTTACCTTATTCTTTCATATCTTTGAATGTTTGTGTGTGTTTTATCTAAAGTATGATATCATTATTCTAGCCTTTTGGTTTATGATTGATTTCATTATTAATTTTTATCCCTTGCATTTGATTGTTTCCTATCCTAAAAACCTATGCAAACTTCACAATGATGATAACACTTAAATATTGAGGTGTTCTACCCTAATGCCCATAATTATAAGGGAAGTTTTAGGTTAGTAGGGATCCTCTTATTCTTCATTATTATCTTTTTTCCCCTTGGCTTGTTTATTGATTGATTTATTTCTTCTATTTTTTTTCATCAAGTATTATAAAATATTATAAGATAATATGAAATTTCCTTGTCTTTAGTTTTGTGTCTTATATGGTTACACACTTTAGCATATCATGACTATCTACCTATTTATAAATAGTTTACATATAAATTTACTACACTTGCTATTTATGGTATTGTGATTTATAATGATGATATTCAACTTTTATAAATGGTTTTAGACTTATAGATGTTAGGTGACTTCATCATGCCTACACTAGGGGCATCTTTAAATTTGGGGCATGCCTTACACTAGAGGAATTCTTAGTTATGCTTCATGTTCTATATTTTTAATGTTCATTACCATATTATTTTATATTTTATTATATATATCCCACTCTAGTGTATAATTTATGTCCTTCAATGTTTTTTTATGATCTATCATATGAATTATACTTTGTGTTGTTCTTTGACTACTTCACATGTTGGATATATTGCAATTTTTTATTTTATTCCATTTAATTGCTTATGTGTTCTTGTAATTGTTTCATAATGTACCTTTATTTTATTTTCATAGAGTATTCTCTAGTTGTATACTTGATATCATTAGTGTGTGATTGATTTCCTTATTTTATTTTTATTGATTCACTTGTTTACTATACATTTCATATGTTGGTTACATGGTTGCATTTGTTTACATCACTTATTTTTGACAAGATGCATTAATATATGTTTTTTCCATGATATATATAATGCATGTTATTTATTGAGATTTTACATTAGTGATTCTTACATTTCTATGGTTTTTACCATAAATATATTGGGGCATACCATTATTTTTCTTCATTCTTATATATTTTCCATATTAAGGAATATTGGTACACTAGAGCATATCATTGATGCCGGGGCATCAAACACATTATATAAAGTAATCATGTTTAGTTGATTTTATTCTCTTATTATGCCTTATAAGGCATTGGGGTCATTAGGTTAGTCTGTTAGTGAGTATTTTTATCCCTTTTGGATTTTCCCTCCAAAAGAGGCATTTGAAAATTTGAATTTAAATATGTTAGGAATGCTTTAAGGAATTGTCAAGTTGTCAAATGATTGTGTAGGGTCCTAAAAGAGACTAGGTTGGTTTGGTAAGGTGTTTTTACGTACATTTCATGAGGTGGTATAAGTCAAAATATGAAATGTAATATTCATGTGTTGGTTTCCAAGAGTTAGTTATGCAAAAGAGGTAGTTTCTTATTTTGTAACAAGTTTTGGATTTGAATAGAGAGAGTCTCATAGAGAAGAGATGTAGGTAGTAGGTGGTGGAATACAGGGGTACGAACATATAATAATGAGTGACAAAAATTACAACTTTGTAATTTATCCATGAGACTAACTTGTGAATGTACATATGTTAGAATCCAATAAAGATTGAAAGATTTTTAATGGTGTTTCTATTATTTGATATTATGATTGTTTCAATACTGTAATTCAATGTGGTGATAATCTCCAAGAGTTTGGAAGCATGCATTTGACATGAAAGTTGCATAAAGTGGGTTATCTGTAGTTATATATTCAATATCTTTGTATGTGAACATTGAGAACTACAAATTAATGAATAAAGACATTATTATCAAAAAAGGACCATATTCTTTGTGTATACTTTGTTACAAAACTCAGTCAAGCAACATTATTTGAGTGATTGGAGAATAGATGAAATGTAGTTTGTTTTGATATTAAGACTAAACATGTGAACAAAAAATGGAGGAGAATTGTGGGGAAATATTCTAGGAACCCTAGTTAGGTTATTTTGCATATAACATTGTTCAAAGTGATACATATTTAGACTATGCATGTACTTGTTGACTTGACACAATTAAATAATTAGTAAGAGACTCAAATAATAGATCACAAGTTAGAAAGGAGGTTATTGGAGAGTGGATGCAATGTGTAAAGACATCAAGAAGGCATTACAACTATGAGAAGGTCTTAACAGAAGTTAGGTAAAGTAAATAAGTATTCAATCCTTGTATTAAAGTGTTTTTAGTAGACTATAAGCATAGAGACACTCTCAAAACCCTATTCAGAGCATGATTGGAATTAATCAAGGAGATTTTAACCTTGTGATAGGTGTAAAAAGGCATGACAAACCTTATCATGACCTTTTAAATGCATCTAGTAGGGTTGTGTTTGTTCCAAACTCTGTATTTATGGACATATGGGCAGACTATAATAATAGTATCTACAAGAATCCCTAATTTGAACATGATTAAAATTCATTAAAGTGAGTTTTACATTTGGGTGAGTTGTAGTTATGTTATAAAAACCTAAAATATGTCTTTGGAGGATTTGAAAACAATAAATACCCCTGTAGATCAATTAAGAAGGCTCTTAGACCTATTATAATTGCATAAAATCCTATATTGGGGTTCAGTTACAAAAATGTGAATAATAAATCATTCAACAAATGAAAATCACTAATGTTTGGTAGATTGATGGGTGTGGATATAAGTTGAAATATTTTCATGGTTTTAAGATATTACAACATCTGTAAGGAAGGTTATAGATAAATGTATATCAAGTAGGGGTCGGTTAGGCCTAGTAAGGCTAGTTTGGTGAATGGGAAGGCTAGGAAAGGTATCTAAACAATGAATTAAATCCTTAAACTTGGTGGGAACCTAAAATATAATAGAGGGTATCTAAATCCATGCTTAGTTTCTAAATATGAATTTATACTATTTCATACTATGAGAATTTGTTAAAAAAGGCTACAAGGTTGGATGAGAGGTTGAGGGTTGGATTTGTAGAGTGAACAATTGAGATTGTAAGAAGGTGTCAGTGTGTGAGAGAGAAGTTTTTTGAGTCTACAAAAGGTTATGTGAGATAAAGTTTTTAAACATAATTAATTGATCAAAATTTAAGGTCTTTTGGCCCTAAGGAACCTATAGACTAGTGTTAAGATCAAGGAAAAAGAGTGAGTGAATGAATAGAGTAAAATGTATAAGTGAAATATGAAGTGTAAATAGGATTCAAAGGAAAAAAAAAAGAGAATAAAATTTGCTCAAAAGCATAGTATGATTCATGAGAATCACATAAATAATATTGACAGAGAGAGGAGATTGATCAAGACTGAATGCATCAATAGAAGTGTAGGTATGAGAGCTTGGATTAGGAAGAGCATGAAAGAGGGATCTGCATCAATCATCCCTCTATTTTCTTACCTTACATCTATTTATTATGTTTCAACATATTAGTATTGGGTAATCATGCATATATGTTCATATATTATGAATTCCTTTTCTTGATTGTTATATCTCTTACTTTTATAAATGTTTTACATATAGTATATGTAATCCTTTTATTAAAAGATGAGTCATATGTAGGTACATCCCTCCCCTCAAAATATGGGTAGATGGTTAGTATATTATAATTTTTTATGGATGGGTGTAGGGTAATGAGGATCAAAAGGTGAATCTTAAGTGGCCACTTTTTACTTAGAAATAAGAATTCTTAAACTTGAAGGTAATTTTAGAGACACTTGAAAAAATAAAATGATCATGTAAAAAATGACTTGTAGAATTTTGACTATAATTTAATGTGCGTGTGTACACATATATAAAACATATACACACCCATATATATTTTTACATGTATATGTATGTATCTATGTATATGTGTGTGTATGTATATGTATACGTATACATATACATATATATGTAGATGTATATGTAGACACACACACATATGTCTGTGTGTGTGTGTGTGTGAGAGAGAGAGAGAGAGAGAGAGAGAGAGAGAGAGAGAGAGAGAGAGAGAGAGAGAGAGAGAGAGAGAGAGAGAGAGAGAGAGAGAGAGAGAGAGAGAGAGAGAGAGAGAGAGAAGAGAGAGAGAGAGAGAGAGAGAGAGAGAGAGAGAGAGAGAGGAGAGAGAGAGAGACTCATTTGATAAAATTATCTAACATTGCTGAATTTATGACAATAACATATTAATTTATTGTGAAAAAATAATAGATATATATGTGGATGAACACACTTTTTCAAAACTAAAGAAATTTATTTTTATCGGAACTCACATAAAATTATATAGAAAATGTTTTATATTGTTGAGAAATTAATTTATTAATTTTTAAATTAATTTTACAGATCAAAACATTTGTAAAAAAGTAAGCACTAGTGTACAGACATAAAATTTTGACCTTAACCTTATAAAAATCATTTTTTCCTAAATCATGTCCCATGATGTGTATATTGTTGACATTAAAGTTTTATAATTTTTTTATTAATGGTTAAAAATATATTAAATTTTTTGATTCCCTAATTATCAATCATAATGATGAATTTTTTCTATAAATTAAGTAGTAATTTAAAAAAGTCAATTTTTGTTGAAAAATTATACATTTATAAAATTAGTTCTCTTCTCTATAAATCCATATGATATTTTTAAAAATGAAATAAAATAATATATTTAAATATGTTTGCCAAGGTATAAAAATAATATAAATTTGATAAGATTCATGCTTGTTAGTCTAGTACATCTATGAGTGTTAGGTTCAGATCCTCAACTAAAACCATGGTTATTTTTGGAGGGAAATGGACTATATTTTTAAAAATTAAAAAAACATGCACACACACCTTTAAAAAGGGTCTACTACCTATGAAATTCAAATAAAATGTATCCTATATAATGAAAAAGACATGTGACTATTGGTGTAGATGTTTATCCCACTAGGTTTTGTCTACACAATCTAGTCAAGCTTGCTTAGGTTCAATAAAGGTATTGAAGGGGAAAATAATCCCACATACATGAGTATGTTGGGACATATATATTTTCAAAATATATAAAAAACCTTCCTATATACTTTTTTTCTAATGATGTTAATGCTTCTTAATACAATTTCTTTATTGTGAAGATATTGTTTCTTCCTCTTTTGAGTTGTTCTTTTTAGGTTTCATTACTCCATACAAGTTTTCTCCATGCATTCTATCTTATCTAGTATATCTAATTATGGCCCACTCTAAAATGGTATTAGAGATTTTTTGGTATCCAAACACCATTATTACTATTGTGAGACCTTGCATTTAGCTTGTTTAGGTGTTTTTTATGATTTCAATTTTCAAGGGTTTGGTGGGATTTATTAGAAATCTATGTAGATCTACATAGTTAGGGTATCATAGCAAAAAATGGATAAAATTTTTGGATTCAAAAGTATCAAAACCTTAGGATTGGCTATAAACATGACCTAGTTTCACAACAGTCATTTTTTTCCATTTTTCGAGGGTTTGAGGGAATTTTAAAAAAATATGTAGATTTTGCACCATTTGGTACTCAAATCTAGAAAAAATTTCTAGGTTTTCTATATTTTAAAAAATATGAAATTAGTATTATCCATATTTACATAAGGAGATATATAGTTTCCAAGATTTGGGTTCTCCTTGCAAGTATTTTTGTTATTTTCAACTAGTTTTTGAGAATTTTTGGTAGAATCTAGGACTTCAAAAATTTAAGGCATCTTCAATCCTTCCTTTATGTAGTAACATGGCACCTAAATCATGGATGCATTTTCACACATCCATGAGCCTAAAATACTATCAGCCTAACCTTAGTCTACATGAACATGTGGTTGTTAACCTTTGGACATCTGTGACTTGTGCCTTCACAAAGCCTAATGCCACTACATCAACCACCTTATACATGATGACACACATTATCCTCATGTCATGCCTTTATAAGGACCAAGGCCTATCAACCCAACCAACTTAGATACAATGACATAACTCTACATAAACTCCCTATATTGTACCATTATGGTGCCTACCAGCTTGGTCACCAATTCCACAGTGAAGTGGTAATGTAGAATTTCATTAGCTAACTGCATGACCATAACTTCATGGGTCCATAAGTCAAAATTTACACCTCCCTTCTTGTGAAATATGTGTTTCCAATTCAAGATACATAAAAAACCACAAGTGGACACCTCTTTCATGAAATGTGTGCACAACTAATAAATTTTAAGCCAATAGTCTATGACACTATCTCATCCTACCCATTAGCACCCTAGTAATATGGTGTGGTCACATAAAGGGAGATTAAATTTGGATTCCTACTAGTGGGGGTTTTAGGTCAACATAGCCCCATTTCTAAAAAATGAGGACCCTTGTTCAAATTATACAAATTTGTGTTATAAATTGGACATTTAACTTAATTAGAGTACATGATTGAATATCATATATGGACTCAACTTACACTCGCATGCTAGCACATAATATTTCTTTGACTTTATCTAATATTTCTAACATTTACTTCATGTGTTTCCATGTTGTAGGCTTAATTGAATTTCATTATAATGAGCAATTATTCATGGTTTATGCTTTAATAATCATTTTGACCCTTTTGGTTAACCTTTGGTCTTTAGTCGATTAATTGAATCTGTTGTACTCAGAAAATGTCACTCATTTTTAAGACAACATATAAGATATTTTGGTCTTGCAAGACCAAAATATCTCTTCCCATTTCAAAAAATTATTCTAAGCTTTCAAAATTGGGATTATTCATGCTTTTTCAGTCAAAGGATTTATGGTTCAATAGGTTCAAAGGTTTCTACAGGTAGGTTCAATCAAAAGAACATGTTTCTGACACTTAGTCATTTTTAGGACTAGTTCAATCAACTTCAAAAGGTTCAATTGGGTTCAAAATTTTCAACGGGTTCAAGGTTCAATGGGTTCAATGAGGCTGGTTTCAAAGAATCTTGGTTCAAGTGGTCAATAGAAATAAGGGAATGAACCATTGAATCATTGAACCAAAGTTGGTTCAATCGGTCAGTTTAAGTGACAATTTCAAAGGAGTGCCCCAAGCATCAAAGACACAAGTGCCCTTGCAAAGGGAATTGCTAAGGCAAAAGTGACTAAGGAAGGAAATAAACAGACTGAAACAAAAGCTCGATAGAACCCACTGGATGCTACCACGTGTCATCTTCTGAGCCTCATTTCACTTTGTTTCTCAGAGTAGTGGAAGCCTCCACATGTCCTTTATAAGTTAAGTGGAACATGCCAAGTGACATCATCTGCATGAATGCAAATGAGTCTCGCATGTTTCTATAGTATTTCTCAAATGTGATGGAAGCTACCACATGTCATCTTCTGTAGGATACTCAAAAGGCATCCAAAGCTTCTACAAGTTCAATGGATGCTACCATGCATCTTCACCTATTTCACAGTGGATGCTGCCACGTGTCACATGTTGAGATTCACATAAAATCAACTAAGGCAAATTTCCAAGGGACAAACAGCCCTTTTAGAGGACACTCAGAAGCTAAAGTGAATCGTTGCAAAAAATTGAAAGGCTAATTTGGAGCTAAAACAACCTTTGCAAAAGATAGGAAAGGAGAAAATGGACCAATTTAAAGGCCAAAAGAGCAAAGGGATTTCCTTCAGAAAAGTTTCGCCAGCAAAAGTGATAAAGAGACAATTCCTTTGGACAAATTATCTGAAAGAATTTCTTCAGACTTTTTCTCTTAAGGAAAAGTTTGAAGAAATAGAAAACCCATAATGCTACCACGTGTCCCTCAAAAAGTCACAGTAGAAGCTGCCATGTGTCATATATTGAGACATAGTTTCAAAGAAATAGAACATGCCACATGTCTCTCATCAAATGTAGTGGAAGCCACCACATGACATCCTTCATAAGAAACTAATATAATTCCCAAAGACTTTTCAAAGATAGCTAAGAGCTCGATCGAAGCCGCCACGTGTCAACATCTACAATTTCTTCCTTTATATCTCTTTTGTTAAGTAAGGATTGTAGTGAACCTTCATTAAGCTACTAAAGTAAGTGGAAGCTACCAAGTGTCATCTTTTGCAGGGTTCTCAAAAGACCAGTAGAAAGCAACTAAGGAACAAAGCCTTGAATTAAATCAAGGACCCGATTCAAATAACAAAAAAAGGAGGAATGATGAGGAAGGACGAAAAAAATTTACGAATTAGATATGTTTCTAGAATCAGATCGCCAGGTGGACATTGAAAGATGCAAACTTTCAATAGCGTGATCCATTTCTCTGCATTAAGAAAAGCAAATGGGTAAATTCCCCTAAATTCCAACATGTCTTCTAACAAAATTCAATGCAACATGATGTGTTACTATTCCCAGGTCCTTCTTAAAGAGGTTATATAAAGGACTCTCTTCTACTATTTTAAAGTATCTCTCTCTCTGATTATTAGAAATAAAAACTCTGCCCAAATTGAAAGGCATTACTGAGACTTTGAGCTCAGATTGTTGATCATATTTTTTTATTGGAATAAGAAAGAAAGTGAATTTTTAGACTTTGTGCTGTGATATCTTTATTGTTGGGGAAACTATTCTTATGTCTTTTTCCTTAATATATTTTCTATTCCTTTAATTCAATAAGCAGAATTAGTGAAAGTAGTTAGGAAGGTGTCCTGAAGTCAACTATGGAGAGACTTTGTGCCCCCATGGTTATCTTTAGTGTGTTTTCTTTTTGTTTCTATGTAAAGGACCTTGGGATGACTTTGTGCCCTCATTGTCCTTTGTATCTCACTCTTGGGCAATTTAGGTGGAGACTTTGTGTTACATCTCTATTTGCTAGTTACTACATCCTTGGTTACATTTTGCAATTACTACCAAGAAGATTCTTGTGGTTTGCTGAATGGTACTTCTAAAAGAAGAGGAGTGATTTTTGTCATTGTCCCTAAGATTTCTCCTTTGATTTACATGCATCATCTCTAAAAAAAGAGAGATGGATGGTTTGTCCTACCCTTGAGTATTATTTTTTATTTATATATATATATATATATATATATCATATTTATAGGGAACCTCCCCTAGATGAGAGGAGAGATTAGTTCCCTTTTGATGTGGTAAAACTACACATTTGGCTGACCAATCTTCCTACTTTAGATGATCAAATCTATTTTATTTATCAGTCCGCCGATCGACAAAATATTCAACCAACATAATCCACATTTAAATGACAATTAAAACCTTAGTCTAAATACTTTATCCTAGGTTCTTATTAAATGGATTTACATTATTGATAGGTCACTTTATTTTTGACTAAGTCTTAGTTTAATTTTAACCTAAATTCTAATTGAATTTATTAATTCATTAAAACCTTAGTCTAAATTTTATCCTAAGTCTTTATATATCCAAAGCCCTTAATTCATTACTTTCACTATTCACAGGTATAAAAACATGAGGTGTCACCAAGTGGCAAATCTTAGAAGATTGAAAAAAAGATTAATGGTATGTGGATGATCTCCCAAGTTAAAAGGTTAAGATCAAAGATCAACGGACTGCATTTGATCATGTAATGCATAATGGTGAGCTCATAGTTAACATTTCAAAGGATATTAAGATTGAACATGATGGTGCTAAGTGTTATACTCATGGTGAATTAGATAAATATCGATGATCCACATTGAATCATGTGAATAGGAAATATATCAATGGTCCATGTTTGATCATGCATTAACCAAATCAATTTTGCATGTTTAATCACTCATATCAAGATCAACGGTATGTGTTCAATATTAAATGTGAAGATAAATGGTGTGAAGTAAGTCAATGAGTTAGATATCCCATATTACACATGATGTCACCACATGGAATAAGATTATAAAGCAATGAAAACTGACTATAAGGTACATAGATTGTATACAATGCTACCAAGTGGCACAATATCATAAGCCAAGATTAAATATCAATGACCATGATGAAATTCAAGGATAGAAGACTTAGATCAAGATCAATGACATGCATTTAATTATTTAAATCAAAGATCAATGGCCCATATTCAAATAGTATAAATAAAAATCAACAAAAGTGAATTTAATCAAATCTCTAAGAGGCACGAGATGATGACAAATGTCCAAGGCAACAATAGTTACATTTCAAAAATAAATAAGTAATGTGACAAGGTGATGCCACATAAACATACACATCATATTAGAAGGATCTTGTGGACTCAAGCATGCAAAAGGTATAAATATGAGATCCAATTAAATCTAAGTCACCAAAGTACATACTTCAAACTTGCTTGCCACCATTAAAGCTCTGTTTAAACCTCCAAAAATCCCTAGAAAGTATGAAAATCCCTAAATTGTCCTTGGATTCATTATTTTGAATCAAGAGAGTTGAATTATCATTTGCAAAAGGATAATTCAATTAAGATCATAGTAATGGCAACATTTTGAGCTGCTTTGAAGAAGGTGATTGAACTATACATGACATTAGATGTAGAGGGTCAAGTTTTCAAAGACATAAAATTTGTAGATGCTTCACTAAACATAGGAGATAATAATTACTAAAAGTTATTCTAGATAATTAAGAACCAAGGAGTGTTGACTGAGGAAGAGGAGAAGTTTCTCCCACTGAAGAGACTTTATGATGACATCATGGAAATTTAGATGGCTAGACTCCATTATGATACTACTAAACCATAGGTACTACACTATATTGATATCATAAGTTCCACTTTCAAGGATATTGAAATTGAGAAGGGTATGTTGATTCATGAACCTAGTCTAAGTAAAATTGCATATATATCACCTATTGCTTTTGAATCTTAATATAGGTTGCCTAGGCCCCATATAAACCTAGCTTCCATTAATTCATGGGATCAAAAACATTCCATGATGGATATCCTAGTAAAATGGTTAGAAGTAGGTAACCAAGTCATTATTGATCTTGCAAAGAAAATCCTAGTGAGCCAATATAGACCTAGAGTTAAGATGGTCATGACCATGATGAATAAGTTGTATGGATGTGCACATATAGTAAATGTAGAACCAATATGGGTCCCTATGGTATATTTCATCATTGAAGAAGTGGCGGTTCCTCCATTAGGTGAAATCATTAGTGTTTCCCTAAGTAGATAGATATATGGGATTAAGAATAAGAAGAGGACCAAATTTTATATGATGTCTTATCTATTAGATACCCTATGTGCTGCCATAAAAATCCCTAATCAAAGAGAATGTTCCCCTAATGGTACATAGACTATGTCTCAATACTATTCCAAATAGCACATTTACAAGTATAGAGATCATAT
The DNA here is from genome assembly GCA_037957365.1 of Torreya grandis. NCBI lineage: Eukaryota > Viridiplantae > Streptophyta > Pinopsida > Cupressales > Taxaceae > Torreya > Torreya grandis. The sequence continues at coordinate 991,080 of JARHVA010001657.1, read as the reverse complement.
CTAGTTAATTTGTGACTATGTTTACACTGAATTAATCCAAGCCATTGATGGTATCCCCATGATGAGGATAAGTCCTCTAATCAAAAAGTTAATTGAGGTAATAGGGGATAAATGGATTATCCTGATTACACTATTATAATAATTAAAGGAACCCAAACTACCCCTCTCAAATTACCAGTTCATGTACCTAACATGTTGGTAGAACATGAAATAGCCTACTAGTTATTCAATGGGATAGATGACATTTTCAAGACTAAGAGGAAGGGACTTCTACACAGTTTTCCCATGACAATTGGTAAAACTATTTTTAGATAGTAGGATCACATTGAAGCTACTTCAAAACATAGGCTTTCCTTCAACTTGTAGATAGATGATCATAGACAATAGGATCCATATGGTAGGGTAAAGGAGCATTTGAGAATTAAAGGTATTTTGGTTGTGACCTATGAGTATGAGCCTAGTGAATTTGAATTTGTACACAAAGGAAACTTCCTACTTTGAATTGGCTAAAAGACTGAAAGAGCACAATATAAATCCTAAGTCCAAATTTCAAGGAGAATAAAAGATGGAAGATAGATGGTAGTTAGGCCCAAGATAGTATAATCTAATATATGTTGGTTATTCTAGGCTTCCACTAATAGATATCCAAATATAACATATAATTGAAGATAATAAAAACCAAGTGAATTTGCTTCAAGTTCATCAGTTCTTAAGTCTTCTAGAATAATAGATTAAGAATTACCTCAATAAGAGGTTCACATGATAGCATTGGATCCCCATGAATTTGTTGAAGATGTTCTCAAAATTTTATCCATGACATAAGATTCAGATTCAAATATACAGGTGGAGAAGGTTGAAGAAGATAAACATGATAAGGGAAAGTCATTAGACTTGATAGTCATTGATCCTCCTAAAAGAAAAGTTGAGACTGCAATATTCTCAAAATCAAAGAAACCTAAAGTGACCATTACACCACCTTTGGAGAACATCAATTTGCTTAGTAAAGATAATCCAATATATGGACCACCTATTCCTAAATGGTTTATATATGAACCAAGGTTGGAGAATCTCCTTACTTATCATCCATGAGATTTAATAAATACTATAGGCATAAGTATGTAACAAGAGTTGAATCCATAGATCCTAGATTTACAAGAAGAAGAGGCAAAGATATTGGCTACTCCAAGTCAGTCAATTGATGTGTAAACATGGGTATGAAGTAAGAAAATGGGCCAATATTTAGTTGGGGTCAAATATGATCTAGATATTATAGGTTTACAAAGGGTCACTGAGACATTGGTCATGAAAGGTGGTCAAGAAGTGCTACATCAAAAGGTTAAAACTTTGACTCATTTAACTTAGAAGAAAGCATAGAGGCTAGGGGAGGAACTTATATTTGAAGAGGATGATATAGAGTTAGCACAATTCTAATCATAGAGGTTGTAAGCTACCATCAAAGACCTAAAGTAGGAGAAAAATAATTTGGAAGAGCAATCCATTCTATCAATTATAGGGAACATTGTTAATAGATTTGAAACCACCATTTATGAAACATTCACTTCTCTGAAAATAATAAGGTATAAAATATATGTGGTAAACAAAAAAAATTCCATGGCTATGAAACAAGTTAACCATAGCAAAATTTAGATAAGAAAGTCAAGGAATTGGTCAAGATATTGATGGAAAGAAAGATTCCTAAGTTTAAAATAGTAATCCTATCACATTTGAATATGGCTATGATAATTTTAATGGAGAAGATAAGAGATGTGAATAAATGGTCTGAAGGTATGGAAGGTCTCTCTAATGACTTCAAACAATTAGAGAACATAAGGGTGCAGATATTAGTAAGCTTGATCAAGGATCCAACCATCCTTAATCTTGCAGGATTGATAACTGATGAATATTTCAAACATAGAGCTACTCAATTCATCTAAGAAGTCAAGAATAAAATCTAGGGAACTATAGGGGTAGATAACAAGCATATCTTAGATATGATCTTGTCATTAGAGGGAAAGATTGGAAATGTTAGAAGCATTAAATAAGCCTTGCATAGATATGATGGAGTCTATAAATACTCTAAAGGGAAACAAGAAGAATTATTCATAGACCCAATCATTAAACTCAAGTTGATTGGTAAACAATATGACAAAGCCATGTAGATTCTCGTATTTATTTTTGTGTTTGTTATCATGGTTGCTTCCTCAAGTATCTAGTATGATGTTTAGATTTGAATGAATTTTATGAATTATACATGTGCATTTATTAAATACAAATTTGTTAATTTAATCTTATGTTAGGTTGATTGAAAGATTTTAGATTCATTTCATTTTCCTTGCTTTTTTTGAAGATGTTCAAATGCAATTTTCTTGTGTAAGTAAATATTTAAATTTAATTTGATTTCTAATTTGTATTATTTGAAATATCCTTAGACATTTTCTTGGTATATGATAAGATCTATGCTTCTGGTAATTTCATGTCATATGCTGGTTTGATTGCATGTCTTTGATGAAATTTAAGATTTGTCAATATATATGGACTGGATATCAGTAACATCCTTCTTTCTACCCTACCCTACCTATTTTCCTTTTTTAATCAAATCACTTTATTTTAAATTCTCAATTTAAATATTCATGTTAGATTAGGTTTTAGAATTTATGTTTTGATTATTATTCATTAGACTTAGTTCAGATTACTTTCATCTTTCACAAAATCTCTAAGACCACAGTTGCTCCCAACAACTAACATTTTATTTTGTGAAATAGTCCAATAGCTTGCCTGCTACTCCACTACAGATCTCAAGAAGATAAAAACCAACAACTTATGCAAAAGATTATTTGAATCTTTAAATGAGAACTATTTTCCATGTGATACACTTACATGCATCAATAGGTGAGTTCCTTTGGCATCAAAAGGAGGGCATCTTAAGCTTAATCTTTGTAAATCTAAAGTATTCTTAGCTAATTTTAGTGAATTTTTTTAAAAAATAAATTGATCCTATGCAAAATTGTGCTTTTTCTTAGATTAATTATGTAAATATCATTGATATTTATGGTTTTAGACCATTCTTTAGGATTAGTTAGCTAAAGATAGCTATTCTTTAAATATTTATAATTTTTTTTCAAAGATTGTTTAAGCTTTGATAATTTAATGTGTTCAAGGTTAGTGATAGTAATTATGTGTAAATATCACTCATATTCACAAGTTTGGAGGTATCTTTAATCTAATTTAGTTAAATATAGTCATTATTTGAAGAGTTGAATTTTTATTTGTAAAGTTTGATCAATATTTTTAATAATTGAATTGTTATTTGGAAAGGTTACTTAAAATTTGCTTAAATATCATTTGTATTTACAAAGATAGGTTTTATTTATTGTATTATGAACAAGAATTGGAATTTGCAATATGGAACTACTAAGAATAAGAACTAGGTCAAGGTCTATGACAAGGCTACCTCTCCTTTATTTGGAAATTCATAGGAAAGCAAGAGAAGATAAAGATAAGCATAGAATTTATAAATCTCAACCTACTTCACCTATTTGTGTTGCTCATGTATTCAATCCTCTTCAAGGTATGGCTTGGTTAGCTAGATATTCTATCAACATACTCAGCCAGGTACATGAACTCCTAATAAATCTTGAGAAATATTCACCTTCTTTTAGTCCTATAGGTGTGGTTACTATTGAAGAACATATCAAGTCCTTTATGGCTACTTTAAGATTATTAACTATTGTTCATGAAGATGTTGCTTATAGATTGTTTACTTTTACCTTTAGAGATGCAAAATATGATTTATTTCTTAATCTTACTAAAAATTACATTACCAATTGGAATGATTTCAATAGTTACTTCATTGATCAATTTGGAAAGGTCATCAGTCCTTATGTCCTTTATCAACAATTCACTATAGTGAAGAGAGATTCAAGTGAAACCTTTAGAGATTTTAATGCTATATTTCAAAAGATATGTAATAAAACTATATCTCCCTATAGGCTTGATGAATCTTTAGATTTAGATATTTGTAAAGATGCTTTAGATCAAATGACTTTTGTATTTCTAAAAAGAGCTTTTGGAGTCAAATACATTAGCCTTGGCCTATGCTAAAGTTGTGAAAATTAGTGATCAAATATAACCCCAAGGTTAATTAGCATATTTTATTCCTAACATCAATCCTAATTTACTACATTGAATAGCATCCCAAATGTTAATCAAAACATGTTTGCTTTGAATCAAACTCTAGCTTTAATCCAGTTACCTTTGAGTCACTCCCATCTTAATCAAAACCTAGGATTCTTAAATAACACTAAAAGTGGATCTCATCCACAAGATCAAAGATATATGGTGCCAAAAACTAGTATTAGTACTCAAGTTTACAATTTAGAGGCACCTAATAATGAAAATGATTCCATATTAAAAATGGTTCAAAAATTGAGCACTGATTTTCTTCAGTTGCAAAAACAAGTAGGTAACACTAGGAAAAATACTAATAGAAATTATTCTTATCAAAGGTCAAATAGACCTATAAATAGGTTTCAAAACAATAATAACATAAATAATAATGAGTCATCTACTACTAATAACATTTTCAAAATTAACTTTTATGATGTATCTTTAGTTGATTATTGTAAAGTTCATAACACCTCAAAGCATGGTGAATTGGATTGTATATAATTTTGTAATGCTTTTAAAGATTTTCAAGATGAGTTGTACACATTTGAATTTGTGCCTAAAAAATATAATACTATAGGGACATCTAGTTCTTTGAAGGCATCTAAATCTTTTGAAAAAATGTTTATGGTGGAAACTTTTGATTTTCCATTCCAAGATGAGAATGAACCTGAAGATACTCCAAAGGAGAATCATGCTTTTCAATGGAATCTAAAGAAGACCTGTCCATTGAGGAATATAGACCAAAATCAACCAATGATAATTTATACTCCATCAAAAAACTTTGATACTCCTTCTGATCCCAAAGAAGATAATAATCTAGAACCTCCAAAGGGAAGTAACACTAAAAATAATGTCGATTCATCTAATTATTATACTATGAGTGGATATAATATAGTAAATGATATAAATAAGATTAAAGATAATATAAATTTACATGAATTAACTTAAATTACTAAATAAAGAGACTTGTTTCTATAATCTTTAACCAAAAAACCTAATAAATCACAAAAGGTTTTAAATGAAAATGTAGTGATGTATAAGAACAAAGTAAAAGTTCCACCTTTATTACTAACAATTAGAGTTTTTGGTAAAAAATTTCATAACTATCTATTAGATTCAAGTGCCTCTAAAAAAATCATGCGAAAAGATATTTGTGAAAAGCTTGATTTAACTCTTATTAAGTCTGATAAAGTAGTGACTCAATTAGAAAAATCTAGAGTTAAAGTCATTGGTGAATTGTTGAATGTGCATATGCATCTTGCTTTAGATCCAAGATTGAAATAATTCATATATATTCAAGTTTTGGACATTATATATGCTTATTCTATGTTACTTAGCATATATTAGACCAAATATTTAATGGATACATGTTAAATAACTATTCTCACATGTGGCTACCATGGAGGAGAGTTCCTAATCAAATTCAGATTGAAAGGGAACCAAAGATGAACCACATGATCAATAAATAAAATATAACTAATGAAAAGGTCAATACGATTAATTTTGATTTAGGGATTTACACTCTTGACACTCCTCATTTATTAACTCTAAAGACTCTTATGCTTTGCTTGGATTTTGGAAATTATAAATTGATAGTGTTAGATGCAAATCTGGATCTAGAGTAAGAGTAGCCTTAATTAATCCCATTAGAAAATAATGTGTTTCTTCTTACAAAATTTAATTTCATTTTACTAAAAATTTGGCATAATATGAATCATTAATCTTAGGATTACAATTTTCTATCAAACATAAGGTTAAATAACTTCTAGTCTATGATGATTCTGAACTAGTAGTTAAATAGGTCAGAAGTAAGTATCAATGCAAATTATCTTATCTAAATAAATATAATTTTATACTATGGTACTTTATAGATTAATTTTATGCTTTAAATATTATTTCAATCCCTAGAGAAGGAAACTAGTATGTTACTAAACTAGCTTTAGCTACAACTAGCCTAATGCCAAACCAAGACTCCCAAAGGCTGAACATTCAACTGATCCCATGTCCTTATGTACCTAATAATGTTAATAATTTGTAATTTTTTAGTGATGATCAACATATCATTGAATTAAATAACAACTCAAGAGTGTTTGAGTCTCATATGATTGATGAGGTTAATGAAAACTCTCTTTATGATGACATAATAGATGATGAGGTAATACAATTGAATGATAACAAGATTTCAAAAGGCATGATTTCCTTATAAAGATTATTTGATAAAAAAAATCTATATGAAACTATTAAATTTCCCAAGGTAAATGGAAAAGATTATAATTTAGTTGACATAGGACCTCAAGATCAACCTCAGCTAGTAAACATTAGTATAGCATGCACAAATGAAGAGTCTAGAAAGGCTAGAGATTTACTGACCAAGTACAATGATGTTAATTCATGGTCTTATGAAGACTTGAATATCTTTGATCCATGAGTTATTACCCATACCATTTCCTTGAAATAAGATTGTAAACCATTCAAAAAGAAGCAAAGACTAGTTAATCTTATTTTGGAATCATTAATTTATAAAGAGGTCAAGAAATTATTAGATGAAAAGATAGTTTTTCCAACTATACATTCTCCTTGGGTATCTAATCTAATACCAATTATAAATAAAAGTGGAGATATTATATTATTCATAGATTTTTGAAACTTGAACTCATATTCTGAAAAGGATAACTATCCTTTGCCTTCCCTTGACCAAGTAATTCAAAAATTTAGTGGTTTTACCACGATGTATTTTTAGATGGTTTTTAGGTTATAATTAGGTAATGGTTAAAAATGAATATATAATTAATACTTCATTCACAATTAAATGGGGAACTTTTGCTTAAAAGAGGATGCCTTTTGGACTCATCAATGTAGGAGATACCTTTGATAGAGCTATAGACCATGACTTTCAAGGTCTCATAGGTAAATGCATCATCATATATATGGATGATATGACTATGTTTTCCAAGAATAGGGAAGATCACTTAATTTATTTACAACAAGTATTTGAATGTTGCATAAGGTATGGAATTTACCTTAACCCCAAGACAAACATATTTTATGTAACTGAAGGTAAATTGCTAAGATATGTGATAACTAAAGATGGGATATATATATATATATATATATATATATATATATATATAGAGAGAGAGAGAGAGAGAGAGAGAGAGAGAGAGAGAGAGAGAGTCAATGCCATATCTAAAATAGAACCCCCAAATAGAAGAAAAGAATTAAAGTCTTTCTTTGGAAAAATCAATTTTGTAAGAAAATTAATTTCTGGTTTTATAGAGAATATGAAACCACTCAATGACATGCTAAAGAAGGATGTAAATGTCATATGGAATGAAGAAACACATAAATCCTTCAAGGATATCAAAGAAGCAATAGGATAGGCACCTGTGCTGATAAGTCCTAATTTTACAAAAGATTTCTATCTTTATTATTTTGCTTTTGAACATACTATAGTAGCTATATTAACTCAAAAAATTGATAAATATGATCATCCAATTTCATTTATGAGTACTAAATTCAAGAATGTTAAGTTAAAATATTTCATAATTTATAGAAAAAACATTTTCTTTGGTTAAGGTAGTTAAAAATTTTAGACGCTATATCCTTAGGAATAAAGTGCATGTTATATTACCAAACCCTACTACTAAGCTTATGTTAAGTCAATGTGAATTGGGAGAGAGAAGAGGTAAGTGGATGTCTATACTCGAATAGTATAATCTTGAAATGAAAATTTCTAAATTAGTGAGGTGTCAGGGATTAATTCAATTAATTTCTAACACTAATCCTAAATTGAGAATCATGCAGGTTGACCAACAACACTTTCAACCAAATGATTGGTATGATGCAATCATTCATTTCTTGATTAATGGTTCTTGTCCTGTAGGTATGAATAGAGAGAAAAAAATATCTAAGGTTTAAAAAATCTTAGTTATTGATCAAGGATGAGATACTTTATAGGAGGAAGTTTGAAGGAATATATTTTAGATGTGTTTCAAAGGAAGAATCAACTAAAATCTTAAATACCTTTCATGAGAAACTTGGGAGTAGACACCCCTCTAGGAAAAAAACTACCCACCAAATCCTAAGGGTAAGATATTATTAGCCTACCATCTTCAAATATGCTGATAGTCATGTCAGGGAATGTCATCAATGTCAAATCTTCAATACTAAAGATCCTAAAGTAGTTATGCCCTTGAAGCTAGTTTTAATTGACAAGCCATTTTCTCAATGGGGTTTAGACTTTGTAGGGGTTATCAACCCTAATTATTTATATGGAAACAAATATGTTATTACTTCCACATATTATTTTAAAATATGGACAAAGGTAGTGGCAAAAAAATATTGTAGAATTGAAGATGCTATCAAGTTCTTGGAAGAAAACATTTGTACCAGATTTGGGACACTAGTATCATTGGTCTATGACAATGCATAAGCTTTTATATCCATAGAGATGACTGAGTGGGCTTCTAATAATAAGATATATATTAAGTTTTCATCTAATAATTACTCTCAAGGTAATGGAGTTTCAGTGTCTACAAACAAAAATTTGATGAAAGTTATCAAAAAGTATGTAATTCAAGAACCAAAAATATGGCATAAGTTACTAAAGTATGCTCTATGGGTAGATAGAACTAGGGTAAAAAAAACTCTGAAAGCATCACCATTTATATTAGTATATGGAAAATAACCAATCCTTCCAATTACTTTCAAATTTCACACTTAGAAATTTATGTAGGAGTATATGGAAGAAGATCAAGAATATGCCAATTCTAGGTTGCTTGATATAATCCAAAGAGAGGATGCAAGAGAATAAGCATTTTCCAAATTTAATCAACATCAAACCACTATCAAAATATGGTTTGAAAAACATTCATATATCAATGTGTTTAAACAAGGAGACCTAATTATCATATGGGATAAATCATCTAAGCCAAAAGGAAAACTTGAGAAATTCACTCCTTTGTGGATTGGTCCTTACCAAATTATTGAGACATTGGGAGAAAACACCTTTAAGCTCAAAGACTTACAGGGAGTAGAGTTATCTTTAACAACCAATGGGAAATACCTCAAGCATCACTTCTCTATTGTTCTACCTCAAGTCTTCATGGAGTAATATGTAAGATTAGTTAGAGTTAGTGTAGGTAGGTTTAGATTAGTTTCATTTTTGCTCCTTGTTTGTGAATATTTGTTTGCTTGTTTGTTTTATTTGTTTTATTCTCTAGATTTCAATAAGTATTTTCAAGATAGTTTTCAAGATCCCTTATCCATCTAAAATATCAAAATAACTTCTCAAACTAAAAATTCAAATATGACTCTTAAACAATGGTTGATCATGGATTTTGGAAGTTCTAACCTTAATGTTATGATTTTGAGAAATTGATGAAGATTGATAAGTAGATTAGTTATTCCTTGAAAATATTAAACCTTATTTTGATCTAAGTTTGATTTAATAAATATGTCATGTGTTTTAGTGAAAGTTTGAATTATTAGAAAAAAGTCATGTTAGCACTTAAAGAACATTATTGCCTGGGATGAAGTCTATAACCAAAGATGATTATCAGAAGATCAAACATTTGACAAAAATCATAAAAAACTTGCTAAGTCTAGTTCCCAATTTTTTTTGAAAACCTAAATGTAGTTGAAAAATCAAAAACTAAAAGCCTTATTGAAAATCTAAAAAATTTATGAGCAAAGGTGATTCTAGAAACCTCCACTAGGCCTATGGACACCTAGCTGGCAGTAGAGCAAGGCCTAGAGTGGAGCCAAAGATATCTATGTCAGGGATATGGATGTCTATATGGTAAAAGAGAAATTCCCAAGCCTTCCCCATTAATAAAACATGATTCATGATGAATCTCTAAATATGCTACAAGTCTATGTTAATTATTAAGGTCATGAAATCTATAAGTTATCCTCTAAATCCCATGGAAATCAGTAAATTAATTAAAACACACACACAACATGATTGATTTTTTATGTATGAACCTAATTCTTCATTTTTAAGACTTAATCATTAATTGATATTAATAATGTTACTTGATCATGTGGAATGATTTACCCAATTATTATTTTAAACCAAGAGTATCTAAATTCTAACATTTTATAATGTGTCCCTTAGAAGTCATCATTTATTGAGGTCAACATACCCCCATTTCTAAAAAATGAGAACCCTTGTTAAAATTCTAAAAATTTGTATTATAAATTTGACATTCAAATTGATTATATTACATTATTGAATATCATATGTGGACTCAACTTACACTGGCATGCTAGAAAATAAGCTTTCTTTGACTTTATCTAATGTTGTTAGCATTTGTTTCATGTGTTTCCATGTTCCTGGTTAGATGGAATTTTATTAGAATGAGAAATTATTCATGGTTTATGCTTTAATGATCAATTTAACCCTTTTTATTAACCTTTTTTCTTTAGTCAATTAATTAAATCCATGTTTAAATGATAATTAAAACCTTAGTCTAAATACTTTAGCCTAGGTTCTTATTAAAATAGATTAACATTATCGATAACTCACTTTATTTCTAGCTAAGTCTTAGTTTAATTTTGGCCTATGTTCTAATTGAATTTATTAATTCAATAAAACCCTAGTCTAAATTTTATACTAAGTATTTATATATCTCAAACCCTTACTTTCTTTCACTATTCATAGGGAAAAAAACACACGTCACCAAGTGGTGAAATCTTAAAAGCTTAGAAGAAAGATCACTGGTATGCAGATGATCTCCTAAGTTAAAAGGTCAAGATTGAATATCAATAGAATATATTCAATATTTTAATGAAGATCTAATAGTGATATCAGAGTTAACATGTCAAAGGATCTTCACATTAAACATGATGGTGATAAGTGTCATACTCATAGTGAATTAGATAAAGATCAACAATTTGCATTGAATCAGGTGAGTAGGTAATAAATTAGTGGTCTAGGTTTGATCATACATTCAAAAAATTAGTGGTGTAAATTTAATCAATTAGATCAAGATCAATATTATGCATTCAATCTTTTAGATGAAGATAAACTATGTGAAACAAGTCAAGGAGTCAAAGAGCCAAGATTGCACATGATGCCACCATGTGGCATGAGAGTGATAAAGTAATGGAAAATAATTTTAAGGTATAAAGATTGCATGTAATGCTACCAAGTGGCATAATATCATAAGCCCAGATTAAATATCAATAACCATGATGAAAGTCAAGGCTAGAAGACTTAGATCAATATCAACAGTGTGCATTTGATCATTCAAACAATACAGATAGAGATTGACAAAGAAAATTTAATCAAATATCCAAGAGGCATGAGATGATGACACATGTCCAAGGTGATAATGGTCACATTTTAGAAATAAATAGGATGTATGATAAGGTGATGCCACATAAGCATACACATCATATTGGAATATCTTATGGACCTGAGCATGTGAAAGGTATAACTATGAGATCTAGTTAAATTTAAATCACCAAAGCACATACTTCAAACTTGTTTGCCACCATTAAATCTCTATTTAAACCTCCAAAAATCCCTAGAATGTATGAAAAACCCTAGATTATCCCTAGATTCACTGTGTTGAGCTAAGAGAGTTGAATTATCATTTTACAAAAGGATAATTCAATTAATATCATAATAATGGAAATATTTAGAGATATTTTGAATAAGGTGATTGAAATTTATCTAACATCATGGTAATTTAGATGACTGGACTCTATTATGTTGCTACTAAACTAGAGGTACTATACTATATCAATATCATAAGTCCCATTTTCAAGGATACTAAAATTGACAAGGGTATGTTGATTCATGAACCTAGTGTAAATAAAATTACATATATATCCCTTGTTGCTTTTGAATCTTACTATAAGTTACCTAGGCCCTATATATACCTAGATTCCATTAATACATGGGCTTAAAAACATTCCATGATGGATATCCTATCAAAATGGTTAGAATTAGGTACCTAGGTTATTATTGATCCTACAAAGAAAATCGTAGTGAGCCAATATAGACCTAGTAGGATGGTCATGACCATGCTAAAGAATTTGTATGGATGTTCACATATAACAAATGTATAACCAATATGGGTCCCTATGGTATATTTCATCATTGAATAAGTGATGGTTCCTCCATTAGGTGAAGTCATTAGCATTTCCCTAAGCATAAAAATATATGGGATTAAGAATAATAAGAGGTCCAAATTCCACATGATGTCCTATCTATTAGATGCCCTGTGTGCTACTACAAAAATACATAATGAAAGAGAATGGTCCCCTAATGTTACCCAAGCTATGTCTTAGTACTATTCAAAATTGCACATTTACATGTATAGAGACCATATCTAGTTCATTTATGATTATGTTTAAACTGCATTAATCCAAGCCATTGATGGTACCCCCATGATGAGGATAAGTCCTCTAATAAAAAATTCAATTAAAGCAATAGGAGATATATGGATTTATCTTGATTACATTATTATAAGAATTGAAGGAACCCAAACTACCCCTCTTAAACTACCAGTTCATGTACCTGGTAAGTTGGCAGAACAAGAAATAACCTACCATTTATTCAATGGGATAGATGGAATTTACAAAAATAATAGGAAGGGACTTATACACAATTTTCCCATGACAATTGGAAAAATTATTTTTAGATAGTGGGATCAGATTGAAGCTGCTTCAAAACATAGGCTTTTCTTCAACCTTCAGATAGATGATCATAGACAATGGGATCCATATGGTAGAGTAAAGGAGCATTTAAGAATCAAAGGTATTTTGGTTGTGACTTATAAGCATGAGCCTAGTGAATTTGACTTTTTATACACCAAGGAAACTTCCTAATTTTAAGTTACTAGAAGAGAGAGAGAGCACAATATAATGCTTGAGTCTATATTGCAAGAAGACAAAAAGATTAGAGATAAATGATAGTTAGGTCATTGATAGTATAGTATAATAGTTGTTGGTTCTTATAATATTTCACCAATATATATACAAATATAACATAGAATTGAAGAGAAGAAAATAAGTGAATTTGATTCAATTTCATCAGTTCATGAATCCTCTAGAATAATATAACAAGAATTGCCTCAACAGGAAGTTCACATGATAACATTGGATCCCCATGAATCTATTAAAGATGTACTCAAAATTTTATCCATGACATATGAGTCAAATTCAAATGTAGATGGGGGAGAAGGTTGAAGAATCCTAATAGGATAAGGAAAAGACATTGGACTTGATAGTCTTTGATCCTCCTAAAAGAAAAGTTGAGACTGAAATAGTCTCAAAAGCAAAGAAACCTAAAGTGACCATTATACCACCTTTAGAGAACATCAATTTTTTTAGTGAAAATAATACAATATATGGAGAACCTATTCTTGAATGGTTCATATATGAACTAAAGTTGGAGAAGCTCCCTACTTATCATCCATGGGTTATAATAAAGACTACATGCATAACTATGTAACAAGAGTTGAAGCCATGGATTTTAGCTTTACAAGAAGAAGAGGAAAAGAGATTGGATACTCCAAGTCATCCAGTTGAAATAAAAATAGGGGTGCCATGTAAGCAAATAGGCTAATATTTATTTGGGGTTAGATATGATCCAGATACTATTGGTTTACAAAGGGTCACTAAGATAGTGGTCATGAAAGGTGGTCAATAAGTGCTACATTAAAAGGTTGAACCTTTTACTCATTTAATTCAAAATAAAAGATAGAGGCTAAGGGAGGACCTTATATTTGAAGAATATGTTATAGAGTTAACATAATACCAAGTAGATAGGTTTCAAGCTAACATCAAAGGCTTAAAGTAGGAGAAAATGAATCTAGAAGAGCAATCCATTTTATCAATTCTAAGGAACATTGTTAATAGTATTGAAACCAAAATATATGATACATTCAGTTCTTTGAAACTAATAAGATTTAAAATGGATGTGGTAACAAAAAACATTACATGTATATGAAACAAGTAAACCATTGGCAATGTTTAGGTAAGAAAGTCAAGGAATTGGTCAAGATATTGATGGAAGGCTAGATTCTTGATTTTAAAATAGTAGACCTATTATATTTGAATATGGTTATGATAATTTTGATGGACCAAATAAGGGATGTTAATAAATGGTCCAAAGGCATAGAATGTCTCTCTCATGACTTCAAATAATTAGAGAACATAATAATGTAAATATTAGGAAGCTTGATCAAGGATATAACCATCCTTAATCTTGTAGACTTGATAACTGATGAAGATTTCAAACATAGAGATACTCCATTCATCGAAGAAGTTAAGAATAAAAGCTAGGGCACAATAGGGGAAAATAACAAGCATATCTTAGATATGATCTTATCAGTAGAGGAAAAGATTGGAAATGCTATAACTATTAAAGAAGCCTTACATAGAGCTGATGAACTCTTCAAAGACTTGGTAGGGCAAGAAAAAGAATTATTCATAGACCCAATCATTAATCTCAAGTTGATTGGTGAATAATATGAAAAATCCATGAAGATCCTCTAGCAAAAACAAAATGTTGTATCAATGGGGCCATATCAAATTTAATTAAGTTGACTTAGCATATTACTTTGTGTAAGGAACATGTAAATCATTTGAAAGAATATTCCATTTTGTAAAAGCATGTGCAACTTGTAACACATATAACTTGTAGGTTAGTTACTTTTGAAAAGTGTCATTAGTTATAGAATGTTTTATAAGGACAATTGTCATTGACATTTATCTAATTCTTATTTGATAGTGGCTAACAAACATACCTCATAGGTTGCCTATAAAAAGGACGTATTGTCATTGTAAAAAAAGAGGAAGTTTTTAGAGAAAAAATTTTTTGTAAATTTTTGAGCATGTAATGAAAGAAAGTGAATTCTATAAATATTATCTCATATTTCTTTATGTGTTTGTTATCATGGATGCTTCCTCAAGTATCTTGTTTGATGTTTAGATTTGAATTATTTTTATGAATTATAGATGTGCATATGTTAAATGTAGAATTGTTAATTTGAGATTATGCTAAGCTAACTTAAATATTTTAGATTCATTTCATTTTCCTTGATTTTATTGAAGATGTACAAATTCAATTTTCTTTTGAAATTAAATCTTTAAAGTGAATTTGATTTCTAATTTGCATTGTTTCAAATATCCTTAGACATTTGCCTAGTATATGATAAGATCTATGCTTTTGACAATTTCATGTCATATGTTGGTTTGATTGCATGTATTTGATTAAATTAAGCTTTGCACATATGTCTGGACTGAAGATCAGTAACATCTTATTTCTACCCTACCCTACATATTTTCCTTTTTTGATCAAATCATTATAGTTTAACTTCTCATTGTAAATACTCATGTTAGATTAGGTTTTAGACTTTAGGTTTTTATCATTATTCATTAAAATTAGTTTAGATTACTTTCATCTTTCACAAAATCTCTAAGACCATGATTTTTTCCAACAACCACTTACATTTTATTCTATGAAACAATCAAATAGCTTGGCTACTACTCCACCACAAATCTCAGGAAGATCAAAACCAATAACTCATGCAAAATATTCTTTGAATCTTGAAATTAGAAGTGTTTTAAACACTATGTAAACCTTGTGATACACTTACATGGATCAACATGGGGTCTTAACACTGGCACCCCATTTCATGTTTTGAACACTAAACATTTTTTTCAAAATTTTCAAAGTGGAGAATCATCTTTCCATATTAAATTTCAATTGAGCATAACTTTCAGTCCACTATTCCTTTTGAGGTGCCATTTTTTTTAAAACTATTTTTTTATCTTTTCAAATTGGTGCTATTATCTTTACTTATAAATTTGAACCTTTATAGATTTAAGGGGGTGTTACATTACCAGTCTACATCATACATAGTTTAACATTTAATTCTTTTCTACACCATGGATCTCAGTTTAGTTCTAATTCTTCCACCATTAAACTATAAAATGATAAATCCAAGAAAGAGTGATTCACATGTGGATATTTCAAGAAATCTAGGCATGATGAAGCCAAATGCATGAAGAAGTAGATTGACCAACTAAAAAAAATGCTTGAGAAGCACAATATTAGTTTCCTTGATTCTTCCACTCAGAGTTCATCAACACTAGGGTATTCTAAGGCTAAATATATTAAGAATGAAAAAGATACTAGAAAATCACTTATTATATTTACATCCCAACCTTCCACATGGGTTATTGATTCTGGTGCATTGTACCATATGGCTTCACCACATGACATGTTCAAATTCTTGGAGCCTTGCCTTCCATTCTATTGGGTGATAATATTTTAATAGAAGTTAGTGGGATTGTATATGTTGAAGTGAATTTCATGATGTTCTATGTGTTCCTTATTTATCCACCAATATCCTATATGTTTATTAGATCACTCACACTAGTTTGGGTAAGAGAGTTGAGTTCACACCCAGTTCCTTAATTATTATAGAAGTTAATAGTGATTTCATTATTGCATTTGGGAAAGTAGATCACCAATATAGTTTGTATACTTTCTCATATTTTGCTCCTAATCCACCCTCTGTTACATTGTTCACTCATTCAGATGAGGTGAATAAACTATGGCATGAGTGATTTGGCCATCTCAACTATCAATACTTAGAGAAACCCATTCATCAAGACATGGATTTAGGCTTACTATGAGTTAAGTTTTTTGATAGAGTTTTCTAGGGTTTCATTCTTAGTAAGCATCTAGAGTAGATGTATGATATGGGAAAATCATGAAGAGTTGAATAAATATTGGAGATTTTTCAAAATAACATTGCTAGCCCATTTCCAAAAAACTCATTTAGAAAGACTAAGTACTTGATTACCTTCATCAATGAATATTCTAAGTACAGTTTGGTGTATTTTATTAGGCAGAAATAAGAGGTCTTTGACCATTTTCAATACTTTAAAGGGATTGTATATAAATAGTTAAGTAAAGCCATCAATATTTTGTGCACCAATAATGGTGATAAGTAGGTAAATAATAATTTTGATAAATTTTATACATTATAAGAGATTGAACTATATTGTATAGTTCCATATAGTCATCAATAGAATGGTGTTATAGAGTACAAAAATAGGTCCTTCAAATAAATTGCCAATTGTATGTTATAGTCTAAGTCTACTGCACCTTATTATTAGGTTGATGCCATTAACTATGATTATTATATCCAGAACCAAGTTCCTCACAAAGAATTGAAGGGAGTCACTCATTTTGAATCTTGAATTATTTATAAATCCATAGTTGAGCACTTTTTGAGTGTTTGGTTCACCTACTATGGATCATATTCCCAATAAGAAATGTAAGTCATTAGAACCTCAGAGTTAGGCTTGCATCTTCATTGGATATTATGATGGTGTTAAGGGATATAGGCTTATCCATCCCACCACTCATGAGTTTTTCATTGAGAGGAGTGTTCATTCCATATAAGGTATCTCAGACTCCACACTCAATACCTCTCACCTTTCCTTAAATTCACTTGGATTTGATGAAAAATTTGATAATTCAAATCCACTTGATCAGCCACCTAATGATCTTAATTCTTATTTTATTTTTAATGATGAGATTAGTGATGCGTATTACCCTCCTCCTCCTATATTATCTTCAGATGATAAGGAATCCCCTCCTAACTCTTTATTCAATGTTCCTTTTTGGGCTAGATAGACACTACAAAGTTATAACTAATGGGTTGGAGATCCATCATACCATAGGTGAACCCATTCATAATTCTAGGATGACCAACATGCTTTCATTACATATAATTTTGATCTAAAATGATTTTCTAAGGCATTAAGCACTCCTGAATAGGATACTTCTATGGAAGATAAGTATATTTCTTTGTAAAGGATCAACATTTGGGATTTAGTCCCACTTCCTAAGGGAATAAAAATTGTTCAATGTAAGTGAATCTATCAAACAAAGTTTGTAGTAGATGGGCTTGTAAAAAATTTCAAAGCATGTTTGGTAGCAAAGGGTGTTGTAAATCTTATCATTGATGTCAAAGGTCTAGAATTATTGGTGATAAAGGCCCCATAGCATTTAATGGTGTTTTTAATATCCATATCTTGACTAATGTGTGTTAATATTTATTTAATATTAAAAAATATATTTTTTCTTGCATATAAGTCAAAAGAGGGCCCATGGAGAAGTCAAAGAGTCACAAGGTAAAGGCAAAAGAGGAATGGGATGTTTTTTCTCATGAAGAGTCATATTGAGAAATTCCAAGAGTCACCATGTGAAGACAAAAGAGGGTATGACACATTTTTACATGAAGGGACACTTTGAGGAATATGAAAAATCACCAAGATAAAGACAAAAGAGGAAAGGATGTATTTTATTATGAAGTGTCACCATGAAACTTTTCAAATGCAAGGATATGAAGGGTCATGCAAGTTTGGTACCATTTTCCATGAAGATTGAAGGGTCACAAAGGGTGAATGCCAAAGACCATTTAGAAAGCTATAAATAAAGGCTTGAGAAGCCATTTGTAATATGAAAGAAGAGAGAATGATTTATAATTGTCATATCTAACTTAGAAGAGAAAAGGAGAGAAAAGAAAGAGATATTTTAATGTGTTATCATTTGTTGAGAAAGCAACATTAAGAGATAGTTGTGTGGTATACACAAAAGGGGTTGGTTTTCCTATTGGTTGGTACTCATGAATAGTTGTTGTGTTGGTGCTCAGTAAATGGGCTGTGCTCCTACAAGTTGATGCTTGTAAATATTGTAGTTTGAGTTGGTTCTCATTCATATACTTGAGATTATTCTCTATGGTTTTTTCCACATTGGGTTTCCATGTTAAATCTAGTGTATTTCTCTATCTTGTGTGGTTTTTATTATTTTATTTTTATTGCATACCTTGAATGTATGGTGAAGTGGAATTTGATTAAGTGAAAGTTTATAATATTTATGATATACTGATTCACCACTGTCCTCTTAGTATATGGCATGATTAACAATTGGTATCAAAGCAAGTTCCTTTAGAAAGAGTTTAAAAACTTGATGGTAGTTCAGGGAAAACACAATGGCTGGATAATATGGGCATTTTTCTACAACTAAGGTACCTTTGTTTGATGGGTCAAATTATGCCTTATGGAGCATAAAGATGAGGAATTACTTGATGGTCCTTTGATTCGACATTTGGCAAGTAGTGTTAAAGGAAAATAAAGAGCCACAGACACTTCTAACTACTTTGATAGAAAATAAGACAAGTCAAAATAATGCTAAAGCTTTAAATGCTATTTTATTTGGTATATGTGAATTAAAATTTGTTGAAACTATGCAATTTAAATCTACTCATGATACTTGGGTAGAGCTTGAGAATATTTACAAATGTGATGAAAAGGTTCAACAGGATAAGCTTCAAACTTTCATAAGGTAGTTTGAGATTTTGAAGATGGAAGAGGAAGAAAATATAGCAAGTTATCTTTTACGAGTTAATTAAATAGTAAATCAGATTCAAGGTCTTAGAGAAAAGTTAGAAGAATCAATGGTGGTACAAAAGGTTTTGAGATCTCTACTAATGAGATATGATGTAAATGTTTCTAAAATTGAGGAGATTAAGGATCTTGCCAAGCTAAGATGGATGAACTACATGGTATTATTATGACATATAAAATGTGGACCGAACAAGAGAAACCCTGAAAAAGGGAAGTTGATTTCAAGACATAAAAGAAAGATAAGGCTAAGATTCAAGAATCAAGTGATAGCTTCAATGATGATGAAGTTGACAATGGAGCTCTTTTCATTCATAAACCAAAAAGGGGCACAAGTAAATATCAAGGAAAATTACCATTTAAATGTTTTAAATGTGGTAAGATTGGACATTTTGAAAATAGATGCCTAGATAAGAATAATGATGACAATGAATAAGGAAAGTCTACATACAAGAAAAAATTCAAAGGAAATTACAAGAAGAGATTCAAGAAGAAGAGCATATATTCTAAAGATCTTAGCTCAATCAAAGATAGTGGAGTCGGTGACTCAGATGAAGAAGAGAATATATTCATGACCATACATAAATATGCCTCTACAAGTAAAAGTATAGATGACCAAGAAGAAGAACATGATGAAAGTGAGGATGAAGCCAAGGTAAATTTGGAAGGAGAACTCATTTGTGCCTTAAAATAATTTGAAGTTGTTGAGAAGAAAAATCAAAGATTGAAGCACCAGAATGAGAAAAATGAAAAGGAGTCAAAGGAAATAATTGATGATCTTCAAGCATATATTGAAGAAGTTAAAAGGAATGAAAAATATATAACATCACAATTGCAAAAAGTAAGTAAAGAATGTAAAAAGTATGTTATTGAAATTGCCTCTTTAAAAGAAGATATTGAGAAAGCAGTCAATGATAAAGTAGTCAGTGATTCAAAATTTGAGGATAGCACTAACATGTTTAATAAGATATTAGAAAACAAAATAGAAATATTAGATAAGATAGGTATATGATTTGAAAAGAAAAAAATATATGTTGAAGCTCTTACAAAAGAGGAAATAAAAAGGGAAGAAGTGAAGAATACAAAGGACATCTCAAACAAAGAAGGTTGGAAGGAACAAAGCTACACAATATAATCAGGATAGAGATACACAAATAGGTTTTATTTTCATGGTTATTGTTTTTATTATAATGTATATGGTCACAAGAAAATATAATGTCATAAAAGAGCTAAAAATTTTAGAAACAAGAAGGAAACTCATGTAGAGTCTAGTAGAAGCTACAACTCTTTTGTTCCTCTATCAAGTTTTGATGAAGACGACATAATATGTTACAAGTGTAATAATTTTGGACACATAGCTTGGCATTGTAGAAACATGTTTGAGTCAATCAAGAAGGAACAAATATGCAAGGTTCCATTCATCAAAAATAAGGTTCATACATGTTCATGGTAGAAGAAACAACCTGAAGATTCTATGTTAGTTCAAACAACTTTGCATCCAAGAAATGAAGAACAACCATGGTTCATTAATAGCAGTTGTTCAAGGCACATGACAAGATAAAATATCAATTTCATAACTCTAAAGAAGATCAATGATGGTATTTTGAGTTTGGATAATGGTAGAACCAAGGCTATGATTGTATTATATGTAGAAGATCTTAAGCATAATCTATTGAGTGTAAGTCAAATTTGTAATCAGGGATACACATTAAAGTTTTATGTATAAGGTCATGTGAGCCACTCTAGGTAGTGATAGTGATACTTTACACATCTTTCATAGTAGAAAAATAAATAATAGTATACTTATTATAAGACCAAATCATATGACCTACCTAAAAATGATAGATTTATCATGTGGTTGACTTTTGATCATCTATATCTCCTACTCAATTATCATCTTTGTAGCCTACAATTTTTATGTTCTCACTATAAGTGTAACTAGGAATGGAGGATTTTTCTCCTAATTTATACTCAATCTCATAGTTAGAAATTAAAAAAAGACACCTTATATTTTTTTGGGTAGCTCACCAATGGATTTTATGGGGGTCTTGATAGTAGTGTGATTCAAACTTCACAGCAAATGAAATATCATGATGAGCATGAGTCATATACATAATTATTTCCAAAAAAAAATTATGTAGTGTACATGAATAAAATAAGAAGAACACTTTAAAAAAAATATTGACTCCATATTGATAAGGAGTCATTGTAAACCTATAATTATTCATATTGATGTAGCTTAGTATGTCTTGAACATACTTGGATTGATTAACAAAAAATCCTTTCTTAGACTATGAAATATGAATACAAAGGAAAAAATATAGTAATATAAGGTCATTCATCTCAAAATAATTCATTGTCCAAGCTTTTAATTCATGAATTTGTTTGGTGTAACTCCCTATGATGATTATGTCATTGACATATAGAACCAAAATCAAGAGTTTCACATATAATGTTTTTGTGTAGACTATGAGGTTGTAGGGACTCCATGTAAATCTAGAATTTTTTTAGAATGTGTCAATATTTTTATACCAATCTTGAGATTATTGTTTCAAACCATACAATTATGTACACAAATTTGGAGTTATCATTACTTATAGACTTTAGAGGTTGGGACATTAATATTTATTTCTATAAGTGTCCATGTAAGAAGTAACTTTTGATGTCCATATGATGGACTTCCCATCCTTGTGTTACATCTAAGGATAGCACTAGACCAATGGAATTTATCTTGGTAACTATAGAAAAGGTTTTATGGTAGTCAACACCTTCAAATTGGTAAAAACATTTTGCTACAAGTCAAGTGTTGTGTCTTTCAATATACTCATTTGTAGCATACTTAGTGTAGTACACCCAATTGAATATCATTATATTTCTCAATTATGAAGTGAAACCAAATCCAAAGTATTTTTATTATTTAGAGAAATAAGATTTTCTACCATAATTTCTTGCCATTCTGGATGCTTAATATAGACACTAAAATTTGGTAATTGATACTTGAGAAGGCCAATTTTGACACATCTTCAACCTACATGAATTTCACATACATACATGAATAATATTTTAAGTTCTCTTGAATCCACATGACTTATAAAAATATAACCTTCCCAAGTTTCTCTCAATCACCTACATAAAATCCCATAGTCTATCAAACTAGTTAACTATTATAATTAGACATCACTAGATCATCATATGAGTGTTCATGTATCCTCCAAAGTAACATAAAAATAAAAACATACCATATAATTGTACCATATAAGTCTAATGGTTTCATCCCAAAATAATAAATGGCCACATTTCTAATTCAAATTATTCCTATGTGCTAGCTCATATGTTTTTAAGGTTGATGCCATGAGAAAGTATCCAAAGAGTCATGTATAAATATAAAACATTAATAAGCATATTATTCATCTATC
The DNA here is from genome assembly GCA_037957365.1 of Torreya grandis. Lineage (NCBI taxonomy): Eukaryota > Viridiplantae > Streptophyta > Pinopsida > Cupressales > Taxaceae > Torreya > Torreya grandis. The sequence continues at coordinate 968,056 of JARHVA010001657.1, read as the reverse complement.
ACTTATCTATAAAGCATTTATCAAACACACTAAAACACTTGTAAATTAAAGATCACTTATAAAATATGAGAGATGAGTCAATGTTTCCATTTGTGAAATATAAAGGACTATATTATAGGTTGCATACATTAAATGAGCACTATTGCACACATTAACCTAATGAGGATAACTAAATATGATTTGACTTACCTTTTTGGATTATGATATATGTAGTAAGTGCTATAAAATTCAACATGGAGTCGTTAGGTTTAACTCAACCCATATTGCATCCCAATTTGTAATCCTTCATCTATCATTTTAAGTGGACCTAGGGTTTCACGTGATGGAGATAGAATTATAGGAGTTACACACATCATTAGACTTCAGGATCACTCAAAATTATAAAACATAATCAAGCACACTAGTTTATATGAAAATAGAGAGACCAAATATACAAGAATAGTTTTTCAGACTAGGAGCATAGTTTATGACAATACCAACTTGAGGGTTACATTATTATCAAGTCACACATAGAGATCAAGGTCCTGATCTAAGAGGCCCATAATTGATCTTTCTACCTTTATTATTTCCTATCTGCAGTCTCAGTCTTACACAATATAATGAACCACTAAGTACAATATCTTTTGCTATAATTTATATATTTATAAATTTAGAGTGCCAAATCAGATTTAATATTTTAAATTTGTATTTGTATGCTAATGTATATATTTACATAATTCTAAATAATTGAGGTTTATTAGACCAAATTAATTTAAAATAGGGTAAAACATATTGGTGAAACCAAATATTGTATATAACATCACTAAACCTTAGGTTACCTTAGGGTTTATTCATCCACTATAGGGTTTCATAGTTTTGTATATAAATATGATTTTTGATATTTGATTTTCCTCCATACATAAATTACACATTGCTATAATGGATGCACATAGTTTCTTTTTCTTTACTCAAGCTACGATTGTAATCACTACATGTTTCTTTCCTTTAATATAAGAAATATATAACAAACATGTAACTCCATGGATCAAATATTTGTACACTAATAAGGCTTAAATAAGTAATGAACAATAAAAACTTTTCCCATTTTAGATTATTTTGATATTCACATTGAATTACATCTTGTCACTATTAGGCACTAAAGAGCATGAACGATTCCATTTCTCAATCTTTATATTTATCATATCCATGGACATTAATTGATTTTTTAATCTAATATCACTCATGAAAAAAGTAACATGGATGTTAATAAAATAAATTAATATGTAGAGTTTCATGATAGATTTGATGTCATCAATAAAATATAATTAACTTGGTTTCTCAAAATGAACCCACAAATTCATAATGAATTTTTAAATGTAATAAATATGAATATAAAAAAAATAGATAAGGATAGATCTTCCAAGAAAAAATATGATCTCACTAATGTTATAAATCATCCTTGTGGAGGTATCAATCCCACTATTTTTATTCAAACAACTACCATAACTACTATTCGTATGTCCACACCCTTTGTTACACATGTCTTTCCCACCCAAGGTGTTGGGGAAATACAAGGTTTTAATGAGATTACAATTCCCAATTTTACACAATTGATGTATTCCTATCTTAAAATTACTATGCTTGTTACATCATCAACCTCATATATTACACAATACCTTGAGTATAATTCTTAAAATATGTATGCTAAGGTGTTGTAATTAGTTCAAGGTGCCTCTAGAACTAGAAATTTTATAGATTAAAATTATTTTCTTCACAATCCATTAGCCATAGATATTTTCGACTACCCTTTACCTATGGGTTTTGTAGCTTCTAATATTCCAATGCATGATGATAAATTCTATCTAGAGAAATTAACCTTAGCTTCATCCACACAACATGCTTGGATTATAAATTAAATGAAAAAAAAAATGACCAATATATTTACATGTAGTCTTAAGGATTATTATTTACATTGTTTTAATGATCTCCCATCTCAATGAGTAAAAAATTTAAATCCTTTGGCAGATCATTTTATATCACATTTTTCCATCAACATTAGTGAAAAACTATCTTATGCTCAAATTGATAAAATCAAGCAAGGATCCAATGAGATTTTTAGTGACTATGTGTTGCAGTATAAAACTATGTTATCCAAGATGACTAGTATTATGGCTAAAAATGAGTTCCAATACATCTTCAAGAAAAGTTTTCTCACACTAATCCATGAGTCTATTTTATTTAATAAATTCAATTCCTTTTATGATCTATGCCAAACAATTAAAGATCAAGAATTAAAGTTCATATCTTTGTTAAGCACAAAATATACTGAGAGGGGGGGGGTGAATTAGTATATTATACATCTTATAAATATTTTACTTAATAAAAATCCACTTAACCATACATTCAAGATATGAAATAAATATGAAACAATAACATGCACCACACAAGAGAAAGAGAAAGAGAAACACACAATTTTTGCGTGGAAACCCAGTGTGATAAAAACAATGGAGAACAATCTCAAGTATAAGAATGAGCACCAAATCAAATTAAAATTTTCACAAGCACCAACTTGTAGGAGCACCAACCCCTTTTCTGAGCACGTACACAACAACTATTTGTGACCACCAACCCCTTTCAAAGATTTGTGAGCACCAACCCATAGGAGAACCAACCTCTCTTGTGTATAAAACACAACTATCTCTTAATGTTGCTTTCTCAACAAATGATAGAACTCTACAATATCTCTTTCTATTTTCTCCTCTTTTCTTATATAAAATAATTATAAACCATTCACTCTCTTGAATATTTTAAATGGCTTCTCAAGCCTTTATTTATATCTTTCCAAATGATCTTTGGCATTCACTCTTTGTGACCCTTCACTTCTCATGGAAAATGGTGCTAAAACTTTCATGACCCTTTGAATCCTTGTATTTAAAAAGTCATATGGTAACCCTTCATATGAAAATACATCCTTTCCTCTTTTGTCTTTATCTTGGTGACCTTTCAAATTCTTTAAGGTGACTCTTCATGGAAAAAATGTGTCATACCCTCTTTTGTCTTCACTTGGTGACTTTTAGAATACCTCAAGATGGCTCTTCATGGGAAAATGCATCTCATTCATCTTTTGCCTTTACCCCATGACTCTTTGACTTATCCATGGGCCCTCTTTTGAATTTTATGCAACCAAAAATATATTAATTAATATTACATAAATATAAACACCTTTTAGCCAAAATATGAATATTAAAAACACCTTTAGACAATAAATGATATGGGGCCTTTATCACCAATCCTAGACCTTTGACATCAATGAAAATATTTCTAACAATATCCCCTTTTTTCATTGATGGCAACATCATACTAAAACTGCCACATCCTAAAACTTGTATTGCACATGCCAACCTACATATATAGCCATATCAAAACATATAGTAACACCCCTTTACTATAGCATCTTGTACTTATTCCCTGTACTTATTTTTGCATCTATTCCCTATACCTATTCATGTACATGTTTCTTATATATATTTTTGTTATTCTTCCCCTTTGACATCAATAATAAAAGGCCTATTATAAAGCTAACACTTAACTCCCCCTCAACTGATGTTGATCCTCAATGGTAGGAAGTAAAATAAATTACTTCCCACTTCTCTTGTAGATACTTGAATGTGTCTTTTGGTAGTGACTTTGTGAAAATATCTATAATTTATTCTGTAGCACTGATATGTTCCATCTTAACTTGTTGATCTGTAACCTACTCTCTCAAGAAGTGATATCTGATAACAATATGTTTTGTTCTTGAATGCATCACTAGATTCTTATAAATATTAATAGCACTTATGTTGTCACAAAAAATAGAAATAGGTTCATCATATTTTACCTTGATATCTTTCAAATTTTGCTTCATCTAAAATACTTGAGTACAACACAATACTACTAAATATATTCTACTTTAGTTGTAGAAAGTGATACTAAATTCTACTTTTTGCTTAGCCATGATACTAAGCTATTACCAAGTAAGAAAGCTCCTCCAATTGTACTCTTTCTATCATCCAAGCAACCTACCCAATCTGAATCTGTATAAGCAACCAAAGTGAAATATCTACCTATGGGATACCATAATCCATAATCCCATGCCCCCATGACATATTTAAATATTCTCTTTACTAACTAAACATGACTCTCCTTCAAGGCTACCTGATATCTCACAACCATGCCTACTACATGCATGATGTTTGACCTCAATACTATCAAATATAAAAGACTAAAAAGCATAGATATATACAAAGATTGATCTATAATAGGTGAATCTTCATCCTTACTCACATTATTCCCCATACTCATTGGTGTGCTAACTAGTGCACAATCCTCAAAACCAAAATTTTTAAACATTTCCTTGGCATACTTACTTTGAGATATGAAAAACCCTTTATTTGACTGAAATATTTGCAACCCTAAGAAAAATGAAAATTCTCCAAGCATAGACATCTCAAATTCTTTTTACATATTATCAAAAAATTATTTTTTAATATTTTCAATGTTTCCTCCAAAAATTATGTCATCAACATATACCACAATAATCAATTGATGCTCACCTTCTATTTTGATGTAGAGATTACTATCAACAAAACCTCTCTTAAAACCTTGATCATGTATGTACTTATCAAGTCTAGCATACCAATCTCTGAAATCTAGTTTCAATCTATACAATGCTTTCTGTAATATGTATACATGGATAATATCATTTGAGAGAATAAACACCTCAAGATGCTCAATGTATACCTCCCTTTATAGATTCCCATTTAGGAAGGTAGACTTGACATCCATCTAAAAAACTTTGAATTTTTTAAAAACTACATATGCAAGAAACATTATAATAACCTGTATCCTTACCATTAGTGTAAAAGTTTCTTCAAAATATATTCCCTCAATTTGAGCATATACTTTACATACTAACCTTGCTTTATTCTTGGTAACTTCACCATTTTCATTCAACTTATTTTTGTATACCCATTTTGTTCCTATTATATTGTGATCTTTTGGTCTAAGCACTAATTCCCAAGTACCAGTATTTTCTATCTAATTTACTTCTTCATCTATTACCTTAACCCAATTTTCATCATGTTTAGATTCTAAGAAAGTTCTAGTCTAAATTTTGGATAAGAAAGAGAAATTAACTTGCTTAGTTTCACTTACCATCATTCTTCTGGAGTAAACTCCTTCATTTATGTTTTTGATGATGTCACTTTTATTATGATTTCTCTTGACATAATTGGATGGGGTTTTGGTGTCTTTTTTCGCCTTCATCTCATCTTCATCTGATTCTTTAAAATCTTCTTCTTCAATGATTTTTGGAGTGCCTACTAGATCATTATCTCTTTGTGCTACATCTTCATCTATTCTGACACTTGCACTTTCAACAATCTCCTTGGTTCTTTTGTTATAACATTTATAAGCTTTAATTCTACAAGAATATCCAAGAAATATACCTTCATCTGATTTAGATTTAAAATTACCAAGTTTTTCATCGATTCTCTTTATGAATCATTTGCTACTAATTTTTTTGAAATAATCAACTATAGCTGGTTTATCTTTCCATAGCTCATAGGGAGTCTTGTCACTATTGACTCTCAACAATGCTCTATTTTGTATATGCACTATTATACCTACTACCTCTTTCCAATGTTTATCTAGTATCATGGATTCATTTAGCATTATCCTCACCATTTCTTGAACTATTCTGTTTCTCCACTCAACTATTCCATTTTGTTATGGAATTTTGGCTATGAATAATGTCTGTTTATCCCATGGTCTTCATAATACTCAATAAATTGATCTAAGCTGAATTCTCCTCCTCAATCTAATCTCAGGCACTTAATTTTAAATTTAGTTTCATTCTCAACTAAATCTTTTAATGCTTTAAAATATCTAAAAGCTTTTAATTTTTTATTTAAAAATATCACCCAAGTCATACATGTAAAATCATCAATAAGCAACATGAAATATGTGTCACCTTGAGTACTTTGAGTTCTCATAAGTCCACATATATTAGTATGAACAAGCTCTAACACTTGAGTTGTCAAGTATTCTTTTGTCTTGAACCACCTTCTGGCCTACTTACCATGTTGACAAGGTTTGCAAAGTGTGTTAGAGGGATTTTTAATCTTTGAAATATCTTTAATTGATTGTTTTTTGTTGATGTTGACAAGATTGTCAAAATTTATGTGTCTCATTCTCTTGTGTCATAGCCAACTTTCCTCAACTTGACTCAAACAACATTTTTAACCTTGATATCTGATAACATATACAAATCATTGCCTATCCTCTGAGCATCTGCAATCAACACACCTAAATCTTTTCTCCTAATTTCACAACCTTTTTAATAAAACTTTAGTGTGTGTACCTGATCACACATTTGAATTACACTCAAAAGACTATTCTTAATACCTTCTACATATAGAATATTTTTTGTCTTAGTTATACCATTATCCAAACTTAGTGTACCTTTTATAGGAATTTTGGTAGTAGTATTGTCTCCAAATTTCATTCTGCCACCATTGATCTTCATTAGGGTTATGAACTTTCTCTTATATCCTATCATGTGCCTCGAACATATACTATCAATGAACCATGGCTTTTCTTCATTTATTTCATGCAAAGATATCTAGACCAACATATACTTTTCAGGTTGTTTCTTCTCCCATGAACCTATCTGAACTTTCTTCTTAATGAATGGAGCCTTGAAACTCTAGTCCGTCTTGACTAACTTGAATACACTTCTATAGTACCAAGATATGTGTCCAAATTTATTTCACTTGTAACATATTATGGCTTCTTCATTAAAGCCTGATAGAGGAGTCATTTGGCTTATGCTTGACTCTACATGAGTTTCCTTCTCCTTGTTTCTAAAATTATTAGCCCTTTTTTGACATTTTATTTTCTTATGACCATATCCATTAAAATAAAAATAGTAACTATAAAAATAGAACATGTTTGTGTATCTTTGACCTAATTACCTTTTGTAACTCTGTTCCTTCCATCCTTCTTTGTTTGAGATATCCTCTGTATTCTTAACTTCTTCCTTTTTCATTTCCTCTTTTTTAAGAGCTTTAACATATCTCTTTCCTTTTTTGTGTTAACTTTGTCTATGAAAGTAGTGGCCTCCCCTTTCTCTTTTTAAAATTTGATACCTTTCTTATCTAACATTGATATTTTACTTTATAATATCTTATTCAACACATTAGTTCTATTTTAAAATTTTGAATCATTGGCTACTCTATCATTGATTGGTTTATTTTTTTCTCAAGATCTACTTTTAAAGATGTTTTAAAAACATACCTTTCACATTCTTCACTTACTTTTTGTAACTAAGTTTTTAGATATTCTTCAATCTTTTTGGCTTCTTCAATGCGCGCTTGTAGATCTTCAATTATTTATTTTGATTTCTTTTCATTTTTATCTATTTGGCACTTCAATATTTGATTCTTTTTCTCAAGAGCTTCTAATTATTCTAAGGAAAAATTGAGTTCTTCCATATTCACCTTGGCTTCATCCTTGATTTCATCATTTTATTCTTCTTGATCATCTCTAATTTTACTTGTAGAGGCATCTTCTTGATCATCTCTAAACAATAACATGCATGAGAGAGAGAGAGAGAGAGAGAGAGAGAGAGAGAGAGAGAGAGAGAGAGAGAGAGAGAGAGAGAGAGAGAGAGAGAGAGAGAGAGAGAGAGAGTTTTTATGTGGAAACTCAATGTGGAAAAAACCATGGAGAATAATCTCAAGTATAATAATGAGCACCAACTCAAATTAAATTTTTTTCAAGAACCAACTTATAGGAGCACCAAACCCTTTGCTGAGCACTAACACAACAACTATTTATGAGCACTAACTCACATGATCACCAACCCCTTTCAAATATTTATGAGCACCAACCCATAGGATCACCAACCCCTCTTTTGTATAAAACACAACTATATCTCAATTTTTTTTCTCAAAAAATGATATAATTCTATAATACTTATTTTTATTCTCTCCTCTTTTCTTATATAAAATAATTATAAACCATGCACTCTCTTGCATATCCAAATGGCTTCTCAAGGCTTTATTTTGAGATTTCCAAATGACCTTTGGAATTCACCCTTTGTGACCCTTCACTCCTCATGGAAAATGGTGCCAAAACTTCCATGACCCTTTGAATCCTTACATTTTAAAAGTCATATGGTGACCCTTTATAGTCAAACACATTCTTTCCTCTTTTGTCTTTATCTTGGTGACCTTTTGAATTCCTTATGATGACTCTTCATGGAAAAAATGTGCCATACCCTATTTTGTCTTCACTTGGTGAATCTTTGAATTGCTCAAGATTACTCTTCATGGTAAAATGTGTCCCATTCCTCTTTTATCTTTACCCCATGACTCTTTTAATTTTCTATGGGCCCTCTTTTGACTTTTATGCAACTAAAAATATATTTGTTAATACTAAATAAATATCAACACTTTTTAGCCAAAATATGAACATTAAAAACACCTTTAGACAATAAATGCTATGGGACCTTTATCACCAATGCTAGACCTTTGACATCAATGATAATATTTCCAGCAATATTTTAAAAAAATTACACACCTAATGCTACAATTATTTTAGATTTTAAGATTCAAATAAAACCAATCTATAAGGTTAAATCATTTGATACTAATAATGAAGCCAAAAAATAGTTAATGTAATATCATGGCCTACAAATAAGTAGTTTTAATGATTACCCAAACCTCCTCATCTACTACTGTAGAAGTTTATTGAACGGAACCTCATATTTTCCCTCCACCAAAAGAGGTTGATATGAGCTGAACATTACCTATGAATTATGACCATAACACAATACCATCACCAATGTGATAGATATTCTAAAAATCAATGTTACAAGCTAAGGTATAAGATCCGATATCTCTTTGATGAAAATAATATTGAGCTTACCACACCCCCAAAGGATTCAAGACCATAATCTAAAGTAAATTCAAAGTTACAAATATTTTATAATATTTTTCCACATCACAAGGCAACATAAACTAAGGATAAATTTGAAGTGAATTATACATACAATGCACATTTACCTCCTTATGCATATGATCACCCTTTAGATATTGTTATTGGCACATTGACAAGTGTTGAAATATAGATACTTATGATTATATGTGATGACATCAAGATTGTGGATGATGTTTCATATTTCAATTCTCTATTTGTATGAGCTTATTTGTATTCAACCCATTAATAATGCCAAGATAGACAATGGTTCAAGTGAGAATGATTGTACAATAAAATATTTACATTCTCTTGGATACACACATGAGGATTAAAAATAATAATAATATAGTCAAAGTATTAAATAGATAGAGAAAAATCTCATTGAGACAAATTTTATACCTCTTAAAGTAGGGCCAACAATAGTTTCTACTTTATTCATATTATATCAAGTACAAGGGTATTTGATATGTTATTGGGATTCCATCGAATATATTCTCCATGAAAATCCCTCTTTAGTGCATTAGTATGTCAATTATATTCATCATACTGGGGTGGTGATAAATCTAGGTGTTTCATATAAGTACATAATTCCACCATAGGGATGTACTCCCCCACCCCACCACAATCAGAGTTGGTTGTTACACCTATTGAACATTATTATCCAAATACAATTTTACACCTATTTAGGATCATTCTATAGAGTTAATTACTACACCTATCTAGTATTATGCTATAAAGGTAGTTACCCCATATATCTTAACTCATTCTACATAGTTATATATCATACTCAGGTTCATTATACATAGACTATGTAGATGAGAGTAGTGGTATTTTCTACATGAATATTATTATAGTTCCCATTACATAAAATGGTCATAGATAATAGTATCTGACAATTCAACATATTCCACAACTAACACATACATAGGTTTCTACTATGATATAATATATTACATAGTATATGTTACATCCTTGAGTTACTCATCATACACATGACACTATGGGTGATGATGATGAGGGTTATGGTACATCATAAGATCATTTTTCAAAATTTGATTGAAATTTGCATACTATTATCTAGCATGTTACTTGTTCCTAAAAGGTGGACCTTCCCATGTTTTATATAGGACCTTCCCATTTTTTAGTTAGTTAACATCTCCCTTGAGAAAATATTCCAAAAATACAAAAAAATAATTGTTTTTTTCAAAAAACTAAAACATTTAAATATTAAAAAAATCCAAATCTAGGACTTGATCATGACATGATTTCTCGTTACATTTTATACATACTTTCTTTATCACATTTTTGATAGAATACATATCCTTTTTAGATACACATAGATTTTACAATACACATGAGTGTCATGCAATACATACACATACACATCATACATGGATACGTAGATGTTGGAAATTCCTATACTAGGGTCTAAGCTAATGTTTAGAGCATCTTCTTTCATGGGTTACAATATTGTAGGTTATATATTTTTATGACCTTATCATTTACTATTTTGAGATACCTTTATTTATTACACATGTCTTTATATCTTTCATACTTTATATAATGTAACATGGATATGATACTTTACTATGTTATGACATTTACATACTTGGATGGTGTAAACTACCTTAAACCATCTATGCTTCTTCGATGTAGTTTATTTTTATAATAGGCCAATCATTGATTTTATATTATATATTTCCCATTGGCCATAAATTAGTGACATGTATTGTCCCTTTTTGTGTCCCCTTGGCCTTATGTGTGAAAACTTTAATGTCTCTTTTTTATGACCCCTTACCTTTATGTGTGATATTGTATGCTATTTCATATGATTTCATTATGTGTATCATTGAAATGACATTGATTATTAATCTTGTTGTGATTGTTGAGATTTTTTGTGTCATGATCCATATCTCTCACCTCACCCTTGTGTGCAGTGTCATGATCCATATCATGCACCATTCCTATATAGTCTTATTGAATACAATTATCAGTGATGATTCCTACTTATTTCTTAATTTATATATACATCTAGATGACACTTACATGAATTAAATTACATATGTTTCACACATTCCTTGATGATGTATTCATTACTATGATGAAATATTATCCACATGTTGGCATTACTATACACACTTACATCTTATATTTAACTCTTTATTTTGATATGAGTGATGTATATTTACATCCATCACCTAAAAATGGTGAATAATAGTGGGATTGTCATAGAGAGTTAAGCCTACATGAGCATAGAATACATATTTTTGTATAGATTATATAAATTTTATAGATTTTATTAATTTTAAGATGGTTTAGAAATCATATTGGCATATGTCATGAGAATATGCAAGGCATATGCCATCAATTTATAGGACACAAGTTATGTGTTTTTATAATTTTTATGATATGAAACTAAATGTTGTATAGATGAATGGTATTCTTATCATGTTAGCAACATGAAATTTATATTATGGGGCATAAATCTAGTTCATTCATACACATTATCATAATTTACACTATTAGCACTGATTATGGGGCATGAAGCTTATTCATACACATACACATTATGTTTAACCCCTTTTAAATATGTTTTGAGGATTAAGGGGATACGATAATCTATACATAAAGATGAATAAAATTATTCTAAAGTAGGCCAATTAACTAAAAACTTAGATAAATGAATGTTCTAAATTAAAGTGTTGAGTTATGCTAAATATAAAAAGTATAATCAAAAAAATAGTTTGAATGCATAAACATGAAGAAGAGATAATACTTATCTTATCTGAAAATGCACAAGTAGACCTGAGAAGTACATAGGTGAAAAAATAAGGGTAAATATTAGTAGCCAATCATCATATTCTATAAATATTATTTTTGGAGGCCTAGACACTTTCATCATCCTATTGACACTTGCATTGACACTTTTATCTTGATCTCGACACAACTGTCATGTAATAAATATTAATTATGTTGTGAAATGACCAATTAGATCCTTATGGGTTTTATATTTTATTTATGTTGATATATTTTATTCATGTGCACATGTTGTCAATGATTGGGTATGGTTCAAACCCTAGCTCTTCACCTCAAATCTTTATACCTTGACAAAAATGGGTTAGTAGGCTCACAATATTGATCTAACCTCAAGAACACATATTTTAATGAGCACTACCTACATAGACAATACTCCAAGGGGGGCCTCAAACTTATGTAGTAATCCACTAGGTGTTGGGTTATGTGTGCACAAGGGTTAATAGACTACATGAAAAGGCATACAATGATCTAGTTTGTAACTTGATAAATAATGATCATGGGATATTTTTTGAGTGTTTCACACATGTAGTATGATATTTCATATGAATGATATGGAAATAGGGATGAATAGTGTAATATAACTTAGTTGTGTGATTTATTGATTGAGCTTGAATAAGTGTTTTCTTAGTATTTTCTATATGATTAATGAGTAGGCCTAGATTTATATTTTTACCACACTATTTGAAAATATCTCATGGTGGGGTTAAATAATAAAAATATGCTAACCCACTCGATTCAAAAAATTTAAAAATTAGATGATTTTTTAATATTGGACACTTAATAAAAATTATGACAGTTTTATCGACATAAGTGTCCCTATGTGGGATGCACATGTTTGTTAGGATAGGTAGTTACTAAGGATGTATAATTGATAATGAGGGATATATATTATGTTGTAATCTTTTTTTATATTTAAAGATATTTTACCATCATAAATTATAAGGTTGGACCATAAGATGAGTAGTTAGGGACAATGATATAGCAAGTGTGATCCTTTCGGTAGTAGGGAGGTCTATAACTGAATGGTAGAGCCATGATAGTTATTTTTCAAGTATAAAATATTTATATTCTATATAAATTATATTTTAGTATCTAAATTCCCCCTCCCCTTGATCTATTAATGCATAAATATGAAATTACTAAATTAAATGAAATAAATGTTTCCCTGGGTATGTATAACACACCTTGCCTTTGCTTGAGCTCACTTTGAGAATTTTTATGGTGTATGACCTATAATTAAGATCATGTTATGATATAAATTAATGAATATAATATAAAATTTTACATAATTAAAATGCTTTAAAAGAGAGCAAGAAGGGAGTACACGTGTGTTGATGCAAGCATGTTGCCCCTCGGTAGTTTGACTTGGTAAAGATGCCTCCTTGTGAAGCATTAGATTTAGAATAGGTTAAAAATAAACCTTGGAGATTTAAATAAGAATATTGGAAGTTATTATTTCCCCCAATACGGTGTTAGAGTGAGTTGTGATATGACCATTAAGATCATTATATCTCAATCTCACATTCCAAGTGATAATATAATGAAAGCCAAGTTAAGTGGTATAACTAACTCAAGATAAAAAAATGGAAGTAGTGTTAGGAAATTTATGGTGTTTAATATAAACCATAATACTAAAGGGGAACCAACTATTTTAGATAAAAAAAGGTTTAAAATGATGCTTCTTGGTAAGTATTTATGAATATGTAATTGAATTTTTTGGTGAACTTGCATGGAATATGCACCTCTAATGTATCTAAAGCTGAATTATCTATAGAAATGAAGAAATTTATCTATAATTGTGTACAATATTGATCACAAATATGAGAAACTTTATCTCAAATCAATAAAAATTGATGCAATGTATAGGATTCTAACCTGTGCATATCTAAATCATATAACTTTAATGATATTTTAGAAATTATGAGAATTATATAGGTGTGGAATTAATTTCTCTATGACATTGCCCCAGTGATGTGACACCCATTTTAAGGTGATGGAAACAAAATATGGTAGTTATCTTACCTCAAAAATATAATATAACTATATAATCTGTGTATGAATCATGTATCATATAGGAGTGTATGTATAAGTAGATGTATCCATGAAAATCATATTATGTGATCACAAAAATCCCTAGGATGTATCATATATATCATGGAAATCTAAAAAGAATAAAAATACAAGATCAAAAAACAATCAAGAACACACACACATGATAACTCAATGTCAAATAAAAGAGGTCTAAGGAGACCACAAAAAAGAGGCATATTCAAATGCCACACACTCAAAGGAATGGCATATTAAAATTTACAAATAGAAAGAATCATATATTGGCATGGGGGAAAATAATAAAAGAGCATATTCAAATGTTACATAAAGAAATAAAATAACAAGAAATAAATAGACACTCAAAGAAGTGACAATGTGAATAAATGAAGTATAAACAACCAAAAAAATTAGATCAAACTAGTCCTTTCATGTATGTGTTAGTAAAAATTTCATGTACATAACATGTGAAGTATTTTAGATGATATTTTATGATTATATAGCACTTTAGACTTGTATACTTGGCAAACTCATTCCTTGGTTGTTCTTTTTAGTTCTTTAACTTTTCCCACTTTTGCAAGTCTCACATATGTTCTATCTTTGTACCCCTTGGCTTATATCTCTTAGTCCAACCATAATTATGTTGATGACCTAGGTCTTCTATCTTGCCTAAAATACTTAAAATATACTTATCTTCCATCTCTACAAATTATGAACCTCTACCTACTTTCTTGCTCTCTAGACACTAATATATGGGACAAATAGTATCATTGACATTATTGTCATGTCCTAATGCAAGTGTCTAGTGTTATAAAGTCATCCAATTTAAAAATGAAACATATCTTAATGGTTTGTGTAAGTTATTTAGTGTGATTTATTACTCCAAAGGGATTGATATAAATACAAGATCAACCCTCATTAATTTCTCATCTAGCAACATGAGAATAATACTAAGCATTCTTACTAAAGAACATTCAAAGAACATTCAATTAAACAAAGCTTCCCTATTTCCATACTGGTCATAGACACAACACATATATAGGTCTATAATTACTAAGGGAGCAACCCAAGATCCTAATTTTCTAAGTTACAATCTAGGTCACTATTGTATTTACTTTCCATATATTGCATAATTCACACACAAGCTAACATATAGGGGATACCTATATGATCTTGAGGCCATACTCTAGAGTATTGAATATGTAGGAAGTTCCTTTTGATACTAGGGTATTTGTGTTAACCTCAACACCATGTTCCCACTAACACATTTTCACCCAACGTCACCATGAATATAAAAAACTAGGGTTTTGCCATTTTACAAGGAATGGCAGTCTATGACCTAGACCTGAATGCACTAGAGGAAAGGGAAAAAAAACCTAGAAGTAATCAAGTGGTATTTTCCTGTTTTAGTAGGTATTCCATATATAACACTAGTGTCGAACCTCAATAATAGCATTGACATAACCATCACATAATGACATTACTATTCAAAGTGATAGAAGCATCAGATCCATAATCTGATGATTGTTCTAGATTCTCCTTCCATCCTAATTTATGCCTAATATAGATATAAAACTATATTAACTATAAAACAAGCTAATTACATCAATTATTTTTCATTTATATATTTATCATATTTGTAATTTCCATATTTAGACTATCTTAGCATAATAAATTTAGTGTAAGCTTATATTTGAGTTTATCATCTAATTTGCATGCTATAGATCTATTTATCAACCTTGTGCCATTTCATTTCTATATATCCCTTTAATATCAAAATCTAGTGTTAATAATAAGATCACCTTATATTCCATTTTACGATTAAATATTCTATGCCTTCCAATACACACACACACACACACACACACACACACACACACACACACACACACACACACACACACACACACACATCTCCTTGGATATATTTACATTAAATATTTATCTATATTTGTCTTAATCTCAATTTCATATCCTTACCACACACACACATATATATCTCCTTGGATATATTTACATTAAATATTTATCTATATTTGTCCTAATCTCAATTTTAGATCCTTACCGTGATACATATTTTTCAAAGCAACTTGCCAATAGGCAAGGTTGTTACATTGACACATGTGTGTATTCCTAAACCTTGACCTTTCAATTTCAATCTATTTCAATAAAATTTAACCCATATTATATATGTAATGATTTTATAATGTAATGTGGTTTTGGTTGTAAGTCAATCACCAATAAAAGCACTCAATTTAGGCACACACAAATACAAAGTGTGTATACACACCCAAGATCACATTCTTTTCCTTTAAACTAGGAATTTCACTGGTATATTAAATGGGGGGGAATGCAGATGATATTTTGTTATTGAATGTAGATGATATTTTGTTATTAAATGTAAATGATATTTTATGATTATATAGCTCCTTAGTCTTGTATACTTTAAAAACTCAGACCTTGGATATTCTTCATTTAACTTTTCCCACTTTTGCAAGTCTATAATTATGCCCCTTAGCCTATAAATCTTATTTTGAATAGTTTTATGTTGATGACTTAGGTCTTCCATCTTGCCCAGAATGCTTTAAATATATGTATTTTCCATCTCTACAATTTTTGAACCTATAACCACTTTTTTGCTCCCTAGACATTAACGTTTGGGACAAATAGTATAATTGATGTTATTGTCCTATCTTGATGCAAGTGTCTAGTGCCCTAAAGTCATCAAAATTTCAAATGAAACATATCCTAATGGTCATCCTAATTTCTTTAATGCGAGTTATTACTCTAAATGGATTTATATAAATACAAAATCAAACCTAATTTATTCTTCACCTAATAACATGACAATAATACTAAGTATTATTACCAAAGATAATTTAAAGAGAATTAAATTGAACAAAGCTTACATATTTCCATACAAATCATAATCATAACACATTTATAGGTCTGAAGTACTAAAGGAGGATCCCAAGAGCCTAATTTTCCAATTTACAAGTTAGGTCATTATTGTACTTGATTTCCATATATAACATGATTCATACATAATCCAACAGATAGCGGTGATCTACATGAGTTTGAGTCCCTCTTCTAGAGTGTTGGATATGTAGGTAGTGCCCTCTAATATTGGGGTCTTTAGGGTTAGCTTGATACCATTTGAACACTAACCCATTTTCTACCAAGTTCACTATGAAGATGGAAAACTAGGGTTTTGTCATTTTACAAGGAGTGATAGTCCATAACCCATATTTGAATACACCAAAATGAAAGTGAAGAAAAACCCAAAATCATCTAGGTGGTCACATCCTAGTCTAACAGGTATTTCATACAAGACACTAGCATTGAACCTAGACAATAATATTGATGTAACCATCCCAGGCTGATGTTAATATCTAGTGCACTAAAAGCATTAGATCTAGAATCTGACGACTATTCTAGAACCTCCTTCTAGCTTGCTTTTTATTTTTTCCATATCTATAACAGTATCAGTATCATAAAAAGCTAAGTACATCACATACTTATCATTTCTATATTTATCATATTTTTACTTTCCATATTTAAACTATCATATCATAATAAATTTAGTGTATGATTATATCTGAGTTTAACACCTAATTGGCCTATTATATATTTGATTATCATCCTTGTGCCATTTCATTTCTATATACCCATTTAATATCAAAATTTATGGTTATCTATAATATCACATTATATTCCATTTTAAGTTGAAAAATTTGGTGAACCTAATCTATGTGAATGCAAAAAAATCTAGTCTAGGGCATCCAATCCTCCTAGGGTTTCATCTTGTTGTGATGGATTTTAGAGTTAAAGGTTTACCCTAGGGTTTTATCTCCTCTAGTCACAAGGGATTCATGTGTATATGATTGAAAGTAGATTATTATTTGAATGCCATATTTCAGCCTCCAAATAGGATCATTTTAAAATTCCTTAGAGGTATTTTCTAATTAGGTTGGTATATTAAAAAACCTATTCTTTTCCCAAAATTTAGTACATATTTTTAAGTTTTTGTAATTTACTATTTTTATAAAATATCATTATACATGGTGAATGGTGTAATTATGTTGAAATTAATTTTTGGGTTTCATATAAAATTATATTTTATTCAAAACTTTCTCTCATATCTTTAAAAAAAAAATTCATCATTTATTTTGATTATTGATTCTTTATTTGGAATATTTTAGGGGTTTTCCTATAAAGCATTCCTCATTGTTTGGCCAATTTCTAGTTCATATTAGATCAAAATTCAAATTCCTTACATGTTTTTCATAAATATGTTGATATAGACAAAATTTTATTATATTTTTCCAAAATATTTTATGGATTTGACAATTTTTTTGTTTTACTATTGTTAGTGAATTTAGATCTACAAGTTGTACATGTACTTTTATTTCCCTAATTTTTTGGGTTCATTTAGTTTCTTATTTTTATAAAAGAACCTATCTCATATTTTCAAAAAACTTAGTAAATAGCCTAAAATTAATATATCCTTGTTGTAATGATTGATTTCTCCTTGGCATTTATTTCTCTTTCTTATCATTTTCTCATATCAATTTTTAGAACATTTCAAATTAATACAAAGGAGATTCTTGCTTCTCCTAACCCTAAGGAGGGCGATATATCTCATCCCTCTAACCAAGTTTAGGATATAACTTTTCTAATGGTTAAGGTGGCCAATGCTATGGTTTTAAATGAAGGTAATCAATCTCATATACCTAGGCTTTGTGTTTGTGAAGACCTAAGAGAACAAATCAATATTATGACAAAATTAATGCATGAGTTACAAAATAAAAATTAGTCTCTAAATTTAAATATCTCTTTATTACAAAATCATATTCCACATACAAATAATCCTTAATATGTTAATATGAACCATGTATTTGCATTTTCACATACTAATTATGTGCCTAATAAAAATCAATATTGGAATCCAAAACACAAGTCACCTAATGATAATGATTCTGTAAGTGAAAAAAAAATGTACCAAGAGGTCAAGTGATATTCCAAGGGAGATGCTTAGAGATAATGTGATTAAATTACCTCTTGCGCATCTTATACAAAAATACAAATATTATTATGCATATCATAGAATGCATGGTCACCATACTAATTGTTATTTTGAATTGAAAGGCAAGATACAAAAGATAAATTCTCCAAAAGCAAAGATGTCAAATGAAAAAAAATGGGAACTAAAATATCATCCAAAACAAAACAAAAAGCCTTTACAAATATACCTCAAGATTTAAATGATATATCATTCAAAGTGGATCATCCTTCCCATGATACACAAGTTTCCAATGTTTTAAATTCTATAAAATATATAGCAATTATTCCAAAGAATGATCCAAAGTAAGAAATTTTGAAAGAACAATCCCAAGAGGTAATGTTATAAAATGATCAAAATGCATATTTTTAAATGAGAAAGAGAAAGTTTGTAATGTCTTTAAAGTTAATATCTCACAAGTTGATAGTGATGAAAATAAATAAGAAACATCCATTTCTAAAAAAAATCTCAAACCTATGGTGTAGTTGTTTTTTCATACAAAAATAGCTAAATCCTCAAAACATTTATTCAAAAGGCATGTATTCAAGATAAACCAAAGGTTTTTTTCATATCATTTAATACTAGTTACATAAATGATCCTAAAGATAATATAATTTCATGTGACACTCATAGGTCTTGATGTGATCACACTGTTCTATGAGTCTCAATGATACATTTACCTAGACATGTTCCTTCTATATACTACATGGTTACATTCACAGATTGTTCAATTGTCTTTTAATTTTGAGCTGAGGTCACTCTTAGTTCATATTTTCCCATTCACCTAGAAAAGGGAATATTAGTGGGGGATGTCATAGAAGCATGACTTCTACACATTTTCACAATTTTTAGATTCAGTGGGGGCATGCTCTTGAAGCATGTTTTCCACACTCATTCAATATATGGTACTTACATCAGTTTTTAGATTCAGTCAAGGAATGGATTACACACATTCAAAGTTCTTAGATTCATAGTTCTCAAATTTAGTGGTGACATGTTTCAAAAGCATGTTCTCCATATTAATTCAATATATGTTACTTCTATCAGTTCCCAAATTCAGTGGGGGCATGTTGTGGAAGCCTATTCTTCACACCTATTCAGTATTCAACATTTCTATTTTATAGTGGGGGAATGTTTTGGAAACATTTCCTCCACATTAGTACTGATATAAATTTTCATATTTATCCATAGATAGTGGGGACATACTTTATAATCATGTTCTCCACAATTAAACATTTCTTTGAATTGGCCAAAACACATTATTATATGATTGAAATTCATAGTTGTGGAAGAATTCTATACATTGGTACTATTGTTATACATAGTTTCAACATGAGACATATCTAATGTGAAAATGATATAAAATGTGCACTTAATATTTCAAAATTTAAATTAGATTTAGATTACAAAACACTTTTATGAACTTTAACCATATCATGATGTTTTTGTACTAATACCCCATGGACTTTTATAGACTTTATTGAGCCAATCTACTATAGTAGTTGGTTCACCTTTTTTTATGGTTAAGGTGAACAAATCACTCAATCTTTCCAATTTTTTAGGTTGGAATTGATCATGCAACCTCATCAGGTTATGATTATCATTGGGTTACATGGTTGAGCTAATCTCAACTACTAGGTGGTAACTCACTTTTTCTCTAAATTTAGGGGCATGCACCTTCCAATCTCTCTCTCTCTCTCTCTCTCTATATATATATATATATATATATATATATATATATATATATATATATCAATTTATTTATCTCTTTAGATATATGTTCTTTAAATATTTATCTATATTTGTCCTAATCTTAGTTTGAGAGCCTTACAATGATACATATTTTTATAAATAACATGCCAAAAGGAAAGTCAATTACATTGACACATAGGTGTACTCATAAACCTTCCTCATTCAATTTTAATATATTTCAAGTAATTTTAACCAAGATTATATGCACTAGTTTATATTATAACATGTTCTTGGTTGTAGGCCAATGAACAACAAATGTACTCAAGTTGGGCACATGCAAAGACAAGGTGTGCACACACACCCAGGTATGCATTCCTTTCTTTAAAATATTAATTTAATTACTAGATTATAGGGGTAAACATGTAGATGATATTTTATGATTATATAACACCTTAGTCTTTTATACATGGAAAACTTATACCTTGGTTGTTCCTCTCAGTTCTTTACCTTTTACTACTTTTGCAAGTCTCGCATATGCTCTATCTTTGTGCCCCTTGGCCTGTATCTCTTAGTCTATTAATTTTTATTTTGATTACCCAAGTCTTTTATATTTCCTATAATGATTAAAATTCACTTATATTTCATCTCTACAAGTTTTGAACCCATACATACTCTTTTACTCTCTGGACACTAACGTCTGATATAGACAGTTGTATCAACATTACTATTCTATACCAAAACAAGTATCTAATGCCCTAAAGTCATATAATTTACAAATTAAATGTATCCTACTGGTCAGTCTAACTGATTTAATTCAAGGTATTACTCTAAAGGGATTGATAGAAATACAAGATCAACCCTCATTCATTTTTCACCTAGCAACATGGGAATAATACTAAATATTATTACCAAACAATATTCAAATAAAATTCAATTAATTCTTTTTTACGTATTTCCATATCAATCATAAGCACAACACATTTATAGGTTTGAATTACTAAAGGATTATCTCAAGATCTTGATTTTCAAAGTTACAAGCTAGGTTACTTTTATACTTACTTTCTACATATTGCATGATTCACACACAAGATAACACATAGGGGATAAATGCACGAGTTTGAGTCCCTCTTATGGAGTATTGTTTATTTAGAAAATTCCCTATGATGGTGGGGTCTTTTATATCATCTTAACACCATGTGCTCACTAACCCATTTTAAACCAAGGTCACTATGAAGATGAAAAATTAGGGTTTTTCTATTTCACAAGGAGTGACAATCCATGACATAAATATAAATGCAAAAAAGTGAAGGTGAATTAAAACCTAAAAATATTCAAGTGTTCATATCCTATTCTAGTAGGTTTTCCATATAATACACTAATGTCAAACCTAGATAGTAGTGTTTATGTAACCATCCTAAGTTGATGTTACTATTTAGAGCATTAGAAGCATCAAATCTAAAATCTAATGATTTTTATAAAATCTCCTTCCATCTTAAATTATACCTATTCAAGGTCTAGATCTGTATTAACATTAAAATAAGCTAAGTACACCATTTCTTTATCATTTCTATATCTAGCATAATTATACTTTCCATATTTATTATATATTAGCATAATAAATTTAGTGTATGATTATATATAAATTTAACATCTAATTGGCTTTTTATAGATCTAATTATCATCCTTATGCCATTTCATTTCTATATACACATTTAATATATAAATTTAAGGTTAACAATAATATCACCTTAAAATCCATTTTAGGGTTAAACATTTTATGCCTTATAATATTTCTCTCTATCTCTATCTATCTATCTATATCCTTAGACTTATGCACTTTAAATATTTATCTATATTTGTCCTAATATCAGATTTAGATCCTTATAATGATATATTTTTTCAAAATAACTTTCCAATAATCAAGGCAGTTACAACAACACAAGTGTACTCCTAAACATTACTCTTCTAATTTAAATCTATTTCAAGTAATTTAAACCCATAATATATTCATTGATTTTATACTATAACATGCTCTTGGTTTTAGTTAAATCACCAACTAAAGCACTCAAGTTGGGCACACACACCTAGGTACATAGTCCTTTCTTTTAAACTATCAATTTCATTACTAGATTAAAGGAGGGAAATGTAGATGATATTTTATGATTATAAACACCTCAATCTTGTACACTTAGAAAACTTAGACCTTGTTTATTTATCTTAATCATTTACCTTTTATGGCTTCTAAAAGTCTTGAATTTGATATACCTTTGTGCTCCTTGGCCTATATATCTTAGTCTAACTAGTTTTATGTTGATGACCTAGGTATTATATCTTACCCAGAATGCTTAAAATGTACTCATCTTCCATCTCTACAATTTATAAACCTGTACTTGCTTTCCTACTCCTTAGACACTAATATCTGGGATAGACAGTAGTATTAACATTACTATTGTAGCATAATAAAAGTGTTTAGTGCCCTAAAGTCATCTAATTTACAAAATAAATATAACCTAATTATCTATTTAAATATTTTAATACGAGTTATTACTCCAAAGGGATTGACATAAATACAAGATCAATCCTCATTCATTCTTCACCTAGCAACACTAGAATAATACAAAGTATTTTTACCAATGAGTATTAAATTTAACAAAGCTTATCTATTTCCATACCAGTCATTGGTAAAACACATATATAGATATAAATTACTAAAGGAATAGCACAAGAGCTCGATTTACCAAGTTACAAACTAGGTCATTATTATAATAATTTACACATATTGCATTATTCATACACAAGCCAACACATAGGGGAGAACTATATGAGTCTGAGTTCTTCTACAATATTGACTATGTAGGTAGTGCGCTTTGATAGTGGGGTCTTTGGGTCATCTCAGCACCATGTTCCCACTAACCCTTTTCCCCCTAAGGTCACTATGAAGATGGAAAACTAGGGTTTTGCCATTTTACAAGGAGAAATAGTCCATGACCTTGATATGAGTGTGCCAAATCAAAAGTGAAGCAAAATCCAAAATCATCTAGGTGGTTACATCTTGTTCTAATACGTATTACATGCATGACACTAGTGTTGAACCTAGATAGTAACATTGACAAAACTATCCTTGTCTCACGTTATTGTCTAGAGTGCTAAAAATGTTAAATCCAAAATCTAATGACCATTTCTCAATCTCATTTTAGCCTACTCTTTTCTTATTCTATATTTATAATTTTATTGGCATTAGAACAAGATAAGTACATCAATTTTTTATCATTTGTATAAATAGCATATTTATAATTTCCATATTTAGATTATCATAGAGTAATAAATTTATTGTATGTTTGTATCTAAGTTTAGCATCTAATTGGTTTGACATAGATATGATTATCACCCTTGTACCATTTCATCTATATATACCCATTTAATATCAAAATATAGGGTTAATGATAATATTACATTATATTCCATTTTAGGGTTAAACATTATCTACACTCGTTCCATGTGAATGCAAAAATAATTGATCTAGGGCTTCTAAGCCTCATAGGGTTTTAGCTTGTTGTGATGGATTTTTAGATCTGAAGCTTTACCCTAGGGTTTTACCTCCTCTGGTCGCAACAACTTCATGCACATATGATTGAAAGTGAATTCTTCCTTTATTTATACATTTTAACCTCTAAAAAGGTCTATTTTAAAATTCCTTGATGGTATTTTCTAATTAGGTTGGTATATTAAAAATCCTCTTTTTCATCAGAACTTGATACAGATTTTTCAATTTTTTCAATTTGATTTTTTAGTAAATATTAGCATACAAGGAAACTAGTGTACTTATGTTGAAATTATTTTATGGGTTTCATAAAAAATCATATGTTATTCAAAAACCTCTCTTATATATTTGAAAAATATTCCTCATTTATTGTAATTATTGGTTATTTATTTGGAATATTTTAGGGTTTTGTCTCTAAAGCATTCATCATTGTTTTCCCAAATTCTAGTTCATATTAGATCAAAATTCAAATTACTTATGTGTTTTTAATAAATATATTGATATATAAAAAAATTATTTTAGTTTTCCAAAATATTCAAATTTTCCAAATTTATAAATTTACTATTGTTAGTAAATTTAGATCTACAGGCTGCACATATACTTTTGTTTCCCTATTTTTCTGGGTTCATTTATTATTTTATTTTTATATAAAAACCTATCTTATATTTTTACTCAACCAATAGCCTAAAATTACAAAATATTACTATAATTATTGATTGTTCCTTGGTGTTTATTTCTCTTTCTTTTCCTATTCTCATGTCAATTTTTAGAACATTTCAAATGGATATAAAGGAGCCACTTGATCCTCCTAACCCTAAGGAGGGTGATATCTCTCATTCCTCTAACTATGTTTAGTCTATCACTTATACAAGGGGTAATGTGGATAACCATATAACTTCAAATGAAGGTAATCAATCTTAAATACCTAGGGTTTGTGATTGTGAATCCCTAAGAGAATAAATCAATACTATGACAAAATTAGTGCATGAGTTAAAAAATCAAAATAAGTCTCTAAATTCAAAGATAACTTTATTTAAAAACTAAATTTAATAGAAAAATAATCCACAATATGCTATTATGAACCATGTGTTTACATCTTCACGTACCAATTATGTGCCTAATAAGAATCAATATTAGAAGCCAAAACCCAAGTAGCATAATGATAATGATTATACAATTAAACAAATTCCTACAAAGAGTTCAAGTGAGATTATAAGGTAAATGCTTATAAATAATGTGAAAAATTACATCCTATGCATCCTATATAAAAATACAAATATTATTGTGCATACCATAGAATACATGGTCACCATACTGATTGTTGTTTTGCATTCAAAATTAAGATAAAAAATATAATTTCTCCCAAAGTAAATATGTTAAATGAACAAAAATGGGTACCAAAAGATCCTTCAAAATAAAAGGAAAAGCTTTTACCAAATCTACCTCAAGATTTAAATGATATGTCATTTAAGACAAATCATCCTTCACATGATATGTAAGTTTCCAATGTCCTAAATTCTACAAAATATATACCAAATATTTCAAAGAATGATCTAAAGTAAGAAATTTTAAAAGAATAATCCCAAGTGTTAATGCTACAGAATGATCAAAATGCATATTTTTATAATGAGAAGGAGAAGGTGTGCAATGTTTTTTTTAGATTATATCCCATACAATGTCAATGATTAAAATAAAAAAGAAACATCCTGATCCAAAACTCAGAAGTTTTGGTTGATATATATCTCAATAGCATAGAAATAACACAGTAACAATGAATTCTCTAAAAAGAGATGTAGTATTACTCAAGATCACAATACAAATATATGCTTATCTCTGGGAAGAGATGTTTGTCTTCACATTTTGGGTTACCTCTTCATTTATACACATTTTGAAAGCATGGGGAGGATGTGAAAGGTCACCAATATCAAGGGAGATTAAGTGGTTCGACCTCCAATATTTAAAATAATACATAATATGAGGAATTACTATTTTTAGAAACTTACTATTTTTTAGACTGCACTACTAAAATTGAAATTTGAGGCACTTCCATTGGGTTTTCAGGGGTCAAGCTTCATTAAGCAAATCTAAATTCCATTTCATGACCTTATCCTCATTCTTATCTTTCCAATGGTTAAAATGGTGAGTCAATTGGAGCTACGGTGCAAAAGTTATGGCTCTCAAAAGTTCCATCATCAATTGGGGTGGAACTGTCACCCAAATTGTCACCTAAATTGGTGCTCGGATCACATCCATTTCTAAAAAAGAATCTCAAAACCTATAGTGTGGTTGTTCTTTCATACACAGATAGTCAAAATGTAAAATCATTTATTCAAGATAAACCAAAGGTCTTGATCGTACCCTTTAATTCTAATTACATACATTGTCATAATGATAATACAATTTCAAGTGATGCTCATAGGTCTTAGTGTGATCACAATGTTGTATGAGCCTCAATTATACATTTACCTAGACATGTTCCTTCTATATACTACATGGTTACATTCATAGATTGTTTTTTAATATTCTCCTTATGAGTTGATCTCACTCCTATATCCTATTTTTCTCTCTCTACCTACAAGGGGGCATATTAGTGGGGCCATGTTGTAAATGTATGACTTCCACACATTTGGCATAATTTACAGATTTAGTGGGGGAATGATTTGGAAGAATGTTATCTACATTCATTTGATATATGGTTCTTATAGAAGTTTTCAATTTTAATGGGGGCATGTCATATAGGCATGGATTCTACACATTCATAGTTATTATATTTAATAGGGACATGATTTAGAGTCATGTTCTCCACATTCATCCAACATATGGTACTTATATCAATTCCCAAATTTAGTGGGGGCATGTTGTGTAAGCATATTCTACACACCTATTTAGTATTCCACATTTATATTTTATAGTGGAGTAATATTTTGAAATCATGTCCTCCACATTGGTACTTATATTATTTTTTATATTTATCCATATATAGTTGAGGTATGTTTTGTAAGCATGTTCTCCACACTTACATAGTTATCCAAATTAGCCAAAACACAAAGTTATATGATTTAGATTCATAGTTTTTACAAAATTCTATAGATTAGTAATATTGTTATACATAATTTTAATATAATACATATCCAAAGTGCATATTTTATACAATGTGTACCTAATACTACAAAATACAAATTGAGTTTCAGATTCCAATACTATTTGATAGACTGTTACCATATCATGGACTTTTTTGTACTAATACCATTCAGACTTTTACTATCTTTATTGATCTAATGTACTGTAGAAGTTGGTTCACAATTTGGTATGGTTGAGGAGATAAAAAAAACTCAATATTTCCAAGTTTTAAGGTTAGATTTAATTATCCAACCTCACTAGGTTATAAGTATAATTGGGTTTCATATTTGAGCTAATCTCAACTACCATATGGAAACTCACTTGGTCTTAAAATATATCCTTAAATATATTTAATTTAAATGTTTATCTATATTTGTCTTAATCTTAGTTTCAGAGCTTTACAATTATACATATTTTTCAATACAACTTGTCAATATACAAGGCAATTACATTGACACACATGTACTCCTAAACCTTGATCTTTTAGTTTCATTATATTTCAAGTATTTTTAACCCATATTATGTACACTAATTTTTATTGTAATATGCTCTTGGTTGTAGGTTAGTCACTATCAAAAGCACTAAAGTTGGGCATATGCAAAGATAAGGTGTGCATACACACATAGGTATGCATTCATTTCCTTTTAACTATTAATTTCATTAATATATTAATGGTGGGGGGGGGGGGTAAATGTAGAAAATATTTTATGATTATATAGCACCTCAATATTATACACTTGGAAAACTCAGACCTTAGTTGTTCCTCTCATTTATTTACCTTTCCTACTTCCATAGGTCTTGCACCTACTCCATATTTATGCTCCTTAGTCTATATCTATTTATCTAACCAATCTTATGTTGATGACCCAAGTCTTCTATCTTTCCCAAAATTATTAAAATGTACTTATCTTCCATATTTATAATTTTTGAACCTATACCTTCTTTCCTACTTCATTAACACTAGTGTTTGGGATAGACATTAGTATAAACGCTACTATTATGTCCTGATTCAAGTGTCAAGTGCCTTAAGGTCATCCAATTTTTGAATTAAATGTATCCTAATGGTCATCTTAAGTAATTTAATTTGATTTACTACTCAAAATGGATCGATATAAATATAATATCAACCCTCATTCATTCCTCACCTAGCAACGTAGGAATAGTACTAAGTTTCTTACTAAAGATCATTCAAAGAGAATTTAATTGAAAAAATATTATCTATTTACATACTATTCATAGGAAAAACACATTTATAGGTTTGAATTTCTTAGATAACAACCCCAGATCCCAATTTTCCAAGTTACAAGTTAGGTCACTATTATACTTATTTTCCACATATTGCATGATCACACACAAGCCAACACATAGGGGAAATATAAATGAGTCTAAGGTCCTCTTATAGAGTATTGGATATGTAGGTAGGGCCATATGATAGTGGGGTATTTGGGTTCAACTCAACACCATGTGCCCACTAACCCATTTTTCTCAAAGGTCAGTATGAAGATGGAAAACTAGGGTTTTGCCATTTCACAAGGAGTGATTATCCGTAACCAAGATTTGAATGCACTAGAGTGAAGGAGAAGCAAAACCCAAAAGCATCCAAGTGGTTGTATCCTATTATAATAAGTATTATGCACACAAAAATAATTTATAACCTAGATAGTAGAATTGATGTAACTATCCCAATCTAATGTTACTATCTAGACCATTATAAACATCAAATCCAGAATCTAAAGACTATTCTAAAATATCTTTTTAGATTAATTTCTAACTATTCTAGATCCAAAAATATATTAACATTAGAACAAGATAATTGCATCACTTATTTATCATTTATATATCTAGCATAATTATACTTTCCATATTTAGACTATCTCAGCATAATAAATTTAGTGTATGCTTATATGTGAGTTTAGAATCTAATTGGTTGGCAATAGATCTGATTATCACCCTTGTAACATTTCATTTATATATACCCCTTTAATATCAATATCTAATATTAATGATAAGATCACTTTAGATTCCATTTTAGGGTTAAATGAGTAAACTGTGAAATATGTAATCATGAGTATAAGCATGTGTAACTACTAGTATACAATCTCATAATGATATTTTATAAATTATCATAAATTAATGTAATATGTATCAATCATGATCATATAAGAATATGCCCAACGTAGCATATTATTCAGGAAAATGAAAGATCCAACATTTGTACATGTAAGTATCATGGGTCTAGTGTATTCCTATATCACATTCAAGTACATGTGACACACATATGTGTCTATAAATGACATGATTTCAAATAACATAAGGTAAACAAAATAGATGCCAAGGAGCTAGTAAACATGTGAATGCTAAATATTTTTGTATTTTTTATTTTATGTAAATGTTTTTATATTTCATTTAATTTTTTTTTTTGAATTTTTGAAATATTTTGAAAGTAAAAATGTTTAACCTATTATCCTAGGATCTAAGGGATTCTCATAAGTATCTCCAAACTTAGAATATGGTACATCAAAATTTTTATATTCTCAAGGAACTTGTATAGGTGTCATATCTAGAATTGTAGAATCTATGTTACTTTGTGTATGTATCATATGAATCTATGGTAATGAAGAGGTAATATAAGGAGTACGGTTCTTGGAAACCATGGTTTAGTTCTCTGTGGATTCTTTATTGAAGTTTTAATTAGAACATGTTTATTTTCTCTTAGCAACTAGGTGGATTGTGTAGGTGTAGTTGAGAATTCTATGAAATCCTTTGTGTATCTCTAGTACAATGGTATCTCAAGTATGGGTTTCCTAGGAAATGAAATTTATTATTTATTACCTTTTCATGGATGATTAACCTTAACAAGTTCAATAATTTTTTATCTAGTAATAAAATTCTCTTTTTTAAGTAGATGTTCATATAGAATTATGGAAACTTTGACTACCCAAGTTGTATTAATTTAATTTAATACACCCATGAACTTTGGAAGGTAATGAATGGAGTTTATGTATTAAAGGTTATCCAAATAACATATCAAATACTCCCATATATGGTATAGCTAAAAATGTGGTCACCATATGTGCTGGACAAAATTTTTAAGGTAAATCAATCTCACTAATAATGCATTGTGATATCCCACCAAATTATCTTATAGCCTTGTCCAAAGGGTATAAATCATGACGTTTGTATCCCTAATGTGTAAATATCATCATGGTATATACATTCTCACTATAACCATTATCTATCTAATACTATGTATAGGTTGATGATCAAGGTATGCTCAAGTGAATAATGAATTAATATCAAAGTCATCATCTACAATTTCACTATTATAAAATGAAATATAGGGTCTCTAAATAATATGAGTTTTTGTGAATGTAAAAGTATAAATAATCACATCAAATGGGTTACCATAATGTTATTATTATGGCATTAATTTTCACCCTTGGAGAGGGTTCTTTAGGCTCTCTCTAATTAATCCATAATATGGGAATAACCCCAGGCTATGGGTATCCCATGGTGGGGTTGGACCTTCGGAGAAGGTCAACTTTCTCTTGATGGATGACTTATACTAATGTTTGCATTGAGCAAAGGGTTATAAAGAGGGAGATGATGATCCTAATAAATCTAACATGGTGATGCACTAAACTAAGTGAAAACTCACACAAACATGAAATATACACTGAAGAAGAATAAAATAATATTATCTCACACAATCTCAAAATATAGCTAATTGCAATAGTATTTCATATGCTAGGTTCAAGAAGTAATGAATGAAGCCAGGAGGAACTCTAAGACTCACAACAAGATCACATTAATGGTAGAAAGAATGTAAATGTAGACCTATAATCAACTAGAAAACACCCTAAAATAATCAAGAAAGAAGGATAATGGGCATGAAAGATTCTTCTTCACAATTCCATCATGCACAAGCTTAATAAACATAGTTAAAAAGTAATAGATACACAAAGAAAGTCTTTATTAGTTTCAAGATGTTTTTTCATACATTTTTTGATAGGGTCTAGCCTTATCAAATGAGAGTCTCTTGCTCTTTAGGATTGAGAGAGAATTTTATTCTAAAAAATTGAGAGAGAGCTTACCAATGGGGAAGAATGGGAGATGTAGGAGAAAGGGGATAGAGAAGGAGAAGCATGAGTACAAAAATCATTAACTGAGATGCCACTTTTTTATGAATGCTCTCCACCTTTTTGATCAAATAAATACCAATTCTTTATTGATAATTTAACTTTTTATTTGTCTTAATAGCCTTTGAATATTCTCATTGGCTGAGAAAAATGCACTAGAACACAATAGTTGCCAAAGTTGGTGAGTCATGATCTTATTTATGAAGGAAAAATCTTAGGCACTCTAAAAATCTATTAAATGCTACAATTGGTTTCTCCAACCACCAGATCTCCATCCTAAGACTCTACACCATCTCTAATTACTTTATTATGAGGGTAAGGTCCTTTTATCCATGTAATTGATAGATCCATGACAAAGTTGGTTATTAGTATCTATAAGTACATATTTATTGAGGATGTGGCCATGTTGAATATGAGACACTTATTTATAATCATTCATTTCTACCCCTATTCCATCCTAAATATAGATATTTACTATATCTTTGAAAACCAATCCAAATTATTGGTTTTGATATAGTCAATATATTGATAATATCCACAAATGTTTAGTCTTGGTTCAACATCTACTATTCCATCTTTGATTTCTTGTTTTAGGCCCTAAAATACCTATTCTTCCTCTACTAAGCTTTAATGGTGACATTTGATCCGAAATAATCCACTCTGGTTTAACTTGGATCATGTTTTAATATCTATTAAAAGTCTCATAACTTCAACCTTTGATATCAACCGTCGATCTAGATCTAGGATTTGAAATTATGACACCTTCAAACTTCCTTATTGGCCATTGATCTTGAATTGGGATTCTCATATTGTGCCAACTACCAGCTCCAAATTCATTCCTTGATATCTTGCTGGCTCTTTGACCTGTCACCCATCATCAATCTTGATCTATACAAATGAACGTGATCCATATATCTACTACTAGTTTAACATTCTTAAAACACTTATCACCTACACATTTGTCTCCAAGATTTGCTAACTTTTTAACCCATCACTCACCATTAAATTTAATTTTATACAATGGATAACAAACTATTGATCTATTTTTACCCACTATCCCTATCTGGTGATGTGCACCATTAGATTTGATCTTAGCTCCTGAGATTTGGATATGTGTCACTTACATGTTTATACTAACCTTTTGAATTGATGTTCACCATTGATCTTCAATACATGATCAAATACACATAATTATATATTTTGGACCCACTAAAATAATTTATATCATTACTCATGATTGTGTTTTATCTAATTAAATGATGACCATTGATCTTGGAACATTTGAGTTCAAATGGATATTTCATGAAGCTTAAACTTGATGTCCATATGCATGTTTTACTCTATAAGTCTATCTTTGAAGCTTCATATCTTGAGATAGAAAAGACATCAAGATATGAAATTTATTAAAGATGATTTTAGAGCTAAAATAATTATGTCTATGTCATATTTTGGCACAAGAGGATTTCCCAAGTGCATTTATTAAATGCACAATCAAGTTGATCTATCCATTTCTACATGACATTCTTGTGACAGTCTAGTTCTTTTAGACTTGTGCAAGAAACCATTGTATAATTAGAAGGCTCCAGTGAACTTCTAAGGCTATGTGAAACTTGGTTCATTTCCCTTAATTATTGAAACAACATGAAAACTTTCTATTCTTCTTCACCTTGCAATCCTAGATCTATTTCTAAGCCTATTTTCCAAAGATCAACAAATTATACTTTAAGCTTTCTTAAAGTGTTTTAAAATATTTGAAAGAAATATGTGATATTTGAACCAATTATTCCACTATAAATCTATTCAAATCATAAATTTAGGCATAATATTTATATGTAGGCCAAAATTGGCCAACAATTATGGAGGAGGACATGAATTATATGTCATTTTTATTTTTGGGTCCTTCTTAGAGTGATCATCCAAAGGATTATTAAATATCTTATGGTTTTGATGGTCACCAAGTTGTGAGCCTGAATCCTTTCAAGGATCATCAAGGGTATTATTCTATTATATCAATAAGATATTGGATCTTATGTTTTAAGGTATAACATATGTCTTTAGAATGCCTAAGGCCTTGATGATAGTCACAATATGCATTAGCAGTATAGCCTTTTCGTAGAGGTTGACTTGTATCAACCTCTATGGGAGGAAGGAGAGATATTAGATGACATTCCATAAACTTCTTAAGTATCAAATTTTTAGACTCAAGTAATCATGTAAATTATCTTTTAGGTGCATTTGATAAGATGAGCCAATCAGGTTATTGTGACATTACATTAATCATTGTAGTTGTTTCCATTTTAGGTTATGTAGGTTTTACCTTGAAGCTTGGTTTGATATGAAACTTGGTATAAGATGTAGTTGGTGTGTTTTATAAATAATTAATATTTTTCAAAGAAATAATTTTCATTTCATGATCTCAAAAAATATGTCATAAGTCATCAAAAGATTTAAACTTATTAAAAATAATAGACTCATATATTAGGGAAATAAAACTTTGATTAAAGATTTGTTAAATCTCTTTATCTTCCATTAGATTTATTATTTTGGCCAAAAATATTATGTATCTCAAAACATATTCATTGATGGGTTCATTGGTTCCTTGTTTCATATTTTGTATTTTTTCATATAACATCTTTTCATTGATGTTCATAGAGAAATGTGATAAAAATTGATCCTCTAAGAATTTGAATGCTTTCAATGACTGGATTTGTAAGTCATAAAATCATATTAATTTGTGATCATTGGAAATAATTTGGTCAAAATTTTATAATTTGAAGCATAATAAAGGCATGTTTCATAGAAATAATGAAGATGTTGTTCAGGATCACCTTTGCCATCATAAGGTGTGAACTTGGTGCAATAAAATTAGTTAAAAAAGGGTGTAAAGATATCTCAGGGGATAGAGGATTATGTAATACATGTCTTGAATCAATATCATGAGTTTATTTAAAATCATTTTTTTCAATGTTGGTAACCTTAGATTCAAATGTTTTTATAACACAGAGAAGATTTTGTAATGTAGACCCATTGGGATTAAGATTTGAGATTTTAAAATCCACCATAAGGGATGAACATAACACTTGTGTTGATGTATGCATTGAAATTGGTAATTGGTTTGAAGTATTAATTTTTTCCATGGAATATGTGGTAAGATTTGTTCCACCTAATAGTCGACCATTATTGGATGTGGATTCACTAACTTGAGCATGATTATTGATTTCTTCTTGGGAAACATGTAAGAATGCATTAATCAATTATTTATTTTTATTTAGATGATTGACTAAGGCTTCTTTATCTTCCATTTAGAAATGATCTTTCTTAAAATTTTCTATATTTTATAAATTAAATAAAGGTACCAAGGGAAATTTAAAAAAAATAGATCTACAAATCATTGAGATCAGAAACCATAGAAAGCTGAAAAACTCTAGAGCAAGCTAGGATTTACATAAGAAGACTTAGTGGTAGGGCTCACCAAATGTTTAACCATTTTTAAATATATGTGGAGGGTTAAGGGGGTATAATATCCTATATACAAGGATGAATAAAAATACTCTATAGTAGGCCAACTAATTCAAAACTTAGATAAATGAATATTCTTAATTAAAGTGCCAAGTTATGCCAAATATAGAATTTACATTAAAAATAGTATTTTTATTACATAAAAATGAAGAATATATAATAATTATCTTATATACAAATGAACATGAATACTTGAGAATTAAATATGTGTAAATAGGTAGGGGTAATATTAGGATCCAATCATTAGATTATAAAAATATTGTTTCTATAGGCATAGACACTTGCATCACTTTGTGGACACTTGTATTGATGATTTTGTCTTGATCTCAACACAAATTTATTATACAGAATATTCATTGTATTAAAAAACAACCACCTGGAGCCTTATAGGTATTTTTTCATCTTTATGTTGATATATTTTATTTGCATGCATAAGTTGTCAATTACTACAGTTCAAACCCTAACTCTTCATCTTATGTATTTATACCTTACCAATAATGGGTTAGTGGGCTCATGATGTCAAGCTAACCTCAAGTACCCTCTTTTAATGAGCATTTGCAACACATCCAATACTCCAAGGAGGGCCATAGACTCATGTAGTTCTCCCCTAAGTGTTGGATTGTGTGTGCATAAGGATATAATATACAATCACACCCAATTATCCAAAATTTTCATAAAGAGGAACCATTATCCAATGATTCAACATGGAAGCATCAACTCTAAAAAAATATAGGGCAACATAATTCAACCACCTATATGTGTACTCTTTCCTTTCTCTTCAATTTCAAGTTTCAATTTATGCATTTTTAGATTTCATTCCTTGGACAATGACTATTGAATTTTCACTATACTTTTTCTTGGATTATGTTTATTTTTCAGAGCATCTCCTAAATATAAAGTGTGTTGTAAAAACTCATGTAATTTTTTTTATCCTTTTAGTCTAGAATTTTTATTATATTTAAATAAAAAAATAAAAGAATGGCATTTTTTACACTAAAATATAGTAATTGATACTTTTTAATGTTACTTGTGAATTAACTTCACCCCACATGACTTGTGCATACATATATGACTCCTATTCATGATTATCTCACATTGACTTTCATTTTACAGGTCTAACCTTCCCAATTTTCTCTGTCACCTACATGAAATCCCAGAGTTTATGTCAAACTAGTTAATTATCATATGAAAACATCTACAAATCATCAAATCAGTGTTCCCATCTCTTATAAAATAAACTTATACTTAGAACATATTGGCTAATGGTTTCATCCTACATTAGGCAATGATCAAATCTCAATTTCAAATCATTCCTTTGGGTTTTCCCATATTTTTTGCATGTATATGATGTGATAAAGTACCTAAAGAGTCTTGTATAAATACAAAATAGGTATAAACCCATTAAAAATATAACACTTATTGACAATATTGAATCACTTACACATTCAAGAAGACTTCCCTATTCTTCATATTTTATAAATTAGTCAATAGGATTAGATCTTACCTAAGTCTAAAACACTCAATAGACAAGCTAAAGTTTCTATTTTCCATGTACCAATGGATAAAATTTAAATTAGATATATTTAATAAACACTATTTCACACATTCACCTAATGGGGAGAACTAAATGTAGTTTTACTTTCTTCTTTGAAGTATTAGATATGTAAGCAATACTCATTCATTCAATAGAGAGTGGTTGGGGTCAACTCAATCTACCTTTTAACCCATTTTTTAGGCTTAAATATATCATTTCAAGTGGACCTATGGTTTAAATCAAACTAGATATAATTATGAGAGTTTTGTATATCATCAGACCTCAGGAATACATAAAAAGTTTGAAGACAAGTATCTAAATTTGCCTATATCAAAACAAAGATGAAAAATATAGAGAGACATAACCATTAAACCATGAAAATATTTATTAGTAATACCAATCTAAGGTTTATGTTACTATTTAGGTGCACATAAAGATCTAGATCTTGATTTGAGTAACACACAACCTATTTTTATACCTTTCATGCTACCTATCTAAAGTATTAGTCATGTATAGTATAGTGAAAAACTAAGTATTATATATATTTTTTAATTTATATATTAAAAAAATAATGTAAAACACTTAGAATATTGATGATAAGTATTTGGATCATGTTTCATTGAAATTATTTTAAATTTGCAACACCATATTGATGTTAAAATATCATCTTTCTTGGACCTTATGCCAATGCACCAACATCATTGATAATTATGTAGAACCATTTTTGTAGAGACTATGTTGGTTGTTTAGGTGAAATTTGAATGTTTTTTGGCATTTCCAATGGAGTTACTAGTCATCCCCTTATGCTTCATCATCTAAAATATAGT
This sequence comes from Torreya grandis, assembly GCA_037957365.1. NCBI lineage: Eukaryota > Viridiplantae > Streptophyta > Pinopsida > Cupressales > Taxaceae > Torreya > Torreya grandis. The sequence goes on along the minus strand of JARHVA010001657.1, from coordinate 930,756 downwards.
GACTCTTAGAATGGGAATTATCTTAGTTTTCTTATTCTTCGTAAGAGACCTCAAAATTTGTGTCCAACTCAATAGAAAGTAACAAGGAGTAAGATGTTGAGGGATGTTATTGTTAGTGTGTTGAGACATTGATGATTTCCATTAATGTCATAGGTAATTGAGTTTCATTGATGTTCTATAAATGATCTTATGAAGATACATGGTAAGTATTCATGATGGCTTAATCATGGTCTATTAAGTTTTTGAGTTATGAATAAGGTCTTGGTACAATGTTATGATGTGAAAATATTATGAGAAGATGTGTGCCAGTATTTGAGCATGTAATAAGGTTGTTTTACATAAAAATGTGTTCTAGAGTGCATTTATAGTGTCAGGAAGATCTCAAAGCAGTATGGTTCATAGTAGGTCTATGTGAGTGGACTTGTTATTGACTATGAACATAGATTGTAGAGGAATGAGGGTGATGTTATGGATATGTGATGTAGAGGCATTAGGAACAAGTCCTCTTGTACACCATTATCTAATTCATAAATCCAATTGGTCACTATTTCTCACTATGGCTTGATGTGTCTCTTTTATCTTGATATAGCTTTCAATTCCCATATTTACTAGGATTGATTAGTTTATTTAATAATTCCTTAACTTTAATTATTAGAGTCACTTATACATGGATTTAGTCTTTATTTCTTACATTCCCATTCATCACATAACTGAGGATATTCACACTTTCCACTACTACCTTTATCTCTTTCTCTAGCATTCCATTAGGTGAATTCTTTATGATTTGAAGTCACCTCTTGATTTATGTTTAAAATAATTAATTTTAGGGCCTTAATGATCACCATATATCTACCAAAACCCCTTTCAAGGGATCAAATACTCTTCACCACCCTTCCTTGTATTTCAAGTCATAAATCTCTTTCTAGGTTTATAACCTTGTTTCCTTGTTTTTACTTGTTATAGTAAATCTATTAATTATTGTGAGTTTTATAATCCATTTATATTATTTATATATCCATAAACTCCCTTATAAACATTTTTCACAACCTCACTATGTCTGTAGATCCCTGTTCCATCACTAGACTTTGTTTTTTAGACCTAATTCAACCTTCTTTTCATCTCAGTTGTAGTAATCCGTACTAATCCATACCAGTGTACTCTAAAACCACTTTCATATCATTTATTATTCTTAAACAAGAAAAAATACAAAAGTTTTACTTTTTTAATGGTTGAGTCTCTCAAAAATAATCAAACCCTAATTTAGGGCTTTAGGACTGTACTCAGGCTTGAGAGCCTTTAAAATCACATATCTTACATTTTTAAATGTTTAAAAAGGTCTAATTACCTTCACATGATCTGTCTTGATCATTTCCTCCTTGCTCCATAAGTTATATAACTTTTTCTATCCAATTCTGCATGAAACACCAAAGAAACTCAGGTGACTATAAGGGGTTTTCATTAATTGGTCAAAAGTTTATAGTACAATATACAATTGCAAAAGTCTCCTAGGTTATAAAAAGGTTGTATCGTACCTACTAGATCTTTATTATCATGTACATTCTCTCCACCACTTACACTCTCCATCATGCAATCATATTACTTTATTTTGTATTGTCTACACGGAATAGGGCCACATTCATTTGACAGGGTTTCAACAATTCAAAACACACTTAATATCTTCCAATCCTACATAGGATGTTCCATAGAGTCAAGATGATTTTCATAATAACATGTTAATTCTCAATCATCTCTGTCCACATTTAATTACTCACTTAAACCACTCTTTACTCATAGATTATGTAATATGGGTTCCATCTATATATGATAGTTAAAGAGTTTCCATTCAACTTACTTCATAGATATGACCAAGGTCCATATGAATTGTATTATACTTCATTTTAATCCAACTAAATCCTTTTATATACTTCATGTTCCACTCTTGTTCTCAATAACTAACTAAACAAGCAAAATTCCTCTCCTTCTAAGAATGGTCTATATTACCAATCCTATAGGTATATCTTGTTTCCACTCTCATATAAATATTTATATCAGCTATGTTATCTTATACCCATCCAATATTATATCACTTCTTCCAAACATATGCTTTGTTTACTCAAGAAATAAGCACCTTTTCAATAGACAATCTATACTTTAGTATACTGATGCTCCATATTTTTATACATAAGCATGAATCTTGTTTCTTTACTATACTCAGTTATCAAGGGTTTCAAGTGCTAAAGACTTGTGGTTTGAAGTACTTAAATGTTCTCTCACCCATTGAGGGTATATACCAATCCCATACTGATAGGAGCTAATGATATGAATAGTTTCCATTCTCTAGTTTGATAAAATACTCAAATATACTTGCTTTGGATTGATATTCACCTTCTTTGATCAAAACCTACAGTCATACATAGTCTATATATACATGGCATTAAAAGTTCATTTAAGCAATGAAAATAAATTCAAGGACCAATCCACAAAATCTTGTAATTGACACAATCAAAATGTTCTACTTAGCTTTATTCATTATTTCAACATCCATTATATACATTCCACACATAGACCTATTCAATTTATTGAGGAGTTCATATATAAATATTCCATTCTCAATTACTCCTTACCTCTCTTATATGTCTATTTTATTTATTCCTCTCTCTATGCCAACCTTAAAACAATGACTCTTCTTTTCATTTTCAACGTAGGACCTAGAGTTGGTTACCTCCCTAGTTACAAGGCATAACTACATTTTACCACCAAACATATGGGTAAAGATGATCCATCCAAAACATGACCTTTTTATTATGAGGTTTTTTCATACTTGACTTATAATTACCCCCTTAGAAGACTTTATTAGACATTATATTCCCACTTGACTCACTTATTACACCACACATGTTTTTTAACCCTCAAAGACTTAGTTTAGTTATTTGAATTTTCATACTCTTATTTTTGGATGGAAAACTCCAAGGACCCCATATTACATAATACACATGAAATTGGCATTTAAAGGTATATTAACACACACTAACAACCAACATTGATCATCTTTTGACTCCTTAGGACTAAAAATGTAAAATTAACAAATTTGAAGCTTGATGCCCCTACATCATACTCCCCAGGAGGGATAAAAACATAAGCCTCCATGTTTATTCCTTGAATTCCAATTTGTTTTTTTATGGTCCTTCATAAATTCTTGACTACTGGTTATCCTTTGTTTTGGTTCCTTTTTCTTTGCCAAACTCTTGTTCCTCTTCCTTACAGTTTTGTCTAGTCTTCTTGTCCATACATCTTCCAATTCCAGGAAGTGTTCCAACTATTGTAGATCATTTTTTGCTACATATTCCACTTGTTTCAAGTAATTTTTGTCTCCATCACACTCAAATGATATATATTCCTCTTTATTATGCATCTTTCTTGTCCTTTTCCATTAATATTTTCACTTGATTCTTGTGTGTCTAGTGGATTTTGCTTCTTGTTCATGATATCTACTTCTTTATGAGGGTATTTTAGCCTCTCAAACATATCAATATATATATTTTGTTCACCTATACTTTAATTTTCCACCTCTTCTACCAACTTCTTCTCATTTTGATGCTCTTTTTCCTCATCTTTCTCACTATGCAAGAGTAACTTCACATTCCTCTCATCCTCATCATAACACATGGTTGTTTGGCATATTTTTATATTTTCATATCAATGTTTATCAATTTAAAACTACATCTTGATCTTGACCAATTATTTACCTCACCTCATTTTCCATTTCCTTGCTTTCATGTTTATATCTTTATTTGCAAAACTTCTTGTGCATATCTTTGTTTCTCCGCATGCATCCTTTCCTTTATATTTTCCTATTATAGCTTAACTATTTGAATCTCATTGAAGTTATTGAACATGTACTCTATCATACTCATCTCCTCTTGAAATTTATGTGCATCGATCTCTTTATTTACTTCATCAAACATTGGTCTTTCTTATTCATCATTGTCTTGGGTAGCTTCTTGTTTGTCTTCTCCTTGGGCTCCTTAATTTTTGAGAGTCTTATATCCTCTTCGTTCTGTAAATAAAAATTTTCAAAAAATGTTTGAGGTGCTTCTTCCTCATCTTTCTATGCTACACATTCATCCATAAATGCCATGGTTTCTATGTACAAGAAATCTTCACTATTAGAGTCAAAGTCAAACATACCATCATATATCACATTTGAAAACACATATTGTAAATACTTATCCTATCTTAAGCATTATTTACCTTGTTTACATGGTTACACCTTCACTTACTTGGTTTGTCTTGCTTTCACCATCTCACTTGTGTGCTTTGTTGGCTTGTCATCATCTTCCATCTTCATGCTTTCTTGGGATTCACTTGAAATGTGATCCTTTTGTGCTCTCAACTTGATTTTTACCACCTAATTACTACATTGTATCTTCTTAGGCTGCCACTTTCCTTAATTTTCATCACTTTCATGCCTCATTCCTATATTCTCTATTATGTCAGCTTTATGTTCCTTACCATTTGCCTTTTATTTTTATATTTGTGCTTGTTTTCTACTTGTACTCTTGCTTTGTTTGAAATCTTTCTTTAGGTTCTCTTCTTTCTTATTATCACCTACTTGTTTCAACCACTTAAGCCATACACACCCATGCCCTTTCTCTTTTATTGAGGGTTGAAATCTATCATACCTTTCCTCAATCTGCATATTAGCTTTACCTTCTTCATATATGTAATCAAATTCAACATTCAAACACTCATTTACCTCCAATGGTAATTTATGAAAGTTCATCTCTTCATTCATGTCTTCACGGGTGACCTTCATACATTCTTGGTGTACCATCTCATTTGTTTTAGCTACTATGCATAGTAATGCATCATATAACTCCTCTTTCTCTTCATTTTCATCTTGTGGAATGGTCTCAATCTTCAACACTTTGTCTTATTCATGAAGTTATTTATCTTTGTCATTCTCTTGCCACTTTATGGGTGTCATTATTGACCTATTCTTCATCAACTTTGAGGCCTCATCTTTGGCCTTCATCACCCTTGTCCTCATACCTACAAACACAAACTCAAAAGTAACATAAGTATATAAAATGAGAGACCACATAATATCTTTGAATGCATTTGACATAGGCATTGTCCATCTTCTATTATCTTCATTATTTTTTTCTCTCCTTAACACTTATTTCACCTTATTTTTGTCTTCAATGAGAACTCTCTTCACAACTTTTCTATCTTGTTTCTCACTTGGAAACATCTCTCTTTTCATGCCTCTTTTGAATGCCTTCTCTATCTTCTTCTCTTTCCTTAAGACACCTTCCTTGTGCCATATTCTTCTTTAAAGTGACTCTATGTGCCACTTTAATTTCTTCTTCATACTCTAGCCACTCCATTAGCTTTCTTGTTCTCTCATGAGTTTCACCATGAGCTCTATAATCTTAAATCTTTTCCCCAATTCTTTTCTTATCTTTGTTAATTCCTTGTGTGTATCCATCTTCCCCATTTCTCTTTGATTTTTTGGCCTATTTATACATTTTTATATCAATTCCTTAAATCTTGCCTCTTATACCTCTTGTGGGCCTTTCCTCTTCTTGATTCCTCTCTCTAGGATCTCTTCTTAACTCTCTTGACTCTCTTTTGGAGTCTTCTTTCTTCCTTTTATATCTTCAAACTTCAATGCTCTCTTTCCTCTATCACTTCTAGCCTTTTCTTGACTAGATATTATCCTTCTCAAAGGAATTTTGTGGCTTTATCTCTCTTCACTCTATCAATATTATTCTCCTCTTTGATTACCTCACTGGATCATACTTGCACTTTCTCTTCTCCCTTAACACCCTATAAGTTACTTCTGAGACACAACTCATAGCACTATGCCTTCTTCTCAAATAAACAAAGTATAAAGAAATAAAAACACAATTATTACCCAAGCATATCTTACTATCTCTAATACCAAATGATGTAAAGGCATTAATAATAAGTCCTCTTGTATACCATTATCTAATGCCTAAATCCAACTAGTCAATATTTCTCACTATGGCTTGATGTGTCTCTACTATCTTTATCTAGATTTAAATTCCAATACTCACTAGGATTGATGATTTTATTTAATAGTTCCTTAAATTTAATTCTTAGAGTCACTTCTATATGGATTTATTCTTTATTTCTTACATTCCCATTCATCACATAACTAAGGATATTCACACTTTCCACTACTACCTTTATCTCTTTCTCTAGCATTCCATTAGGCAAATTATTTATGATTCAAAGTCACATCTTGATTTATATTTCAAATAATTAATTTGGGGGCCTTAATGGTCACCACAGATCTACCAAAACCCCTTTCAAGGGATCAAATACTCTTCACGACCATTCCTTGTATTTCAAGTCATAAAGCTCTTTCTAGGATTATATCCCTATTTACCTATTTTTTTTGTTATACTAAATCTATGAATTAATTTGAGTTTGAGAATCCATGTATATTATTTCTCTATCTGTATACTCCCTTAAAAACATTTTTCACAACCTCACTATGTCTATAGATCCTTGTTCCATCACTAGACTATGTTCTTTAAACCTAATTCAACATTTTTTTCATCTCAGTCATATTAATCCATACCAATTTATAACATTGCACTCTAAAACCACTTTCATCTCCTTTATTATGATTAGATAGTAAAAACTAAAAAATTTGTCCTTTGTTTAATGATTAAGTCTCTCAAAAATAACCAAACCCTAATTTAGGGCTTTATGACTACACTCAAGCCTGAAAGCCTTAAAAATCCCATATCTTGAATTTTTAAATATTTTAAAATGTATAATTACCTTCATAGGATATATCTTGGTCCTTTCCTCCTGCTCCATAGGTTATATTACTTGTTCTATCGACTTTTTCATGAAACACCAAAGAAACTAAGGTGACTGTAAGGGTTTTCCTTAACTGGTCAAAGTTTTAGACTACAGTATATAATTGAAAAAATATCATAGGTTAAAATAAGGTTGTATTTTACCTAATACATATATATTATAATGCACATTATCTCCACCACATACACTCTGCATCATGCAATCACATTACTTTAGTTTGGACTGTCTACACAGAATAGGGTCACATTGATTTGATAGAGTTTTAATAATTCAAAAAACACTCAATGTCTTCTAATCCTACCTAGGATCTTCAATAGAGTAAATATTATTTGTAAAATAACATGTTCATTCTAAATCATCTCTACCCACATTTCATTACTCACTTAAAACCACTCTTTACTCACAAGTTATGCAACAAGGTTCCATATATATATGATAGTTAAAGAGTCTCCATTCAACTTACTTCATAGATATGACCAAGGTCCACATGAATTGTATTATAATTAATTTGAATCCAAATAAATACTTGTATATACTTCATTCTCCAATATTGTTCTCAATAATTGACTGAATAAGCAAAATTACTCTCCTCTTAACAATGGTCTGTATTAGCAGTCCTGTAGGTATATCTTATTTTCACTTTCATATAAATTTTTATATAAATTAAGTTCTCTTATACCCATCCAATATTCTATCACTTATTCTAGACATGATTTTGTTACTCATTCAATAATCACCTTCTCAATAGACAATCTATACTCTAGTATACTGATGCTCCATATTTTTATACACAAGCATGAATCTTTTATCTTGACTGTACTCAATTATCATGGGTTTTAAGTGATAAAAACTTGTCATTTTTAGTCCTTCAATGTTCTCTCACCCATTGAGGGTCTATACCAATCCCATACTAATAGGGACTAATTTTATGAATAGTTCCCATTCTTCAATTTAATATAACACTCAAATATACTTACTTTGGATTGAGATTCACTTTATTTAATTCAAACCTATAGTCATACATAGTTTATATATAGATGGCCTTAAAAGTTCACTTACACTTGTAAATAAATACAAGGACTAATCCACAAAATCTTACAATTGACACAACCAAAATGTTCTACTTAGCTTTATTTATTATTTCAACATCCATTATATATAATCCAGACATGGACCTATTTAATTTCTTGAGGAGTTCATATATCAATCTTCCATTCTCAGTTCCTCCTTGCCTCTCTTGGAGGTCTCTTTTTTTTACTCCTCTCTCTATTCCAACCCTAAAATAATGACTCTTATTTTCATTTTCAATGTAGGACCTAGATTTGGTTACCTCCCCAATTACAAGGCATTTATACCTTTTACCACCCAGTGCATGGGTAAAGATGATCCATACAAAACATGACCTTTTTATTATGATTTTTTTTTCATACTTGAATTATAATTACCCCCTTATATAACCTTATTAGACTTTTTAGTCATATAAAATGTGAAATTTGGTAATTTAAGTGTGGTTAATGACACCTAATCCATAGGTCCATCTTACTTTCTCTCATAACCCTCATAGACATGTTTTCCCTGATTCCCAATCATCTATGGCCTTCTAGACCTAACCCATACTAATCTAGACTACTCTCCTAGGCAAAAATTCATCCCCCCAAGTCTCATACCCCTTGATAACAATGCCTAAAGTAGGACTATAGCACCAGATCCTAGGGTGCCTAGTTTCCAGTGTTATTATCCAAGTATATTTTGAGCCCAAATGGTCAAATTATTTTGATCACTATCCTTTTCTTTTCAATCTAGTGTGAATACAGTTAACCCATAATTGATAAATCCCCTATAAAGGTCATTCAAAGTAAATTTATAAGGGTTGGCACTCATTTTTAAGAGAGAAGTAATAGTATAATCAAGATCATTCAAGAAATATTCCCTATTCTCTACATACAGCCATCCAACATCATTCTAAGCTTATTCAAACCCTTGCACCAGTCCCTAGTCATACTAAGTACATCTAGTTTTACATTTACTTGCATATTCATACACTATTACACCAAGCACTTCAATGGGAAAACTACATATAACTTAATCCCTCCAAAAAGTATTGGTATGTAGGTAGTGTGCCCAAACATGTGGAGTGAAGTGTGTCTAATGTATCTTTTACATAATAACCCCTTTTCCCTATTTTCAAAAGTTTGATTTAATTGCATAGAATATAGAAGCACACAAATAATATTATCTATAGGGAGTTTCATTAACAATAAGAAGATGAAATTTAATACATAGACTTGTACAAATGTGATGAACAAAACTCAAAAAAAATTAGATCTTTGTGAGTAGTTTAGATAATAGCAAAAAGAATAGGACTAAATCACCATACAATAGGACATCCTATTTTCAATGGTATTATCCAATCACAAAATGAAGCCCAGATCTTAGTTTGTGATAGTGCCCCATCCATGTTCCTCCAATATCAAACTCTATCTCAGTCATAACAACCCAAAATATGACAAGTCATATTTTATCTCATTTATTATTATTTTTAGGAAAAAAACAATCTATTTGCACAAATTAGTGGCTTCATTATTGAATATTGTTTACTAATTTTATCATATTCCAAACCCTTTATTATTGATTAATTAAACACTTAATTTTCCAAAAAAAAAAAACATTTGGTGACCCTGACTTCTAATTTCACATAAAAACCCTAAAAACCCTATGGTAATTTCCGAGTTGATTTTTCACATTATTTTCTAATTTTTTTAATATTAAAATAAAAAATTCTTCTCCAATTTTAAATTTTTTTAGTAAATTTTCAAATAAATTTATTTCAAACCCTAGTTGCATCAACTAACTCCCAGTAATTTTCTAGTAGTTTTCCAAGCATTTTTTTGAATTTTTAGTTGCATATTAAAATCAAAAAATCAATTTCAAATTTAAAAATTTATATTAAAAAATAAAAAATATTTATTTTTTCCAAACGTTAGTTGCATCTACTAGGTCCCATTACATCATAAATTTTCCACTAAATTTCTTATTTTTCAAATACATATTTAACTCAAAAATTCATATTTCAATTTTAAAAATTCATAGTAAATTATCCAAAACCCTAATTACATCTACTAGGTCCTATTTCTTCTTGAGGTATCACCTTACATGTTTGCACACTTTGTATCCTTTCTATGCATATTCTAGTTCCTTATTTAGATTATATTAGTTTAATATTTTCTACTATTATCTAAATTGTTTTCCTTATGTTGCCTAAGTTCCTTACATCTCTTCCTTCAATATGAAGTGTAAGACTTAGTGGCAATCTTCTTGAATTCACTTAGATTCCTTCAACTTGACCATATATAATGGATAAAAAATCTAGTTCAGACTCTAGCTATAGATTCTACACATCCAAATTACACCAATTTTAATTATAATGATTCAAATAATGAGTAATATGAAAATACCAATGATTATATACACATTGATGTTCATGCTCCACATTAGACTATCGATTCACTTCCACCCATTTTTGATAATGAAATTGTAATCAAAAAATATTTTATCCTTTAAAGTTTTAGATAAAGACTCAAGGAATATCCTTAATATCATAGTCTTATATTACAATCTCTCATGGAAATAAAAAAGGCTAAACAAGTTGAATTTTCCATTCCTATAGAGAAACTAATTGTAAATGACACTATAAGGGAAACTATGTCTTAACAACCCCTTATAACAACCCATCTTGCCTCTATGCCACTAGTTACAACTAATACATCCCTATCTCTTGATGTGACAACCCTTGTGCAAGAGATAAGATCTCTTCAATCCAAGATGCTACATATTGAGCAAGGTGACACTAGACCTATGTAAGATTTAGATTCTTTTGCTCTTTTGCATACACCATTGGCATATCACATTGCTTCTACACCCTTTCCACAAGGTTTAGTTCAACCTATGTTTACTCTTTATGATTTCAGTGGTGATCTAGAGATACATTTGAGAGCTTTTCACATAACATGCTTGGACTATGTACCAAATGACTGGCTACTTACCAAGCTATTTCTATGGAGCCTAAAGGATTATGTCTTACAATGGTTCTATATTCCTTTAAAATCAATCAATGCATTCAATCCTTTAGTTGACATGTTCCTAACACATTTTAGTATCAACATTGGTGATAAGGTCTCTTATACACAAATTTTACAATAGAAACAAAAATCAAATGAGTACCTTACAGACTATGTACTTCGATATAAGACCATCTTGGCTAAGATGACTAACCCCATAACAGATCAAGAGTTATAGGATCTCTTCAAATAGAGACTTCTACTATCATTGCATGAATCTATTATGTTCAAAATATTCTCTTCATTTAATTGTGTCATACACTAAGGAAAAGAGAAGTAAAACTCATTTCAATGGCCAAACTCAAGTAGACAAGTATACCCGACACATAAAATAAGAGTAATAAAAAAGTACCATACAAGGTCAAAGTAAATAATAAAAAGAATAAAAACCAACCAATAGTCAATGCAACTTCAGAGCCCCCTCAGCATGTGTTTTTATTAACACCTCCTCAACATGCATTTACCAATCTAATAGTTTCTCCAGCTGGAGTTTTATAGTAGTTATTGGAATGTCACATCATCACTTTCCCTCTTATTAGGAAGTTGACCAATTAAAGTCTCTTTCATGTGGATATGATTATCATTAATTTTGTGATTTTCATAAGGCATCAAGCCATACTAGAAATAGATGCATCAGTTTGAGACATAAGATACATGAATTGATAGATGATAACCTACTTGATCTTGACACTTTAGTTGAGACTCCATATGTAAAGACAATATAGGATAAAGCTTTGAAAATATTCTTAGATCCATTTCCACAACATTATAAATAATATAAAGAGGACACATCAGGTGTTCACCACACATACCATGCACATCCTCCACCATTTACATATCAAGCACCTTTAGTTGAGTCACATCCTTTGAGTAGCATGATATGTGTGTATGAGTCTAGGGTTCCAAATAGGTCTTTGATATCCTTCTTAGATCAAGAAATTGTTGAGGATAATTTAGATTATAATGCACTCTTTATCAGAGCACATATTCATAATCATCCCATTCATAATGTTCTCATCAATAATGGTTCCAATGTCAACATGTGCACCATTACATTATAGTAGCATTGAGCTATTCAGAGTAGGATATCACTCTAATAAATATATTTATCAATGGATTTAATGGGTACATATAGAGTTCATTGGGTGAGATTTTACTTCCTCTATAGATTGGTCTAACACATGTGACCACACATTTCACCATAGTTCCCAGTGTAGGAGTTTTTGATATGTTACTTGGTCACCCATAAATTCAAAATTTTTGAGTAGTACCATATACAATTCATAGATGCATGAAATTTATTAATACTAATTAGGTTATTATAGTTGGTGGAGTTCCATATGAGTTACCACTCCCCACTTTAGAGCCATCTCTTTTGTAGTCACTAGTTTTAGCTTCTCCACTAGTTTCAGTTTCCCCTAGATATAGTTTTTCCTTTGGTATAGATTCAGACATAGTTGAGTCATCCATCACCAATACAAATATTTCATACACCCCCATAGCTTCAATATTCTATATAGATTCCAACTGTAGTATTCATACCTAGAGTAATAACATTGAGATCTCATGATTCTAAACATAAAACACACTTTCAAAGAACTTCTCCTATTTCTAGATGGGTCCCTAAGAGTCCCTTAGTTGCATCCACTTCTCAAAGTTATAAGGGAATACCATATTTGATTTCTACTTCAAAGATATCAAAATAGTTACAACACACATAGATTTTAGAATCACAGTCTCAGCCTTTCCATCGTGCTTCATGATCATGCACGATACCTTGGTTTGATGCTGGACACCATGATAGGGAGTCTCATCTAAGACTCATTAGTTAGTATCATTTTTTCTCAGTATTTCTTATACATAGATTATTTCAAAATAACAAAAAAATTCAAATAATTCAAAAAAACAAAAAACATTTTGATTGTATGCATCATCCATGCTTTACATTTCCACTATTATGTTAGACTTACATTTGTTATTATATGTTATGGTTTGTCGATTATCTACATCACCATGCTTTAATTGATCTTCTTTAAGTGTGTACAGTGATTTATAGCTCCTTGATTGCTTCACTCTACCCATTAAGGGGGCATCTTACTTATACATTCAAGATGCACATCGATAGATCTTCCCAATGGGGGCATCTTCTACATGACTACACCATCCAAGTTATGTCATTCCTACACCACACACTCTAGTTATCATATTGACATACATTGATTAATAAGATTATATATATTAATATATCAACACTCACTAGTATCTTGCACTTGTGTATCCCTTAGCATATACCTAGTCTTTTAATAACATATCTTACATACTTTCACTCTTGCTTTGATTAGTTAGATGTGATTTTATCTTTCAAGTATATACATGCCTTCCATTCTTTCTTAGCATAGATTAATGTGTTTGCATTTTCTTAGTTATTTTTCCATGCCTTATATGTGTTTTAGGACATTTTCCAATGTCATTTACTTTTATTCATGTGTGTACCTTAAGACATTTGTCAACGTCTTTTGTTTGTACTCTTCCATGTGCTTATGGCCCATGTGCCAAATTTATTTATTTTAATTGTATGTATATGTGGAATTTGAACATGCCTTGCATTTTTAATTTCTAGTTTGAGTGACATGTGCCCATGTCCCTTGATTTCTTAGCCCCTTAACCACTCTTGTATGTTCCTTGATTCTTTATTTATGTGTTGTTGCTTGATTACTTCTCTATTATTGTAATTATATGATCCATATCATGCATTTCCTTGATTTTTTGGATATCATGATGGACATCATGATCCATCCCCCCAACTAACAAACTAAAAACTAACAATTAACATTTCTAGCTCTAATTGTAGTTCAATACACTACATTTGATTTCACATTAGTATGTCTATCTAGGCATACCCCTGTTGATCTAACAATATCTCAATACAAACTTTTCTATATTTCAAGATATCTTGTCAATTATCATTACTATATCATATATCTATGCAAAATAACACACTTTTAGGGCTCTTTCTTTTGAGGGAATTCATTGCAGGCTCTTCATTCCTCCCATCAAAAGAGGGGGAAACAAATAGGGGTTTTATCACATGGATTAGAGCTCCTAGTGGTAGAAATAGTAGTTTTTTAGAACACTCAGAATAGAATTTAAACATTAGACCAAGCATAAAATACTAGGAAGACATCAGAGAATCTAGAATAGTCATCAGATTTAGCCTTAGAAAATAATGCTAAAGTGGGACTACAACACTAGATAATAGGGTGTCTTGTTTTTAGTGCTCCTATTTAGATAAGATAAAAATCATTTTTTCTAGAAGTAGATAGAAAGGTGAGTTTAGTCACATGTTTATCATCACAACATAGTCTAGATTTAGCATGTTTTTAATACAATTTTTTCTTAGAGAATATAGATATAGGGGGCATCATGCATGAAATGATGGCTCTCACTTCTAGTTTTGGATTAGTTAGTTGTTATAAATTCCAAATCATAATCCATGTTCTAGACACCAATGATTGGGGGTAATGTGCATTGCATATTGGTCATCCTCTCTTTCTAAATTTAGTTTATTTTCCTTAGCATTTCTAGTAGTTGCATGCCTTATTCCATCTATATGTGGTTGGCATCATTTTCAAGTTGGGATTTCATACAAGCTTAGCTTCTTCAGTTCTCACGTACCTGAGTTCTTGAGTTGGCTTCCACATAAGCATATTGCACTAGTTTCAGAGTGGATTACAAACAAGCCTAATCTCTAGCTTTCAAAATGGCCAAAAGTGGCCTAGTTTCTAACATACATTCAGTTAACATTATCAGATCATAATACATTCATGGACTTCAAGATCCATCCCATATGACATCTATCCCATATTGCTATCACTTTATAGCTTAATTTCACTTAGGGGGCAATAATGAAGCAAGCCAAAGGGCCAACCTTTGTATTTTTGAGTCACCTATTTAGAGGGATTAGACACACAGTCTAGACATCAATTAACACATGCATGATCATCTATCTTCACTTAATGGGAAATGATGGAGCCAAAGGTCCAACCTTTGTATTCTTGATCCACCTATTTAAAGGGATTAGACACATAGTCTAGACATCACTTAGAACACACATGATCACTTAAATTCACTTAGTGGGCAATGATGGATCCAAAAGGACAACCTTTGTATTCTTCAACCACCTATTCAAAGGGATTGGACACATAGTCTAAACATTGATTAAAATATGCATGATTCATTAGCTTTACTCAATTGGCAATGATGGAGCCAAAGGGATAGCCTTTGCATTCTTGAGCCACCTTCTAAGGAATTGAGTACTCAGCTCTATTTATGATATTAATTTTGGTACAACACATACCTAACATAATCCATCATCACAATAGGTTTTGTATTGGTTTGCATACCTAGTGAGGTGTATTTGTTCCTTTCTCTTCCTCTCTCTCTTACCTAGATTTTATACATTCTTATTTTATATATAGCATATCTAGTAAGGATTGATCTACTCTATATTGTTTCATTTAAGATTCACTCTTCAAAATATACTCTCTCTATGCACATACAACATCACATAACTTCATGAGCTTCACCTTTTTAGGTAAGTTTAGGTATGCTTTCTATTTTTACCAATATCCTAGTACTTTGATTTGTTGCATCACTAGAATAAATGGGGTGTAAATGTAGTCATATAAAATGCAAAATTTTGTAACTTGAGTGTGGCTAATGACACCCAATCTATAGGTCCATCTTACTTTCTCTCATATCCCTTATAGGTGTGGTTTCCCTGATTTCTAGTCATCTGTGGCCTTTTAAAATTAACCCCTACTAACCCAGACAACTCTCTCAGGAAAAAATCCATCCTCCAAGGGTCATACCCCCTTGAAAAAAATGCCCAAAGTAGGACTAAAGTGCCAGACCCCAGGGTTTCCAATTTCAAATTCTATTGTCCAAGTATATTTTGAGCCCCAACGGTCAAATTCTTCTCATCCTTATCCTTTTCCTTATTGGCCTAGTGTGAATACATTTAACCCATGATCGATAAATCCCATATAAAACTCCATTCAAATTCCATTTATAAGGGTTGGCACTCATTAAAGAGAAGTAATAATATAAGCAATATCATTTAATCAATCTTCCCTATTCTCTACATACAACCATCCAACATCATTCCAAGTTTATTCAAACCCTTGCACTAGTCCTTAGTCATTCCAAGTACATCCATTTTTGTATTTAATTGCATATTCATTCACTATTTCACCAAGAACTTTAATGGGAGAATTACATATAGCTTAATCCTTCTTTAGAGTATTGGTATGTAGGCATTGTACCCACACACAAGGTGTGAAGTGTGTTCAACATATCTTTTACACATTAACCCCTTTTCCCTATTTTCCAAAGTTCCATTTAATTGCATAGAAGAGATTTAAAAAAACAATAAATTAGATATATAGGGATTTTTGTTGACAATGAGGAGCTGGAATTTGGTACATAGACTCATACAAATGTGGTAAATAAAACAAAAAAAAAGATCTCTGTGAGTAGTTTAGACAACAATGGAAAGAATAAGACTATAGCATCAGATAACAGGGTGTCCTATTTTCAGCAGTCCTATCCAATCATAAAATGAAGCCAAGATACTAGTTTATGATAGTTTCCTATCCCTATTGATCCAATATTAGACTTTGTCTCAGTCATAATATCCCATAATAAGATGTCATATTTTATCTCATTTATTACTATTTTTAGAAATGATAAAAATATAATCTGTTTACACAAATTAGTGGCTTTATTATTGAATATTATTTTTTGATTTTATCATATTCTATAACCTTTATTATTGAGTAATTAAAAACTTAATTTCCCAAAAATAATGAAATAAACTTCCTAGTCCCACTTGACTCACCTATTACTCCACACATGTTTTTTTAACCCTCAAAGACTTAGTTTAATTATTTGAATTTTCAAACTCTTATTTTTGGAGGGAAAACTCTAAAGAACCCATATGACCTCATACATATGAAGTTTACCTTAAAATGTCTCTTAGAACACACTAAAAACCAAAATTGATCATCTTTTGACTCTTTAGGACCAAAAATGCAAAATTGACAACTCTAAAGCTTGATTCTTCTGCATCAATATGTATGAGCTTGAGTTATAAAATTTAGTATGTGAACATGGTAGAAGGATATATGACATGATTATGAGGTATTGTGATCATTTCAATAAGGTTAAAGGTTTTTTCAAGGTCTAAGTATAGCTTACAGGTATAAGTCTAGTGTGCAAAGAGACCTAGTATGGCCTAATGAGGGGTCAAAGTTAGTTCCCAAGGTGATAGAGCTCATGTGAAATTTAACAGACGTGTGAGAGTTTTTTTCAAGAGTGATCATTAAGTTTCAATTCTTTAGTCAAAGGATAAAATATGAAAAGTGGGTATTGAGGTCTCTTAAGTGCTAGAATGAAGAGTTGCTGACCCAAGAAGGAACTTTTGATACTTGTTGACATGTGTGAATATTGCATGGGAAGCTAAGATATTAGGGAGAGATGTAAAATGGTTAAAAAAAATATTTCCAGAAATTAGGAGTTGGTTTTAGGGGAAATTTTTTATGAACAAACATTAAGAATGGAAAGCGTCTAAAACCCTACAAAAACCCTCATAAGGACCCAATGGTGAAGATTTTGTTTTTGAGTACCCAAAATGGATTTGTAAGGATATTTTGATGATTTAATCATGTAGAGGACTCTTCCAGGTACCTTTAGGTGGCATTGAGTGTCTAGGAGAGTGAGTGGAAGCCACATGAAATCCCTTATTTCTAATTTTTTTGATATAATAAGTAGGGTTGACTAAGTCAAAGTTACATAATGGATGGAGTTTGATGTATTTGACTTATAATTCATGATCATGATGATTTATGATTAGGTCAAAAAATTAAAATATGCTAAATTGGTCATGGAAGTTGGCCTATCACTAAAAGGCCTAATAGTGAAGACAATGAGAAAACCAGGTAGGAGTGAGAATGAGAATAAGGATGAGTTACAGTGGATTAGGAATGAATAAAATTTCATGGGGTATTTTTTAAATATCCTTGACACATGTTCTTTTTTTTATATGTCTTGGAGGTCATTGAAAATGTTTCAAATGTTGTTCACAAGATGTCCTGTCTAGTGAAGATGAGATAGTGAAAGTGTAAGGTTGAAAGATTGGTCTATATATTCCATATTTTATATTAGACCTCTACATATTTGTGTTTTTATATGTTATAAATATGTATAATGGTCATAATAATTCATCAATACTTATTTTTTGTGTATACACAGGTCTTGGAATGTATTCTCACCATGATTGGTTCATAAGATAGAATGATAGTTATGGGTATGCAATATGGAGTGAAAAATTTGAGACTCTATGAAAATATTTAGTGTATATAATGATAATGTTAATGTTTTTTTGGACATATATCACATATAAATTATTTATATAAGATTTAAATTTAGTTCAATAAGTTTAAATGTGGAATCCAAAATAGGTTGTCTGGCTATGTAAGAATTGTGAAAGAGAAGCTTAATAAATTGGTATGCAAGACCAATAGTTGACACCAAATTAAATTATATATATATATATATATATATATATATATATATATATATATATCCTTATAGGATTTGAAAACAACATTCTTTAGGACTATGTTTTTAGAGTCTTTGGCAATTTTCTATATGTGAGTTAGTTATATGTTCCTGTGTCATTATGAATAGTTTGGAAGTGTACCAAGGATTTGGTTATGTCTTATATATTCCATATAATGTTATACATGATTTTTTTATGTTTTAAAGTGCATTTATATATGTTTATGGTCAAGAGTTCTTGACAATGTTTTAGAGCTTTTTGGCATAACATAGTGAGCCTTTTATAGAGATGTTTTCGAGCCTTTAGATCATGAGTGATGGATTATAAAGAAATTTTTTATGACCTTGAGGTCATTTATTTTCCATCCATATTTTTATTATTCCTTGAATGTGTCTATATAGGTTGTTTAAGTTGTGTCTTTCAAGACTATGTTTTTGAGGTAATTAGGCCTAATAAGTCTTTAAGGGCTAATGGAGCTCTCATGAGCTATGAAAAGGATGCATGACTTATTTAAAATGGAGGAGGTTATTTGAGGTTTATAATGAAGTTTTTAAAAATGTTTTAGGACTTTGGTGAGGGCTATCTATGCCATATTTGTCTAATTTGTTCCATAGAGAAGATAGACCTAATGCATTCAGTCTCTAAGTAGCCTTAAAAGAAGAAAGAGGTCTAGGTAAGTTTGGATAACCTATTAGTGATATTATTTTGGTTTATTATTGTATGTAATGTTTATTAATACATATTTTAGTTTTTATCCTATTCGATTAATCTGTGTTTGACCAAAAGTGTGAGTATTCTAGTAATTGGTATAAGTAAAAGGCATAATAGGCCTATTTGGGCTACTGTAAGGAATGAGAGTGAGAGTGAATAAAATAACACCTTGAGGAGAAAAATTAAGTCATGGAGACCATCAAAGGGGATTTTAGGATCATTCAAGAATATCCAAGATAATATTTGAATATGATGAGCAAGGTCATATGACCTAATAAAGCCATATGAGGGTTGTTTGAGCAAAGTAGAAGAAGGGCATATTTGCTTATTTTAAGAGGTAGTTTGAGTGTGTTTAAGGAGTGATATTATTTTTATTTAGATATAATAATATTTTAATCATATATGTGTTCTTGATGTATGAAAATGGATAAGGTAGATAGAGATTTGAAGAAGAGGTCACCATATGTTGGTGAGAAATAAGGTATTGTGAAGGTGATCAAGTTGGTCTCAGCCGAGTTGGTGCTTTGTAAAGAGGGAGTGAGAGATACCTTAAAGGTTGGTGCTTGTGTAAGTTTTATTAAAGTGGATAATTTGGTGTTGAGTCACTTAGGGGGTTGGTTCCTCCTTACAAGTTGGAGCTTGCTAATGGACTAGTTGAGTTGGTGCTTGACTAGTGAGGGGTTGGTATTTCTTATGGGGTTAGTACCTCACTAAATCTTGATTCATTTATTATATGGAAAAGTTAAAAGTGGTGTTTTAGTGGGTTTTATTACCCATGAGGTTTTCCCACATATGTCTTATGTTCATGTGTTTATATCTTGCTTTATATTTATGTGATTGCTTCTCTATGCATTTCTTGATATCTATAATAGTTTGAAAGGTTAATCATGTTCAGTGGAAAGAAAGGATTATTTTATGACACTGATTCACCCATCCCCCCTCATAGTGGTTGTGATTCTAAATTTTTTATTAGATCTAGTACTTTTGGAGAGGTATAACAGCCTAAAAGTGATCTTAAGAAGCACAGACTTGAAGTATGATGAAGATCATGTTTATCATGGTTGTAATGATGGTCTACCAAAGATTGATGGTACTAGTAGAGTTGAATAAGTAGAATAAGGATGACAAGATAAATCATGATAAACACTTAAACCAAGGTAATGTATATGTTACTATAAGACATAAGTCAAAGTTGAAAGGATGTCATAAGTGTTATTTGCTTCCTCAAAAGGATTATGTAGAATCCAAGTCAAAGATCAAACCTAAGCTGATAGTCAAAAGGACATTAAAGATATGTTGAGAGAAAGGTATAGGTCAAGGCATCAACATGTATTTTTGAACCTTGATTTATGCCTTGTAAGAAGGTATGTGTAGGTATCTTAGTGAATTAAGTAATAAATGGCTCATAACAGTTGTTGATTGGTCTATAAGACTAATGCCATTCTTGGTAGAGGTATTGTCCATAAGATTAAAGGACAAGAAATGATCTAAAGAGTATGTTTGACTTTTCATTTCCATAAAAATGATATGAAGTGATTTAATCCATGTCATATGATCATGTGATCTGTATAAATGATGAAACATCACAAAGAGATCTATAAGTCATAAGTATCTATAAAGGTAGAGGTTTGCAAGTGAAGAATAAGTTGATCATCAATCTAGAGGAGCTAATTTGAGTCTATGAGGTTGTCATAGATGAGACGAGGTATGTTATAGGCATAATTATGTTGATAAGGCCATGATGAGGTGATACATATCTGAGGAAGGGTAGAGATCAGAGATGAGAAGGTGGTTGAGTATGTAAGATTATGAAGTTTCCTATATGAATATTGAGTTTGGGTAGAATTTTATAAGCACTATTATGAGGGTATCAAGTATAACTACAAAGTGGGAACTTGTTGTATGTTCACTTTTTTCAATTCAATATTTACAAATTTTGAAGATGCATCTAAGTGTATAAAGACCTAAGAATATGTTTTTACCTTATAGGCATGATTAATAGTGGATAAGGTTGTTTTGGGTGATGATGAAGGTATTTGAAGCATATGACATGACTGGCATATAATGAGGGTTTTATGACTCCATAACCTAGAAGAGATTTCATGAAGTAAATAAACTTGTAAAGACTATTAAATTTCAATGAACATCATATAAAATGTCATGAAATGAATAATGTGGAGTTGAGTGATATTGGTTAATGTCAAAATGACATTAGGATTATGTAATGCATGTGTATAATGTATGAATACCTTGATAAAGTGTGTGAAGTACAATATTGATCAGAGTACTCTTACTTAGAGGTTGATATGCCATAATAGTCTTGATAGAGTTGGATGATTGTTTGACATAGGTATGCCATAGAGATTAAGTTCTCATAGACCTAACTGTTCGTTTGATACATGGAAGTTATTCTGAGCTAGTCTAATCCATGAGGACTTATGAAACATAAAGGGGATAGACTGTTGCATGAATAACCTTTTGATATGGCATATGGAAAATGAATATGTTTGTGTGTATATGACTAATATTATTCTTTGGAACAATGCTATTATTTTTAAATAGGCCTAATGTGTGCTGGTATCTATAAAATCTAATTGAATATGGTTCCAATAAGATGATTTGCCAAAAAGGGATTTCCTTCTTTAGGTGTTACCAGATATCAAATAAGAATAATGATGTTCATGTATATGAAGTCCTATGATGGTTTGGGAAAAATTTAAAGGAGAACATGGTCTTAGGTATAGCTTTGTAGTTTGATGATTAATAATTTGTCTATTTCATTAGATATGAGCCTAACATGTGTTGAGCTTCTATTTGGATTGATTAAAGAAAGTCTAATATTTTTTGGAGATAAAAGGTGTGTTTTCAGTTACTCTAGGTCAAAGGATTAGTAGTATTTTTATAGACAATTCTTTTTCATTAATGTCAAAAGGGGATAAATAATTTATTATGAAAAATATCAATTTGGGGGAGATACAACTTTGAGAGATAAGAATGATCTACCTTGTTAGAGTGTTTGCCATCAATGACAAAGGGGGAGATTATTGAGGTATGTTCTTATTAGTGTGTTCAGACACTGATTATTATCATTGATGTCAAACGTAATTGAGTTTAATTTATGTTATATAAGTGATCTTATGAAGATACATGGTAAGTATTCATGATGGTTTAAGCATGGTCTAGTAGGTTTATGAGTTCTGCATAAGGTCTTGGTATAATGTTGTGATGTGATAAGATTATGAGAAGATGT
The DNA here is from genome assembly GCA_037957365.1 of Torreya grandis. Taxonomy (NCBI): domain Eukaryota; kingdom Viridiplantae; phylum Streptophyta; class Pinopsida; order Cupressales; family Taxaceae; genus Torreya; species Torreya grandis. The sequence continues at coordinate 908,195 of JARHVA010001657.1, read as the reverse complement.
GTAGTATTATTTGAGCATGGAATGAGATTTTTTGGCATAATAATGTGTTCTAGAGTGCACCTATATTTTTATGAAGATATCAAAGTTGTATGGTGCCTAGAAGGTCTATGTGAATGGACTTGTTCTTGAACATGAACATAGCTTGTAGAGTTATGATGGTGATGATATGGATATGTATAAGCTTTAAGTTATAAAATTTAGTATGTGAACATGGTAAAATGATATATTACATGATTATGAGGTTTTTTGATAAGTTCAAGATGGTTTGAGGTGTTTTCAAGGTGTAAGTGTGGATTATAGGTATAAATGTAGTGTGTAAAGAGACCTAGTGTGGCCTAATGAGGGGTAAAATTCAGTTTCAAAGGTGATAGATATCATGTGAGATTTACCAAATGTGTGAGATGTTTTTAAAATATTTATCATGAAGTTTTAGGTTTTGAGTCAAAGGAAAAATCATGAAAAGTGGATCTTGAGGTATCTCGAGTGCTAGAATGAAGAGTTGTAGACCTGAGAAGGAACTTTTGATGATTTTTGGCACTTGATAATATTTCATGGGAAGATGATATATTATAGAGAGATTTAAAAGGGTTATAAATTTTTGTTCCAATAATTATTAGTTGGTTTTAGGGGAAAAGTTTTATGAACAAATGTTAAGAATGGAAACTATCTAAAACCCTACTAAAACCCTTATAGTGACTTGATGGTGAAGATTTTGTTTTTGAGTGACAAAAATTGATTGGTAAGGATATTTTAGGTGATTGGATCATGTATATGACTCTTACATGTACCTCTAGGAGGAATTGAGTGTTCAAGAGAGTGAGTGGAAACTATAAGAAATCCCTTATTTCTCAAACATTTGATATAATAGGTAGGGTTAACTAAGTCAAATTTGTATAATGGATGAAGATTGAATATTTTTAATTATAATTCCTACCCATGATGATTTATTAGTAGGTAATAGAAGATAAATATGCTAAACCAGTCATGGAAACTAGCCTATCGTTAAAAGGCCTAATAGTGAAGACAATGAGAAAACTAAGTAGGAGTGAGAATGAGATTAGGTATGAGTTGTAGTGGACTATAAATGAATCCAATTATATGGGGTTGTTATTATATACCCATAGCACATGATAATTTTGGTTATATGTATTTGAGGTCATTGAAAATGTTGCAAATGTTGTTCATAAGATGTCTTGTCTAGTGAAGATGAGATAACAAAGGTGTAAGATTTAGATATTGGTCTATATATCCATATTTATTATTGTGTGTGTGTGTGTGTGTGTGTGTGTGTGTGTGTGTGTGTGTGTGTGTGTGTGTGTGTGTGTGTGTGTGTGTGTGTGTGTGTGTGTGTGTGTGTGTGTGTGTGTGTGTGTGTGTGTGTTTTGAGATGTTATAAATATGTCTTAGGATAATAATAATGAATCATTACTTCTTTATTATTTATACATAGGTGTTGGAATGCATGTTCACCATGATTGGTTCACAAGATAAAATGGTAGTTTTGGGTATGCAAGATGGAGTGAAGAGTTTGAGACTCTATGATAGGATTCAATGTATCTAGTGATCATGTTAATGGTTTTTTGTAAATATATCACCTATAAATTTTTTATATAATATTTGAATATAGTTATAGAAGTTGAAATATGGAATCTAAAATGGGTTATCTGGTTGTGTAAGAAGTGTGAAAGAGAAGCTTAACAAATTGGTCTACAAGACCAATGGTTGACATAAAATTAAATGATCTATATATTATATTATTTTTTTGAGGTCACATGGGAAATATTAATATTAATAAATATTCTTTGAATTGTCCTTACCAAAGTTTAAAATAACATTCTTCAAGACCTTGTTTTCAAGGTCCTTGGCAGTTTTTTGTATGTGAGTGAGTTGTATGTTTATATGTCATTATGAATAGTTTTAAAAAGTTAAAATAATGTTTTCATGTATTATATATTACATATGATATTATAAATTAACTTTTAATTATTTAAATTTCTTGTATAGATGTTGATGGTCAAAGGTTCTTGACTGTGTTTTGGATCTTTCTAGTAAAACAAAGTGAGCCTTTTATAGAGGTGTTTCTAAGTCTTAGGAGCCTAAATGATGGTGTACAATGAGTTTTATGATAACCCTAAGGTCATGAATTTTCCATACATATTTTTATTATGCCTTGAATTTTTTTCTATAGGTTGTTTGAGATGTGTCTTTGAAGATAGTGTTTTTGAGGTAATTAGGCCTAATAGGTCTTTAAGGCCTAATAGAGCTTTCATGAGGTAAGCAAAGGATGTGTGACTTATTGAGAATTGAGGAGGTAATTTAAGGTTTAAAATTAATTATTTTAAAAATTTTAGGACTTTGGTGAGGGATATTTGGTCCATAGTGTTCCAAATTGTTTCGTAGAGAAGATAAACCTAATGCATTAGGTCTCTAAGTAGGCCTAAAAGAAGAAAGAGGTCTAAGTAATTTTGGAAAAAATATTAGTGATATTATTTTGATTAATTATTGTATATAACATGTCCTAAGACATTATTTTGGTCTGAACCTAATGTATTAATTCTTTTTTGACTAAGAGTGTGAGTGTTCTATTGATTGGTATAAGTACAAGGCATAATAGGCCTATTTGGGCTAGTGTAATGAATGAGAGTGCAAAAAAATAAAATATCACCTTGAGTAGTATAAGGAGGTCATGGAGACCATCAGAGGGTAGTATAGGATCATTCATGAATATAGAATATAAGTTTTGAATATGATAAGCAAGGTCATATGACCTAATCAAACCATATGAGGGTTGTTTTATTGAAGTAGAAGAAGGGTAAATATGCTTACTTGAAGAGGTAGTTTGAGTGTGTTAAAGGATTTATATTGTGTTGATTTAGAGACCATAAAATTTGCATCATATATGTGTTCTTGATGTATGATAGTAGATAAAGTAGATAGAAAGCTAAAGAAGAGGTCACCATCTGTTGGTTAAGCAACAAGGTATTATAAAGGTGATCAAGTTCATCCTAGATGAGGTGGTGCTTGTTCAAGAGGAAGTGGGAGTTAATTTATAGGTTTTTTATTGAATGGGTGTCCTTGAGGTGATTGATTTGGTGCTGAGTCACTTAAGGGATTGGTTCCTCCTTGCAAGTTAGAACTTGCTAAAGGACTAGTTGAGTTGGTGCTCCTTGTGGGGTTGGTGCCTCAATAAATATCGATTCATTACTTATAGGATAGTAGTCCAAGTGGTGATTTAGTGGGTTTTTATCCCCATGTGTTTTTTACACATATCTCTTATGTTTATGTGATTGCTTATCTATCTATTTCTTGATCTCTATATTGGTTTGAAAGGTTAATCATGTTGAGTGGAAAGAAAGGATTATTTTCAAACACTAATTCAACCCTCTCCTCTCAATAGTTTTTCTTCCAATATAAAATTAGGATATGTTAGCATGAAATCATAAGATCATTCATCAAATAAAAAATATCATTGGTGAATCACTTTAGTGGTTCCTAAGAAAAATAATATGGCATGCCTTCACATCTTCACAATAAGTGAAAAAGATATAAGGATAACCCTTCCTTTCCATTTCTTTGTACTTTTCATCTAGAATGTGTACCCAAAAATACATCCAAAAAAAATTAAATCAAAAAGATTTGGCTTAACATGAGACCATTTTTGTTTAGGACTAATATTTTGCACTAAGGAATGGGGGTAAAATTTTGGATGTAGGTTGCACGCTAAATTTCCTTGATCCAAAACTATGGAGGCAAGTCTTTGGAATGTACTATGTAATTGACCATTTCCTTTAATGTGCAATTTTTTCACCCAGTAACATAATTTATTTTAGGTGTTTAGGGTATTTAATTTAATTTCTTTCCTAATCATAGAATCTAATCATATGATTTTTTACAAACTCTCCATTAGTTGTTCTAAGATAGTAAATTTTTCTATTTGATAGGTTTTCAATAAGAATATTAATTTTTTTGAAGTGATCAAAAAATTCACTTTTATTTTTTAGTAATTAGACCCAAGTTATACAATAAAAATCATAAATTAATGCAAGCATGCATTTATGTTTCATAAAAGAGACATTGGAAGAGGACATAGATAATTGTGAACCAATTATAATCTATCATTGGCCCTCAAAGATTTTCCTTTGGTAAATGGATCCTCATGTTATTTTGCAAATATAAAACTTGGACAAAATCCATGTTTTAAATAAATGCATGTAAAAATAATAACCGTGTTATGGGTATTGAGGTCCTACAATGAGAAATAGTTAACATGACCAAAATGATTTTGCCAAATTTTACTCGAGTCATTAACATGTTTAAACATGACTTGTGAAGGTTGAGTGAACACAAAGTTTTCAAATTTTTAAAATAATTCTTGATGATCACCTCTATTAGTGGCTATAATAGTGGACTAATCTTTGATATTTGTGATAACAACATTGGTTGGTGTAAACTCAATAGTTTTTACTTATAATGAATGTGTTATTTGGTAAATGGATAGGAATTTAATAGATAATTATAGAACATGGATAACTTTGTTCAATATGAAATTCTACATCTCAACTATCCCTTCACCCTCAATATAAAGAGGCCTGAGGCATTGGTAAATATTTTCAAACAATGAACCATCATGTGTCATACGATGAGAGGATTTTAAATCCATAATATATTCAAACACAAGTGATCTTGTTATTAAATAAAGTTCTTCTCTTGTATTGGTAGGAAGGTGATGTATTTTTTTTGTATGTACTTCTAAGTATACCATTTTTTTGAAACATTAATGTTCAACATGGCCTAGTTTCTAACACCAATTTCAACACTCATTTTCAACATTTTCATAGACTCTAACTTAACCTTTGTATTAACTTGAGGATGCATTATACTAAGTCAATGGATTTCCCTTATGCTTAGGTTTTTATTTCTCTTTTTTTTGATAGGTCCCTTGGCTATATTAGAGTTTGTTTTTGATATCACATTAGTGTCATTGACCATCAATGTCTGATTCTTAGTACCTTCAAGTCATATCTCCCCAATAAAAAATAGTTTTTCGTTTTCCCTCTAAAATTGCTTACAAAACTTGTCAAAATCAACTGAAACATATATAGAGTTCATAGAGTATTGTTTTATATATGAGTTTAAATAAAAAAATGAATAAATATGACCCATTTTAGAAAAGATAGTCATAATGTGTTTTTCATCAGTGTTATTTTAACCAATCTCAACAAGTAGAATCCATAACTAATTAAATTGAGTGATGATTTACTTAGTATGAGGTTATTTATCTCCACTAAGAGTAGTGAAATTATTTTATATTTGGCATGGCCTCATCTTAATGTGTCTTCCAAAATTTTCTTGCAAGGTAGTCCAAAATTTATAATATTTCATGATGCACTAAAAATAAAACCTTAATTTAGAGGATACTAACTAACCAAGGATGCCTCTAGCTTCAAAGAAAATGTTTTGCCACTTTTTCCATTTGATAATGTCAAAAGATATTGGTTATTCATTCATTTTAATGTTGCAAAGGCCCTTGATAAGGATCACATCAATAATGTATCTTTTCTAGATAGATTAGTTGAGACTTGAGAAGGGTATCTTTTTTTATGCCATTTTGAGCCCAAAAATATGAGTTTACAAATAATAGCCCAATTTTTCTTTTGTATGCCATTTTTTTTTGGAAAAAATGTTTGAATGAATA